>CAWUFW010006540.1:600000-1135381 GCA_963921515.1 Calotriton arnoldi
GAGGAAAGAGGCTAGATGAGAGGGAAATAATTATAGATAAGCACATTGAGGGAGTGAGACAGGGAGAAGGGAGAGAGGGAAACAGCCATTGAAAAAATGAAATGAGGACAGACTAGGTGGAGAGAAGGGCAGAACAAGAGATTGGTAGAAAGAGGGAAGGGTAGCAACAAACATGGAGAGAAGGATGATGCAAAAGGATAAAAAGAACAGTGAATGACAGAGTGAAGGCTGGATGTTGAAGAGGATGTTAGACGTTTCCTGGCCAGTAATCATAAGGAAAGGATGGACACAGCCTCACACACACTTCTTAGTTCTGAAGTTCCAGCAGTACACAGGTTGATTTAGAAGTTGTTGATACCTAGAGGAAGTGCCATATATGGAGTAAACCCCAAGAAAGGCATAGTATGGTCAAAGAAATGCCACCTGTGGATTCTACACTGTTTCTAACAATTCCTCCAGAAATAGGTAGATTTTCCCTTACCACTCAACAATAAAACACACTTGTGGTCGGATCTCTACTAAAAGTAGAACAAGCCCTCCACTTTCCTGAATAACATTTGGGAACTGCAGACCTGAAAGCACGTACAAGGACGAGAATCTATGTAATGTCTACAGAGAATGGTCTTCTGCAAATGTCAAGGTTTGATAAAGCAGGTCGTTATTGACAGCAGCAAGTCAGTAAATGGGACACAATTAAATATAACATTAGGTGTAGGACACAAACAAGCACATGGGCTAGAGGAAAATGAGGGTAACTGGCATGAGAAAACACAATTGAAGAAAGGGAGTATTTTTGAAACAGGAAAAAGAACTGAAGTAAAAATCAAAGAGGCAATAGAAATTGAGAGAGTGGGGAATAAGGACATGGGAGGTAGAAAAAAGAATAAAGGATAGAGTGTATGTAGGAGACAGAGGAGTGAGAAAGAGGGAGGTTATAGACTAAGAGATAGGGAGGGAGATAGTGCAGGGGCGATGGAAATGTGGAAAATCAGGGCTACAATGGAGAGAGAGAGAGAGAGAGACAGGGAAAAAAAGATGGAAAACAAGAGAGGCAGAATAGTGGGAGGGAGAATGTTATAGGAGGGGATTAAAATAGATAGAGGGGTTTGTAGAGTGAGAGAAAGACAGAGGGAGGAAGACAGAATGAAAAGTTGGTATGATAAATGGACAAACATACAGAAACATAGAAAATCTAATAGATGTGGTGGGTGAGAACATGAGAGTTCTAGTGAAATGAGAGAGTAAAGAAAGGGAAGAGAGGGATAAACACTAGAAGGAGGAGTAAAGGGCTGTTCACGCCTGTGGGGCAGCGAAAGAGAGAGCAAGGGCACAGGTAATATATAGAAAATGAAAAGAACGGCTGTAGTTGAAGTGATTTCCTCCAGCATGTCAAGCAGAGTCAGATCATGTCTCTTCCCACAGTATAAATGTCACCAAGTTCCAAGCTGTGTTACACCGCCTAAGACAGCACACTCAGGGAGACTTCTGTGTGCCAATCAAAAGGGTCCATGAAAGACTTGGATGTGTACAGCCACTGAAGCCTGAAGATTAGCAAAGAGTTTTCTGACTTATTAAGGGTGGGCACAGATATTAGAAGACCTCAGGGTGAACAGGAAAGTAAAGGACACTGAACAGGAGCCTTAGCAACCCTGGTGAGAAGGAGAGTTAGGGACAAGCAGGAGCCTTGAAAACCTTGGAGTGAGCAGGATTTCGGGCAGTTTGGGGCGAGCATAAACCTCAGGACCCTGAGGGTGAGCTTGAGGCTCAGGGACCTGAACTGAGCAATGCCCCTGAAGTATATGCCCACTGCGAGGATTGAGGGTGAGCAGGAGCTTCAGCCGTCTGGCAGTGACAGTACACCTCATACCCTTAGGGTGAGCAAAACATCAAGGAAGCTATTCGGATATATAAGGTTTGCGGAATCTCATGGTAAACTTCAGGGAAATGAGGATGTCCCAGAGCTTTCATGTAAGAGTGAATAAGACCAGAAGATGAGCTGGAATCCAAAGGCACCTGAGAGTGAGCTGGGACCTTGGGTATCTGAGCAGGAGTCTCAGCGGACCAGAGAGTGGAAATTAGCTTTGGGGTCCTTCTAATAAGTGGGTCGTTAAGAGACCAACTGATGGCGAGCAAGAGTCTGTAGGCCTTAGGATGAGCAGCACCCCTGGATTCTTAAGTGTGAACAGAATCCTACAGACAAGAGGATCCACATGAACTTCTGGGGTCATGTTGGTCAGGGCCAGCAAGGATCCATAAGAATTGCCAGGAGATTTAGGACCTGTTTGCTGAGAGAGGATTCAGAGATCAGAGGGTGAGTAAGGGTTTAGAGGATCAAAGAGTGAGCAACTGATTCAGGAACATATTCATTGAAAGACTTTTGAGTGTGCTGCAGAGCAATAATAGTGTTTCCAGCACTGGATAATGTTAGTGGTCCTAGAACATTTGGAAAGTTTAATTTAACACAAATGTCTCCCCAAATTAGCTCCCTTATACTAACCAAGCAATGTTTCATGAAAGATTATGATCTGCAAAGGTGGGCCACTTGTTTTTGGGTGCCCGGGCCAATTTTTGGCCCTGATTCACCCCTGGACATAGGCTACTTTCAGGCCTGGGTACAAGTGTGATGTCAGCAGGGATGGTAGCTGTCACATGCACAGATAAACAGCACAGATATCCTGAACACTCTCACTTATTCGCACAGATGAGGCAAAATGCTCCAATTTCATCTATTTTGCGTCATAGCACTATGATTTTTTTGAAAAGCATCTTACCTGATGTGTTTCAGTGCCTTAAAGATAGGTGTTTTACGGTTCATAGTGCACACCCTTTGAACCCTTAACTCCTGTGGAAGCCTTTTTATATTACAAGAGTGGCTAAGCAGAGCTCTGTAGTGCATAGTGAAGTGTTGTCTATTCTGAGCATGTTAGTTTAGTATAGGGCACTGCAGTATTGTTTTCCTGAGTAAAGCTTATTTTATTACTTGGTACAAGTTAATTACCATTTACACATTGCAAACCAAATACACTCTACAAAACAACCAGACAACTCAATACTAGTAGTTCAAGCATGTTGTTAGTTTAAGGGGGAGATGTGAATGCTGGGAGTATTATCACTACAGGGAAGACTGCCAGAGGCTAGAATGGCCAAAAAAGCAATATCTCAGAAAAAAACTTAGTTTGCCTCAAAACAGATGGGAGAAAGACCCAGGCCCATTTGAGTTGGTTTTACACGTTTGTCAAAACCATAACTCAGTTTTACCTGTGTTTTTGTTTATTGAGCATGTGCATAGAAAGGGAGGATAAATAATGGTGAAGTCTGCATTATTGTATTAGGTAGGGGTGTGCAGCGTTGTCAGAGGGCTTACTGCACCACGTTTTTAAACTTCAATGCTTTGCAAAGTGCAAAACTGACAATATAAAAAAATATATGTATGTATATGAAAAGCTGCAAAGAGATATGTGGCAGCAGGAATGTGTCTGCACAAGACCAGGAGCAGGCTGCAGCCCATCTGCATGCTGCATCTCTCCCTTTCAATAAAGGCGGAAACCCAGCAGGGAAAGCGAAGTAGGTACCTCGTTGGTTGTTATAGTGTTAAGATGTCAAAGTTCGACAATGTCTGTACCTAAAATATCAGATCTCTGCAATACTTTTTACCACTGCCCATTCTCATCTTCGTGGCCCACCCAATCTTGTTCATGGCCCTCCCTGAGCAAGAATCCTAGAGCCGGGCCCGTTTACCACTAACCTGCTCTGAATTGAATATGAGCAGAAAAAGCAATAATGGGATATTTTATGTGGAGCTTTTTATTTCATGCTCCGTGTACTTTGTATTTTACAGTTTGTATGCATTCTGGTTTAACCCAGTTTATATCTGCGCTAAAGCTAATGCGCCCGTGCAGTAAAAGCTTTACTGAATAGAAGCGCCGACACATAAAGCTGATTGTATACCATTAATGAGAAATATCCCTGTTAAACTCAGCAAATGCCTGCATTTCATGTTGATTTGTTGTCAGCTATGCTAGACTGAAGTGAAAAATAGATGTGGCTAAGGCACTGGCTGCAGTGATGTGGACACCTTCACGTAAGTAGGATTATTTACTTGTTATGAAAGTGGCAACTGTGGACTAAAACCCAGTCCTGGTTCACAAAGTCAGGTCTGCAGCTTGGTACATATGACTGCAAAATCTGCAAGATGTGTGTATTTTACTGCAGTGATGACCCCTGGGGTGCCGGTGGATATTCCCCCGGGATTGCAGTAGCGGCTGCTATGGGCAGTAGTGGTGTGGGTTGGAGGCAGGCGGGAGGGATTAAGAAAAAAGAAAAATTCACTTACCTGCCAGCCGCCACTTCTCCTCTGCCCTCTTCTGTCGAGCAGGAGCTGGACTTCCCTATCCAATCACGACGCTGCTGTCACCAGCATGACAGCAGCGTCATGATTGGTCTGAGCACCATGGTTTGGCGCTCAGACTGGTGGCAGTGGGAGCCTGTGCATGTTCTCCACCCAGGCTGTGCATTACAGCCCGGTGAAGAACATGCTAAGTGAGCATGACTGTTTGGCCGGTCCAAGACGGCTGGCCAAACCGCCATGCGCACTTAGAAAGTGTTCTCCACTCCTCTCCCTGCTCTGAGAGCCTTCTGAAAAATAAACTCATAATAACATGGTGTTATTATCATTTTATTTTTCCTGTGGGGTGACACTCCTCCGCCTTATCGAAGGAGCTGCCTCTTGGAGATAGTCAAGTAGGGTACAGGGCATATGGTGTGAACATCCCTAAAGTTGTAGCATTGTGAGTATTCACAATCACTTGCATTGGCTTCCTCACAATTGCATGCACCTCTGAGGCATGCATGAACGACCCAGGTGTAAATGTTGTTGAAAGTGTTGAGGGTAGCGGGTTTGCAGAAACCCCTATGAAGGGACATGGGAGAAGGATCAAAAATAATTTTCATGTTAAGAAAAAGAGAATAATGTGAGATTTCACAAACACCCATCTCTAGGCCTGGGGATTTTAAAAATTATAATTCATATGTGTAGGATTAGGGGACAGCAGTAAATTTAAGGAAATAGTAAATATCCTTGTCATGTGCCTCAGACTTTTGTTCTTAAACTACACACTAGGGATGTGTGGTAATTTTGTGGATTGCACCTGTGTAATTAATCTATGAACACTATTTCTAGAGCTTGAAAAAAAAGACAACACCAACACTGGCGAACACCATGATTTCAAGATGGCGGAGAACAAATGGATAACGATGGAAAATATAGAGTAAATAATTGGGATGATACATAACAAATAAGGGAGGTTTCTGAAATATGTATGGAAAAAAATCATCAGCACCGGCTAGACATCCATGGTCGTGCATGTCAGAAAGGTTCTACTGGCAATCTGTATTCCTGCATCCAAAGACCAAAAAACATCCCACAAGTAAAACAAATACAAAAGATCAGAGAACTAATGTTTAGATAATATAGTAGCGAGATGAATCCAGGTGGGCAGCCAGGATCTAGGTCAATGCTTGGCTAAAGAGGAGAGTGTTGACCACCTCCTAGTACTTTTTTATTTTTTGAAAGATTTCTTTATTGATTTCAAACTTCAAATAATCACAAAGATTGGTAGGCATACATTTCAATCTCGTTACAGCAGGTATCCATAGCATAACAGTGCACAGTAAATCAGTCAATCATGTCAGGCGAGTGTCTATTGTTTCTTGACATTTCCATCTCTACGGTTGGGGATATACATAGGTCCCCTCTATGCGCATTCCACCCACTCCATTTTTTATCCCATTTCTTAGGACATCCTCTAGATTTATACACTTCTTTTTCTGCAATCATACACTTATCGAGTTCAACCGCCCAAACCTTAGCCGATGGTCTTTCCGCTACCCCTCATTTCATTGCAATTGCTCTTTTCACTAAAGTGTATCCCAGAGTAGCTAGTTGCTGTTCCACTTCTGTGAGATCGGTTGCTTCCCAAATGTTAAGAAGCCCCAGCGGTGGTGTCAAAGTTATCTGTTTCCCTATTGCGTCCTGCATTTGTGCCGTCGGCCTGTCCCATACGGGTTGTATTTGCGGACTGTCCCATATAGTGTGATAGAAGGTTGCCTCTTGGTGAGACCCGCGCAAACATAGCGCATCCTGTCTAGATCCCATTTTCGCGAAAGTAACCCCGGTAAGGTACCTTCTATGTAGGTTTTTTAATTGGATCAGTCTAAAACGAAGAGTAATAGCTGCTTCCCTTGGGGACATCAGTGCTGTTTGCCAGTCCTCGTCTTCGATGTGTCCGATATCGGCTTGCCACCTATCTCGGAGAGTGCGAAAGGGATCTGGCAGGTTGTTGCATAATTTGCGATATGTTAGTGATATGGCTTTGTCTGGGATGGGCTCAGAAAGCAGCCGGTCTTCCAAGGGGGATGATTCCGGCAAATTTCCTATGTCTGGAAGTGCTACTGTAAGTGCATGGAGGATCTGCAGATAGCGAAAAATCTCCCCCTGAGCCAGTTCATATTTCTCCTGTAGTTCACTAAATGTAAGAATTTTGCCCTTCTTTACTAGATGGCCTATGGTGGAGAGTCCAATTGTATCCCACTTATCAAATCCTAATTGATGACACAGGAGCCCTAATTTTTGAGAGGACCACAAGGGTGTGGCCTGAGTCAGCACACCTGTCCATCCCAGACGTTTAGTCGCCCGATGCCAGATTTCCACCGTCTGAGCCATAGGGCCCAGATATCTCCCTTTCCGGATCTTCGTATAGAGGGCTCCCAAGCACCCCTCTCTTCCCATCTGGTATCTGTCTAACATGTATGCTGGGTCCGTCGGAGAACGGTATAGCCAGTGATTTATTACCACTAATTGCGAGGCCCAGTAATAGAGTTGTATATCCGGAAGAGCAATCCCCCCGTCGTACCACCCTTTAGTCAATTTGTGCAACGCTATGCGAGGCGCACCCCCGCTCCACAGTAGTAATCGGACCTCGCTTTCAATGCTTGTAAAATAAGATTCGGGAACCCTGTAGGGGCAGTTTTGGAGGATATACAAAAATCGCGGGAGAGCCAGCATCTTAAACAGGGCAGCTCGGCCTAGCAAAGAGAGCGGCAGCGACCTCCAATATTTGACATCAGTACGGAGTCTGTCCAAGGGGACGGCTACATTTCTGTCATAAAAGAGTTGGGGGTCTGGGGTAATAAAAACCCCTAGGTAGCGGAATCCATCACGAGCTATTTCAATCTCGCATCCCGGGGGAAGCTTGGGAATTTGGCCCCGAAGAACAAACAGCACTGATTTAGTCCAGTTGATTGCATAGCCGGCGTATTTGCCGAAAATTGTGAAAATATTCAAAAGTCTGTTTATGGAAGTAGAGGGGGACGCTAGGTATAACAGAATGTCGTCCACGTATAGTGATATCCTATCTTCATTCCCTTCTGCCCATTTCAGTCCTCTAAGTACTACGTCCCCTCTCACCCAGGAGGCCAGTGGTTCCAGCATCAAGGAGAAAAGCAGGGGGGACAGGGGACAACCCTGTCTGGTGCCTCTGCCTAATGTAAATATACGGGATGTGTGGTTATTGACCTTTACTTGACCCCGCAATTCTGTGTAAAGTAGCCTAATCCACCCCAGGAATCGCGGGCCGAACCCCAGGCGTCTTAGCACCTCGAAAAGATAAGGCCATTCTATAGAGTCGAATGCCATGGAGGCATCTAGGGAGAGCACTACTGCATCTTCATCTATATATTGTTGACGCCCCAAGACATTGTGAATGCGGCGGATATTCAGTGCCGTGTTCCTCCCCGGCATAAAGCCTGATTGGTCAGCATGGACCAACGATGGGATTATTTTTATTTTTTATTTTTTATTTGTCCTCATTCACCTCCGACCACGGTAACCAGACCAACCGCCTTTGCTCGATGTGTCCGACAAACAGGTATGGGTTATGTTCTCCCCTGCAGGCACAGCTATGCAGTGGAATGATACCGCCCCCAACGGGTAAGGTCCACTCTCTTATTTGGTCCGGTATTTACTGGCGACTGCTTAGATGGCCAAACGGTAGTGGAAAGGGCCCATCGCGGTCCAGAGAGATCCAGAGAGGTATAATCATGGGGCAATATGTTTATTAAATGGTGGAGACTCTATCTGTATCCGCCCTCCTCAGTATTTAGCCATTTTAATAAAAACTCCCAAAGAGCTTTCTTCCTCCTTGATTGAGATTTTCTCAAGTCTAACTTAGATGTCGAAATAACAGAGGATAGCCAGTCAGAATGTTGAGGTGGCGAACATTCCGTCCATCTCCGACAAATTTACCGCCTGGCCAACAGTATTGCATAGAAAAGGAATGATCTAGCTATACCTATAACATCTTCAGAAATCCCAACTATTATCAAAGATAGGCTTACCTTAACTTGGAAATCTAAAATTTTTGAGATGGTTTCACCAACCTTTACCCAAAAGTCGTGGATAGGCGGGCATTCCTGAAACATATGTGTGTCTGATGCTCTCTCCAAATCACATTACTTGCATCTTACAGGAGGTCCTTTCGTCATCTTTGAAAGTCTTTGCGGGGTCAGGTAGGCTCTGTGGATTGAGAAGAAATGGTTCCTCGTTAACCATGCCGGTGTAACCGTCCGAAAGAGGGTACCCAGTGATTCTTTCCAGAGTTGTTGAACAGGCTCTCCTGGTAGATATACCCCCCATAAATCTTCCGGAAGTTTGAACTCCCCGTCTATTACTTCTTCGATATTCCAATACCAGAAGGAGATTTCTTTTTTCCCCACTGGTTTTCTCACCAGATACTCCTCCAATAAGTTTCCTGCACCAATAAGGGATTTCTGATTTTGAGCCCAGCTTTGAGTTGTATATATTTAAATTTGGAGATATTCCCCTCCAGCCGAGCATGTAAGATTTCCCAGGGTAGGAGTGTGCCCTCCTGAGCTAAGTCCCCCCATACACTGAGACCGGCATCCCTTAGTGGCTGCACAAGTTTGTCCTTTAAGCAATCCGGGGACCCCGGGGAATCCCAGAGAGGGGCCAGGCTGGAAAAGTAGTTAAGTCCCGACAGCCTTCTGATGTTAGCCCATATTCTGGCCATTGCCTGCAACACTTTCAACCTTATCTTTTTGAAAAATTTAGAGTCCCCATATTTAAACATAAAGGCCTCCTGAGTTAAATTAACTCCCCTCAGCATTGCAGCAAACATGGACTCAACCCCAGAACCATCGGGGGATTTTAACAGCATCCTCGAGTGGGACAGTTGGAAAGCCCAAGCATAATACTGTAAGTCTGGAAGACATAACCCACCCTTCTCTCTTCTGCGTCTCAACTTCTTCCAGGCAATTCTGGTTCCCTTATAGGCCCAAATAAAGGAATTTATAGCCTGTTGAAGTTTATCAATGGAAGGTTTACAGAAATGCAGTGGAATGGCATTAAAAAGAAAGGTAATTTTTGGCAAAACCATCATTTTAACCAGGTTTATCCTACCAAAGATTGTCAGGGGGTGATGGGCCCAGCTCTTCATGAGCCGCGTGCATTCCCTGGTTATGTTGGACATATTAGCCCCTGTAATTTCATCAATATCTTGTACTATTTTGACCCCTAGATACCTCATTTCTCTTTTGGTCTGATGTTGGCTCCCATTCAGATTCCAGGACATGATCTCTGTTTTCCCCACATTGATCTCATATCCAGATATCCTACCGAACTCCTCAGCATGTCTTATCACGGCACGCTGGGCTGTTGAGAGATCTGAGGTGAAAATCAGTATATCATCCGCATAAAGGGCCACTTTTCTCTCCCATCCTTCATGCTTGAATGGTACGATTCCCGCCTCATCTCCGAGTTTCTGAGCAAAAGGCTCAATGTACAAGTTAAAAAGGAGGGGAGATAAGGGACAGCCCTGCCTAGTGCCCCTGGTAATCTTAAAAGGCCTTGTTAAGTTGCAGTTGACCAGCAGCTTCGCAGATGGGCTAAGGTATATCAACTTGACTGCTCTGCGGTATTTCTCACCAATATTATACCTCTCCATAACGGCCTCCAAGTACACCCAATTGACTCTGTCAAAGGCCTTAGTGGCATCGAGAGTCATAGCAGCCAAGGGAAGCGAGTGCGTTGTGGCTAGATCTACTGCGCCTATTAAGTCATATGTAAGATCATAAAGATTTCTCCCTTTAACAAAACCCTTTTGGTCGAGATGTAATATATCACCAGCTACTTTGCTTAACCTGTCAGCAAGGACCTTGGCGAAGATCTTGTAATCTGCATTTAGCAGCGATATGGGCCTATAAGACTCACAGCTTGCGGGATTTTTTCCTGGTTTTAATATTAAGGTGATCGTCGCCTCGCCCCAGGAATTTGGCAATTTCTTGCCATTCCTTAAGATGTCATTAAAGAGCTGGGCCATTGCTGGAACTAAGACCTCTCCCAAGCTTTTATAAAGCTCCATGGGTAGACCATCTGGGCCCGCCGCCTTACCCCCCTTGCCTGAAGAGATCACTCTCTTAACTTCTTCATGCGTAATTACCTGCTCTAAGAGCTGTTGTTGCGAGGTATCCAGAGGAGTGAGTGTGATCTCATTCAGCCATTCCTCAGCTTCAGATTTATTAATCAGCCTGTCTTCCAGATATAATTGTTGGAAATAGTCATGGAAAGCTCCCTCTATTTCCTCATCGGTGGTCAATCTAGTTTTGCCCCCATCTTCAATTACTCTTATCAGATTCCGAGTTCTGTCTGACTTTGCTTTCCAGGCCAGTAATCTCCCTACTCCCTCCCCGTACTCGAAGTGGGCCAGCTTACTTGCCTCCCATCTCTTTTGGACTCTCGTCTGGAGAGTTGAATCCAACTGTTCTTTTAATTTCTCCATTTTGGCCTTGTTTTCCAGCCTTTCCTCTACTGAATGCGGCGGATATTCAGTGCCGTGTTCCTCCCCGGCATAAAGCCTGATTGGTCAGCATGGACCAACAATGGGATTATTGACACCAAGCGGGAAGCCAGGAGCTTTGCTAGGACTTTAGCCTCGACATTAATTAAGGAAATCGGTCGATAAGAACTGCAACTATCAGCGGGTTTTCCCGGCTTTCGAATGACTACAATTGAAGCCAGCCGTTGGTCTTCCGGCAGGATTCCTTTCTCAAAGCTTTCATTATACATGTTTTTAGGGGGAGGCGCGACCCGTAGGGCCATGGACTTAAGGAATTCTATAGGGACTCCATTGGGCCCCATTGCCTTCCCTGATTGGATACTATTTATTGCTTTGCAAATTTCGTCATCTGTGAGATCTGCTTCCATTACATTTGTATCAGCCTCCGATAGAGTAGATAGGCGTATATCTGCTAATAATTGCCAGGAGTCCTCAGCCGTATACGTAGTTGAGGAGGTATAAACCGCCTCCAGATGGTCCGCAAATGCCTCCGCGATGTCTTGCGGATCTGAGATCTGCTCCGCCACTTAATTGACAGTCTAGGTACCCATCGCTCCCCTTGTTCCCTTTTCTCTAGCCAGGCAAGCATTTTCCCGGCCCTGTCCCCCAGCTCATACACCCTATGTTGTGTTTGTAATAATCTAGCCCGAGTCCTCTCTCCCGCCAACGTTTTATATTCTAGCTGCTTGGTAGTCAAGTGGTGTGTGGTAGCCTCATTGGGCGAGGAGGTATGTTGTGCCTCCAGCTGCTGGAGTTCACTCTCTAGTTGTGACAATCGTTGGTTTTGTTTTCTGACATATCCCACTTTTAGCGCTAGTGCTTGCCCTTTCAACACCGCCTTGTACGCCTCCCATATTATCTGTGCCGATTCCACTGAACCGACATTGTCAGTAAAGTAGTGGTCTGTTTGCATAAACAAATTTTCTTTTATGTCCGGAATTCTAAGCAACCAGGGATTGAGGACTATGGTGCTGCGTTGCCTTTTATTGTGATAGGTAAGCTCGATCCACACGGGGGAGTGATCTGAGATGCCCCTCGGCAGACCACGTGGATGTCTAAAATGACCACTATCTGCTAGGTGCGTAAGGAAATAGACTATGTGGGACATGCTCTTGTGTGCGTTGGAATAGTAAGTATAATATGTCATGTCTGGTTGTAAAGAGCGCCACACATCTGTTAGTCCCATGGCCCATGTGAAGTCCTCCATCTGAGTATAAGGGCGTGTTAGGGGTCGTCGCGGATGCCTGTCTCTTTGGTCGTCCATGGTCATATTAAAATCTCCTTCCAGAATTAGAGTGCCTATGGGGAGTTCTACCAGAATTTTCCCCAGGTCACTAAGCGCCTCCTTGCCCAGCGCAGGGGGAAGATAAACCGAGACCACATTAAGCGGCTTCCCTTCCCAGCTGGCCTCCAAAACTGCAAACCTCCCTTGGGGATCTGCCCATGTGCGGGTGGGAGTGAGTGCAAGGCTTCTCCGAACCAGGATACCGGTGCCCCTTGAACCGGATGTAAACCCTGCATGGACCAAGAGTTTATATCCCCACCGAGTGAGGGCCTTGCAGTTATTACCCACTAAGTGTGTCTCCTGCACCAAAACCAAATCTGGGCTTGTCTCTTAAGATACTGTAGCACCACTCCTCGCTTTATCTTGTCCCCCAGCCCGTTAACATTCCACGTCAGAATGGATAGTGATGTTTCCTCCGTACTCCCCATCACGGATTATGTAGAAAGATTATGAGAAGACCGATGGGTACATCAAGAGGGGCAACTGCTGCACCCAACAACACCGTAGCCAAGTGTATAGACATGAAATGACATTCAAGCAAATACCACCTTAGTAACCACATAATTGGATACCCTGCATTTGAAATGAGAACAGAGATAATCGAGTCTGACATTCGACACTTTGTGATTTGAGAACAAACAAATAAAACATCCCTTAATACTCTACTCCCCACCCAAACCACCCCCTCCCTGCCCCCCGCCAGTGGATTTCAAACTACTCACTCCCCAACAAGGCAGAGTGCCTGTCGCCCCACCCCCTATTCGAGAGGTACTTGGTTTACAGCCTTACCCCCCCCCGCCGTATTGTAAGGATGGCTTCACGGTTTACTAAATAATGGGGATAGATTCCGGCCCCCTCTTGTGCCATTGGTGCTGCAGTGGCAGATAACAAGGTCCCCAGCCCAGGCTTATCATAACCAAGTCACAAATGTCTGCTATGGGTCTGGGGAGAATACCCCACTACGTTGTACTGAGCCACTGTACGTGGCTAAATGTGTCCATACCAGCACCAAGATCGCCTTCTTTTCAGCTGCGCGATGTTGAGTCCGTATCTTTCCTGACATGATCACCTCGTTGTCTGACGCTGTTGTCAGGCCTACTTGCACGCGGTCCTCCGTTTCGCTCTTTATGCGAATTCTCCACCCGGCGCCAACCCTCCAGCCAATCCCATGCATCCTCAGGGGAGGAAAAGAACCACGTCTTGCCCTCTGATTCAATATGGAGTTTTGCCGGAAAAAGCATGGCATACTTTATCTCTTTATCACGCAACGCCCGCTTGACCGCCATAAAACTGCGCCGTTGAGCTTGGACTTTTGTGGTGAAGTCCGGAAAAAAAGTGACCAGACTGTCCTCCAATTTAAGCGGCGGGTTAGCACGTGCAGTCTGAAGTATAATGTCGCGATCTCTGAAGTTGAAGACTCGTGCTATAATCGGCCTCGGAGGGGCTCCTGGTTTAGGTCTGCCCCCGGGGACACGATGAGCGCGTTCAATGGAGAAGTAGCTTGACAGTCTTTTAGATTGCAGCTGTTTCAGAATTAGGTCCTCAACAAATAAGTCCACTGCAGGACCTTCCGCTCGCTCCGGAACTCCTAGGATTCGTATATTATTTCTGCGTGCCCTACCTTCATATTCATCGAGCAGCCCCTCCATTTTGGTCTGTTGATCTTGTAGTTGGCGCACTTGTTGTTTTAGCAGGGCAGTGTCTGTATTCAGTACTGTTGTGACCTCTTCTATTTCCTTTACTCTGGAGTCCATTTTCCTGAGGTCAGCTCTTATGAGGGAGACCTCAATGTTCACAGTGTCAATGCGAGTCTCTAGGGAGGTCCGCACCCCCGTAATGGCCACCATAATGTCTTGGAGCGTCAAGTCTTGCTGCGGTGGCTGGTTCTGCTGGCTGTCTGAGGCCCCCTGAGATGCAGCGTCCTCATCCTCACCCGCCTTCGACCAGGCAAATTTGGCCAGTTTGCTTTGCGCCGGTGTTTTAGTCCCTTTCCGCTTGCCATTGTCCACTTGCGGTGCTCGGCCAGTAACTGAGCTGCCAGAGATCAGCCCCAGTACTCGCCGCCGCCTGCCCAGGGGGAGGTACTGTCCCCTGTCGGCCTGTCGGGTTTCCTGGTATACCGACCCCTCTACAGCTGGGGGGGAGGGGAAGAGACGGAGCGCAAAACAGAGCAGGTGTACTTCCCCGTGCTGGTCTTGGTATGTAGAGCACTTCTGTAACAGCTTACTGCGCTCCCCCCTCTGTACATCTTAGTGGTAGTGCTGGATGCTTGGCAGGAGCATGCTAGGGCCGTTCACCAGTTGCGCCGCTCGACCTCCAGAGCGCCCCTCAACTCAGTCAGGCAGTATATTGCCCCAGCCCGCCGCTGTGCACGGCAAGTCTCAGAGTCCCAGAACTGTATGGAAGCGCACCGATTGCTGTTCAGGCCTGCCACCTCCTCCACATGAAGAGATGGCTCGCTGCCACCGTTGGCCACAAGTGTCCCAACAGGGGTCCGTTGAAAGGAGGGCCCTATATGCTACACTCACCGTGGGTATGTTGCAGCCCCTACGGTGGAACCTGGTCGCCCAAAACCGCGTATGGCCGGTCTGCTGTTTCCGCGCCCGGCGGCTGAATCCTGCCTTCCCCGGGCGCGCGTCATGATCATCGGACGCTGCCTGCTCAGGTATGTCCCAGCCCGCTCACTGGCTGGAGAGTACGCCGCTTTCTGCGGCCTGCTCCGCTGGAGATTTCACCTTAAGAGGCACCTCTACGCTGCCACAACACCAACAGTGGAGCGAGGGCGCTTCGCCATTTTCCGACTTGGAGCTCCGGCCGCGTTGGAGATAGCCCGCTCAATTTCGCCTTTTCCGATCGGAATCCACCCTCAATTGGTGCCCTCGGACTATGGGGTCGGCTTTACCACCCTGCCCGGGGGTAAATTACAGGAGTTGTGCCGGATTTATTCAGGATAGACGGCGAGGGCTCCGGAGCCGCATTAGAGTGCGGCCATGTCCGTTGGCTGCTAGCCACGCCCCCCCACCTCCTAGTACGTTTGATGGTCATACCCTACCGGTGAGCCTAGATGGGTCACCATCTGCCCTCCTCCCAGGCAAGTTTACTCCATGGCAAGAAGGTAGAATGGGTCAATTCTTCTTACTATGACGAATTTTAACTTTAACACAGCTGGCCTTCATAGGATGCAAACATTTTGACTGAAATGTTTTTTTTATACTTGTATACTGCGAGTTTGGTTTACATGGCAGTAGATGATTGGGAGAGCGGAAGGACATGAAAGATGGTACACGTAAGCTGTTGAAATAGTTTTTTACTAGTTAGATCTGCATCTGAATAAGGTATGTGGAGTATGTGCTAGAAAAGAATGTGGTTTCCCAGAGATGCTCTGCGTGTGACAGATGTAAGGGTAGCATGGAGTTTCCTGGATTTTGATTGCATTGAGAATTAGGAGGCATTGTGTTATGTTCGTGATGGTTAGAGCTTTACAATATGTCAGAGTTCCCATGTCTCGTTTTGGTGGCACGAGTCAGATATACACTCGGGAGTGGACCTGAAGGGTTGCCTCCCTACCTCTGAAGTGACCAGTGTTAGCCAGTATATCAGACGGAACAGTAAGGGTTCCTCACTAGGGGGAGGGAAACAGATAGCAGTGATATCAAGGGAGCAGAAATTAGACAGTGATAACGATCAGTAAGATGTCTTCATGGCACAATGTGAGTCTGTTCTGAAAAATTCACTCGCTACCCCACTGCCAGACGTCCCACATGGCCTACATGGTCCAGAACGCAATGATGCAAATAACTTAAATCCTCAGCAGAAACTTCAGAGAGATGGTGATGAATCTTTATGGAGAATTATAGGAAGCTGACACAAGTGAGGGGGGCATACAAAGGAAACCCCAGAAATAGCTTCACTGGATCAGAAGTGTAATGAGTCAAATTAGTAGGGGACAGGAGAGAGGTACAAAGTAAGTAGAAGAAAAAAACAAGGGAAGACTCCTAATTAAGGAATGCAAGTAAGGCGGCAACTGGAATAAAGTTAGTGCAAAGTCTAAATAGCTAAGGAGTCAAGGCAGGAAAGCAGGAACAGGTCTGGCCATATAGGAGTAGTCTTAGCAAGGCGGATCTCAACCGATCTCATACTGAGAAAGTTGCTGAGGCACTGCCCTTCTTTGGATGTGCCTTTCTATAGGCCTTTCTCTGATTAATAATTAGTGTCAGGAGGCTGATTTTGTGTGTGTGTGTGAGAGAGACTGGGGCTTCTCCAGAGTCAACTCCATTATGAAGGCAGAGGTTACTTCCAGTGGCTTCCAGTTCCTTGCATGGTGTCTGTGTTTCCTGCAGCCTCTTCCTGTATGGACTGCCATCCCTTGCAATAGTCACAGTATCCATTGTGCTCTTCCCAACTGCTGCTGCTCCCTGATGCCAGGTCTTGCCCTATCACCAGACTCTGTGTGAGCAGGTATGCAATGGCTGCATTAGGGAAAGAGATTGGTGGGTAGGTACTCACTGGCTGCAGTGGGAAGAGAGTTTGGTTGTAGGATGAGTTTAACAGCTCAGTCGTCAGATCCAGGAGGATGAAATTACTTTCTAGATTAGGATTGCATCTTAAATTCTGCTCCAGAGCCCATCTGTCATTAGCAACAGATGGTATTTTGTCTATTGATAGGAAAATGCCACTTTGCATACAGTCTGGAATGGGCCAAGATATAGACACCCTGTAGATAGAGTGTATGTATAACTGCACTTGTACTGTACACTTTATAAAGCGAGGTGAGGTTGTCCTACTGCATATGTCAGATC
This sequence comes from Calotriton arnoldi, assembly GCA_963921515.1. Taxonomy (NCBI): domain Eukaryota; kingdom Metazoa; phylum Chordata; class Amphibia; order Caudata; family Salamandridae; genus Calotriton; species Calotriton arnoldi. The sequence goes on from CAWUFW010006540.1 coordinate 616,995, forward strand.
ACTGTGTGAGGTTAGTGCTCAGTAATTTAGTGAGAGTGACCTCAGATAGTGTATTTCGGGAAGGGATCTGTGTTTGAGGGAAGTGCTTCTCCTCTGTGCTAATAATGTCTGAGAGAACCCTTCATAATTGTAGTCATTTCATTCCAAAATTAGGGGCCTTCTTCAGTGTTTGGTTAAATTTGGTTTCAAAAGGAGGTTGGCTTGGCCACATCTTACATCCCTCATGATCCTTGAGTAGAGGTGGGGCGCCCCCTGTACAGCATCTCTAGATGATGCAAAATGTATAATTTGAAGCCAACATACATTCCTACGCCCTTCTGGTACATGGTCTCTGTTTCTCCCCCAAGGGCTAATAGTTCAGAAGGACATCCAATGTTGGTAGACGACTTGCAAGCCTGTTATACTTTGGATTATTGTTGATTGTACCACGTGGTCATTACATAACAAAGACATACTGATGCATGTAATTTATTTCATTCTCAAATATTAAGAACCCAATTAAGAGTTAGGTGAGAATATAAATAATTACAATTTGTAAAGAACATGCAAAAACCAGAGAAAATAATTTCCTTTGCCATTGAGATACAATGGGGAATGAATTCTGCAGATGGAATCTCCTCTGGATTTAGAACTTTCTTTGCAGGAAAGAAGATTTTCCTTGACACCAAGCTTTTATAAAGATGCACTTTCACTTGTCTGTTTCCTCACTTTCATACTTGTCTGTTTCCTCACTTTCATTTAAGGCTAAGATCATATTATAGTTTTATCCATATTTCAAGTATACAGAAGTTATATGTTCTTGCTAGAAATTGGGTCTCTAGGTGGCAGAGGTAAGCACCCTGTCCAAGCAGGGACCACAATCCCAGTCAGGGTAAGTCAGTTAAACACCATAAATTATCCTGTGCTCACCCTCTGTTGGCTTGGCACTGAGCAGGTAGGCCTATTTTAGGCGGCAATGTCTAAAGTATTTGTGCAACACAACACACCGTAACACAATGAAAGCACCACGAAAAGACTCCACACCATGTTAAAAAAATAGATATGATTTTTATAAATAAAATAAGACCAAAACAACAAAAATCTAATGAGTAGAAGAAGAGATATGGATTTTTAAACATTAAATCTAAAAATAGTGCTTAGAAGCAATAAGCGCCTATGGGGGTTATCTGGTCATGCTGGGCTGGGGAAAAGTCAAGAGTTCAGGCCGACCGCGATGGAGCGCGGGCCAGATACAGGAGCCACGCAAGGCCCGCTGAACAAAGTACCTTGATCCTGGTCGCAACAGCGAGATGCAGGGTGCAGTCGAGCGATGTGTTGGTGTTGATCCCGCAGTCGAGGTGATGCGCTGATTTTCTTAACACCGTGGCAGCGATGCATCGGTTCCAAAGACGTTGTGCTGAGCTGAGAGGCATTGGTTCCTTAGACAATGCGCCGGGTTTCTTCACGCAGTCAAGGGGATGCGCAGTTCTTCTCACACTGCAGTGACGGCGATGCATTGATTCCAATGCATCGATTCTTTAAGGTGATGCGCTGGTTTCAAGTGCGATGCGCCGATTCTGCTCCCTCAACAGTGTTGATGCGTCGGTTCTGCCACACGCAGACAGGAGATGTGTCAGTTCAACTGGAGCAAGCACTCCCAATGGACCAGGCACATGAGCAGGCGGTGAGACTTTGATTCTGGGTTCAAGGCAGAGTCCAGCTCTTCCCTAGCAGTGTCAGAGAGCAGCAGGCAGCAGGGTAGCACGGCAGAAAAGCAGTTCTTTCAGAGCAGCAGTCCAGCAGAGTGACAGTCATTGTAGCAGCACAGCAGTTCTTTTGACAGAGGTTCCTTACAGGTCCAGAAACATCAGATTTCGTGGAGTCACAAACCCACTACTTATACCCAGTTGTGCCTTTGAAGTGAGGATGACTTCAAAAAAGGGTTTTGGAAGTGCACAGAGGTCCTTTCTTCCTAGCCCTGGCTCCAGACTCACCACAGGGGGGTAATCAACCCTTTGTGTGAGGACAGGACACTACCTATTCAGGTGTAAGTGTCAGCTTCTCCCTCCTATCCAGCCCAGGATGAGTCATCAGGATGCAGATGGGCACTCAGACACACCTTACCTTCCTTTGTGTGTGGCTGTCTGGAGTGATGCAAAATCAAGCTGTCATCCTCCCCAGACGTGTACTTCCTCAGACTTAAAAGCAGAAAAATACCCACTTTCTAAAAGTGGCATTTCTAAAATAGTCATGTCAAATCCAATTTTACCAGTAAAGAAGATTTGTCATTACCATTCCAAAGATATAAAACATGACAGAGCTACTCCTTTCTAATCAGGAGCTGCAGCTTAAAAGTGTAGTAAGGAATTCTCAATGTTAACCTATGAGAGGAGTAGGCCTCACAGACAGTAGTGAAAACTAATTTAGGTGTTTTTCACTACCAGGACATGCTAAACTTAAAAGTACATGTCATACCTTTTACTTACACAGCACCCTGCCCAATGGGCAACCTAGGGCCTACCTTGGGGGTGACTTGTGGGGAGTTTAAGGCTAGGCAAAGGGTTTTAAATGCAAGTCAAAATGGCAGTAAAACTGCACACACAGGTTCTGCAGTGGCAGGCCTGAGACATGTTTAGAGGGCTACTTAAGTGGGTGGTGCAATAAGTGATGCAGCCCTGCTAGTTGTAATTAATTTACAGGCCCTGGGCACAGGTAGGGCACTCTACTAGGGACCTACAGATAAATTAAATATCCTAATTGTAGATAAATTAATGTAACCATGTTTAGCGGAGAAGCGCATGCACTTTAGCACTGGTTAGCAGCGGTAAAGTGCTCAGAGTCCTAAGACCAAAAAAAAGAAGGTCAGAAAGTGACCCTTCAGAAAGGGCCATTTTCCAACAGTTCTATTTAAACATGCAGTGGAACCCAGGATGAGATTCTATTTTTGTAGCATTTGGGCTGTTTAATTTGATGACTAGGGTAGATGTGATTTCTTATAAATTAACTGTTGTATTGGTGCAGCTTTGAGAAAAATCACACCTGTCAGCTTGACAGGTACCTCCCGTAGGTGTTCATTGTGTGGTAGCTGTTTCTGCCACGAAGCATTAGGCTGATTAAGTCTTTTTAAAGAGCACATAATGCACTTTCCAAAGTTATTTATATCTGCATGACTATCTGTTCTGTGCCGGTGATGGCTTAGCTTGTGTTTAACAGATTGTAAAAAGGTTTATTTATACAATCACATATTATCGTGCTGTACAATCACGAAGATATGTCAAGCTTCAGCCTTTAAGTAATTTAATAAAACTGGAGACGCCAAAAGATGACAAGTTTCACATTATAGATTTCACACATATTTTTTCCACCTCGCCTTTTCTTTCCTTATAGTGCCAGGCAGTCTCAGCTCACTTCCTGACAGAACTAGTGCTGTGAGCCGGTTTACATAAGGCTCTTTAGGAATGAGGGAAAAATAGAGATCTATGCAAGTTGCATTATTTTGCGCCTTGGACAGTGGTGGTAACTTCAGCATTATGCGACAAGGTGGACTTAACTCTCCAAGAAAGGGAGCTACCCTGGCATAACTTGGTCAGTCCAGTAAATGGGGTTTGATTGGTGAGCAGTTCACCAAAAAAAGAGGATCTTGTTTTCCCCCCCATTTATAATAAATTACAATGGCAACCCCATATACCAGTTATAAACTCCTGTTGGTATAATATGTACATACACACTGGTTCAGAAAGGACTCATCTGAATACATTTTCATATTAAGTAAACCACCGGGGAATGCACAGTCCTGTAAGTAGTACTATGTGAAAATTTCCTGGTCTAGTTGTATGCATGTTGTCAGTGTTTCAACTGTTTACAAGCATTTGAGAGGTCATCATCAGGGCTACTTTAGTTTGAAGCACAATGGTGTCTGTAGAAAAATGAGCAGCTTAGAGAGGATATATATAGGTCACTCGTAATCTGCGATTGTAAAACACAGATAGGGACTTACTGTATGTGGGGTGGTGTTGGAAGATCTCTGTTTAGTAGAATTCAGAAAAAAAATATTATTTATGACTAATCTCGCTCGCTAATTGGTCTAAAAATTTATTTTTGTTGGTTGAGTTTCCTGAATTCGAGTTGCGGTTGATCCCTGACACCAATCCTTATGTTATAATTCCTCTTTGCTCCTGTCAGTACATAAGTACTCTTTGTGTAACTCACTTTTGTTTTCACTCATAAGTGTGCAATTCTTATATGGGTTTTTCTCCCAGATTAGTCAAACCCATTTTGAAAATGTATAACTTTTATCCTGAGAGCTTTAGAAGACTGTCTACAATTCTACAAGAAATGTACGACACACTTTTATGTAAATTCTATATTAACCACTGTTGATCTCCCCTCTTGTAATTCTCATCTGTCAGTTCCAGCACACCAAATTTCAGGTTAGCAGCACTCTTTTGTAAAATAAATTAATAACTAAATCAAAAAATGCAGATTTCCATAGGACTCCTCAGCATCCCTGCTTCTGTTTAACATCTGCGTAAGGCCACTGTTAAACCTGACCTTAGAACATTATTTATTTATTTATAAAGTTTTATATGGTGCGAACATGACCCGTGAGAGTATCAGAGTGCTTTACAGATGATCGGAAGGAAGAACCAGAAAAGCAAACAACAACATAATCAACAAGCTGTATGAAGAGATATATTCATATATAGCCTGGTTTATGGAAGAACCCCACAACATTATTTTAAAAAGGTAAAGAGCCTTGGCATCTGTTTGTTCTCGCAAATCAACACTGTGGTCCGCTATACCAAGCTGAATCATGGTGTTTAGGAAAGCCCCACCCCTCTTGCAGTCTAGTTACCAGGTGAAATTAACAAGTACTGTTCTCCTGTCTTACTTAAACTATGGTACCTTAGTAACTGTTGGTACTCCAAAGAAAGAGCTACTGAAATTCATCTGATCCAGAAACACACTGCAAGGTGAAACTTTATAGGAGTGGTGTAGTAGTTGAAGGTTAAGCTGTTTCTCAATTCATTTGTAGATGAAGGAAAGGTTGGAGATGTGGTGGCAGGTAGGCTATTTCTCCATGTTGCCAGTTTGCCTTTGTAAGTAGCTGTGTTGCACTTGGTGTTGTGTGTGCTTAAATGGCAATGGCTGTTGTCGTTATGACCTGAACATTGATGAGTTCTTACATAGCGTTAGCTGTGCTGGATCGGGTTTTTAAGTGCTTTGAAAGTTTCCTTATTGAATAGGGATCAGAATTCAGAGAAGGTTGAGGTCGCAGTGCCAATAGATTAGGACTGTGGGTCTAAGGCATCAGATGAAATTGCATATTTGCTGAATGCAAGTCTTTTGTGGAAGTGTAATTATTATTATCATTCTCATATTTATGAGTATATGTCTGTTTTAAAATTTTGAAGATCTCTGCTTGGAACATGGAATTAGCAACAAGAGTCACACCAATCTTCATCAATAATTTATCAAATCTTTGGTTGATCCAGTAGTTACATAAAGCGGTACAGACCAAACCCAATGTTACAGAAATCAGCACCTCTACCGCCTTGCTGGCTTGGGCTTCATCATGGGTCTCACTCACAGTGTTGGGACAGCAAAAACAACTAGGTAAGAAATGGGAATATTTGTCTGATAAATGTTCTATAATGCAAATGTTGTCAATGGTGTCAATGTTCAAAAATGTCAGGGGTCGATGAAGTGACACCAAACACTTCTTCAGCCCTGATATAACTTCAGAAAGTGCACGGCTTGTCCCACCGTCAGTACTTCAATTGCCTCCTCTTTCCTGCTGATGGCCCAGGTGAAGAACCAAGTGTAGAAACTACAGACAGCTCAAATCAGTCTTTTATTTCATGCGGTCTCTCCAAGACCCCTGAGACCAGAGATAGCAAGGGCAGTACCAGTGGTACCCAAATGGCATGTCATGGGTTGACAACTTTACCAAAGGCTACCCCAAATTGAAGTTCATGAATATTTTCACTGATGCATCCAAACAATTAATATTTTATGTGAAGTGGCTTGATTGCATGGACAAAATAGTAATTCAATATTCAGAGTTCTTTTTGAGTGGAAAGACTTGTGGCTGTGCCGGATTTACCTCCTCCACAGTATCCCTATAGAAGACGAAATTTGGTGCAAGGATGCCCCTCCAGCTGAGAATCTTTCAACTCATGATTTAACTCTTTCTTTGGGGATTTGAAGATGTTCTTCTGCCACGTTGTCTAAATCAGACCCCTAATGTTTTTGTTGCAAAATATTTGGTTTATTTCATTCACCTAATGTGACTGACTTTGCCCCACCCCCACAACCTTTTTAGAGGTACCAACCTATTAGTGAATAAGGCTTACTTGTGACAGATGATTTGTTGCTATAAAATGTGTTCAGGGCGGGACCAGATTAACTTCCATGTCATGCAACATTACCAGTGAGTTTCCAACTTTCCTTATACAGATGCTTGTTACTGGCCCATCATTTTCTGGAAATCTTCAGCTAACATTTTGTAGAACTTCATTCCAACAAATAAGAAAGGGATTTTCAGGCAAACGTGCCTCACTCCTCCTGTACACAGCGAGGTACAAGGCTGCTAGGAAACAGGTTCTCGGCGATGCAATATGAGCTCCTGTATTGTTACTGAGCATCTGTTGTTATTTGGTCACCGAGACTCTAGCTGCTGCCAGGCAGGTGAAGCAGCAGGGAGGGCACTACCTGGTCTCTGTGATTTCTTGGGGATTTAGCTTCTCCAACCCTGGTCAACAGATGTCAGTCCAGCAGGTACACAGGCATAGGGTAAAGAAAGGCTTCCTTTCTTCTTGCTTCAGGAAGTGGGAAGGTCTCCAAGATTCCGGACCGAGCTTGGCTCTATAGAGGGAGAATCAAAACTGCCACAGTTGGTTTCATTCCTGTACAACCGCACAGGCTATTTCCACTGAATGTTACGATGATGGAGTTCTCTGCATTAAAGCATTAGTACTGATGGATTTGTTTGTCCTCCATTTTACTGCAAAGGGGAACAATGAGACAAATTAGAGGGTAGAAATCCGCCCCCAATGAGGTTTGACATTGTCAGGGTTCCCTCAGTCCCTATGACTTTACCATTCTGTTGTTTAAAGACAAACTTCCCATTGAGCTGGATAAAGGTGAGATATTCCGCTGAGGCCTCTAAATAATGGTCCGTCAAAATATGGACATCCCCTTTCAAGACAAACCTAGACATAGCAATGTTCCATTCAAAGTAAGATTGTAGGCCTCATTTCTCAGTAGAGTTCAAAATCAGGATTCAAAATAGACAAGTATCTTCCAATGTTTGGAAGCTCACAAAAGGGCAGATGGAATCTTTACACCATCAATGCATCTAATACAGAGATAGGTTTGGGACCTATGTCATAGTCAGGTCATAGTTCCCCATTTCAAGAAGACTGGTCAAACGCATACAGTTTCCTGACCACTCGTGAGATAGCTCAGGTCTTAAAGAACCTCCTGCACAGATCAGTTTGTAAACGAAGGGTTAGATTTCAAGTCTGAGCCAACAAAGTGAGCCTTTTTACTCCTGATGACCATGAAGAGGTTACCATCAAGTTGACTAAAAAAGCCTGCTTTAAGGCACCAGTGGACAATTCAGCTTGTGATTTGTGCTACTAATTGTTTACAATTACAACACTCCTGGTGAACATCTTTGTCTCATACTGGCACATACCATTTGCATTGATTAAAGGGCATGCTTAGCCATCACCTCTGCTACTTTTCCTTCAACAGACTTTGGCCAGTGAATAGTTGCATTGTTTATTAGCTGCGAGAGGCAGACTATTGTAATGTGAGGTCTGATTCTTCTCTTCTCACCTCCTTTGGTTGGCACAATTCTATGTTTCAAGGCCTGGGGAGAAATAATATTTTGACACATTGTTTTTAATTAAGTTGCAGCACCATCACCTAAGTTAAACATTTCACAAGAATGTAACAAAAACATAAATCTCTGTAAACCATGTTTTCTTCCAGTAAAATCACCCTTAGTCAAATTTAATTGCAACTTTCCTCTTTTGGCCACAATTATATTAATTAACAGTCTATGGGGGATATTCACAAGGACTTATCTCCGAGTTATCGCCACCTTAACGCAACAAAAGTGGAGATAGATTTAACGCCCCATTCACAAGCGGTTGCAAACTGCAGACAACGCAAGTATTCCCGCGATAACTGCCTCAAAATTTACCTCCACGGGTGACACCACCAACTAACCCTAATGAGATGCAGAGTAGGCGTTCCCGTGCAAAAACACAGGAAAACACCACTACACCACATTCACAACGAACTGCCAGATTTGCGATGCGAACTAAAAACAGGCGATAAGCCGCGGTAGCAGCAGGGATTCAACACCTGCCTTCTGCTGGTGTTAAGCAGGACGACTACCTGCTGCATGAAAGGGAGCCCAGCCAAGAGCCACATCTGAAGACCCACAGATGCCATGGAGACAATGATCATGCAGCTCGGAGACCCATGAGGGCCACAACACCCACAGCCACCACCACCAGGCCAGCCACCACCCCCAAGACCCGTCCCGGCCCCCCCCCCGGACCACCACAGAGGCAGCGGACACAAAGACAGCGGGCCCACCGTAAACGCACCAGCCTCACAGACCGAACGCCAGAGGAGGACATTTCCCACTACAGGCCCAAAAGGACAACCATCCCCCGCATCCTGACCCACATCGCCCACCTGCTGACGGTACCAACACAGCGCACAACGAACATCCCTCCACAGACAAAGTTGCCGGCTGTGCGGCACATGTTGGCCTCTGGTACCTTCCAACCCACAACTGCCAGAGTCGGAGGAGTCTCACAGCCAGCCCCATCCAAGTTCATCACACCTGTCCTGGATGCCATCATCAGCCTGGTACCCCAGCACCCCCACTCCACCCACACTGCGCAGGAGCAGCTGGAGACCAAGCAAGGCTCCCACGCCATAGCTGGATTCCCGCACGTGTCGGGGGCAATCAACTGCACACATGTACCCCTCGTGCCCCCTGCCGACACTGCACACAACTACCTCAACAGAAAGCACACGCATCCCATGAATGTGCAGGCAATAGTGGACCGCCCGGGAATTCTCAACAATGTCGTGGCCAACTCCCCAAGCAGAGTGCATGATTCCTACATCTCCCGACAGTCCATCATCAACCAGCTCTCCCAGGATGGCACCTATGGAAATGCAGTGCTCGTTGGTAAGTCCCAAATGAACACACCACACACCTCCACCCCACAGTCATGCAACTCACGACACTGGCAATGGGCACGCAGCACAACTACATTCAACATGCCACACAACATGCCAACCGACCAGACACAACAACACGACTCCATTGGGAACCTGGGCTTGCCATGCCCACAACCCAGCCACGGCATGGTACCACAGCCACACAATAGCAGGATGTGAGGAGAGGCTTGGACCAGGCATGTGCGAGAGCGGCAAGTGACCAATGAATGAGAACCTACCCAATGCCAGGTGTGGCGTGGAGGTGGCGGACAGACTTCAGTGTGCAAACTACGCAAATGGCCATGTGGGCATTAACTGCTGGTGCATGGAGTGTAGTGGCCAGTGGACGCTACCATGTCCCCACAGGCTGTGGGGCAGAACGCGGAAATGTCGCACGTTACGTCCCCTCCTGCATGCGCGGGCAGAGTGGGTTGGCACTGCGTACGCCAGGCCTGCGTAGGGGTGTGAATAAAAAGCCCGTCGCACTGGGCGTGGTCCTCTTTCGGAATGGCCAACGTGTCTGCCAGGGTGGCGCCTCCCAGCCCGCCACGAGGCCGGCGCCGTGCGCGGCGTGGCCTGCGTCCCTGTGCGCCTGCTGCACACCGGGCTGCTGGTCCCCAGACCCGTCATGCCTGGCCCAGCAGACCAAGGAGGCTCCGCTCACCTGCCGACACCGGCGTGTGTCAAAGAGGGCCCACTACGTGCCGGTGCAAGCTCCAGTCCCCAGTCCTGCGACCTCTGCAGCCTCCGCAGACCATCGCTGGCCTCCACGGCGCTGGCCCACAGTACTCCTTTCTCATTGACATACTCCACCGGCGTACTCTTTGGCCCAGCTGTTGGCACAAGTTGAACTGAGTCGTGAGTTCTGAATGGCAGTGACCAAAGGTATGTGGCAGCGTCCACATCACTATACTCCCTCCGATCAGTGAAGCAAAAGTCTGCATTGCAGGCCTGCGACACGTGGTGCCACTAACCCTGTTCAACGCAAGCCGGCGACATGTGGTGCCACTAACCCTATTCAACGCAAGCCGGCGACACGTGGTGCCACTAACCCTGTTCAATGCAAGCCGGCGACACGTGGTGCCACTAACCCTGTTCAACGCAAGCCGGCGACACGTGGTGCCACTAACCCTGTTCAACGCAAGCCGGCGACATGTGGTGCCACTAACCCTGTTCAACGCAAGCTGGCGACACGTGGTGCCACTAACCCTGTTCAACGCAAGCCGGCGACACGTGGTGCCACTAACCCTGTTCAACGCAAGCCGGCGACACTTGGATGAGGGCTCAGGCCTACACTGCGCTCCAGTAGGTCCCACATGTGGAACTGTGTCCTGAGTCTTGAATGGCAGTGACCCCAAGTCCGTGGCAGCGTCCACATCACCAAACTCCCTCCGATCAGTGAAGCAAGAGTCTGCATCGCAAGCCTGCGACACTTGGTGCCACCAACCCTGTTCAACGCAAGCGGGCGACACTTGGATGAGGGCTCAGTCCTACACTGCGCTCCAGTAGGTCCCACATGTGGAACTGTGTCCTGAGTCTTGAATGGCAGTGACCCCAAGTCCGTGGCAGCGTTCACATCACTGAACTCCCTCTGATCAGTGAGGGCAAAGTCTGCATCGCAAGCACACGACACTTGTCTGTGGGCCCGTGCTGACCGCTGCCCCCAGCCTACACTGCGGTCTAGTAGGTCCCACATCCAGCACTTAGTCGTGATTCATGAATGGCAGAGTCCATACCAGTGAACGCACGGAGAGGAGTAAGAGGAAGATGCGGTTCAGTCCGGATGAAAGCCGGATCCTCGTTACGAAGGTGACCGAACACTAGCAACAACTGACCTGGTGCCACTAACCCTGTTCACCGCAAGTCCGCGTCCCGTGGTGCCACTGAACCTGAACTACGCAGGCCGGTGGGACCATCCAACGTAAGCCGGCGACACTCGGTGAATGGCCCCTGCTGACCGCTGCCTCAGGCCTACACTGCGGTCCAGTAGGTCACACATGTGGAACTGTGTCCTGGGTAAGATATGGAGGAGTCCACACCATTGGACATGCCTCATCGCAGGGGGCATCCCCTATCAGCACTGGTGCCACTGACTCTGTGCGCAATGAGTCATGGACACTTTCTGGATGGACTTTGGTGGCGTCTGAGTCCATGGCCTGGGGGTTGTCTGCATCATCATCTGGCTGGGCCGGACTTGGTGTCTGACATGTGTCTGTTCCATTCATCTCCACCATAGTGACTGTTTCTGCGTGGTTCTGCCCTCTGCATCATGCCCTGAGGGTACACCTTCCACTGTCCACCGAGACACTCCGCGACAACCCCCTTTGTCATCTACGAGAACCTGCTCTGCTCTCGTGACCCTGCCCCAGTGCACCGCAAGTCAGCGGCCCATGGCGGTAGGCCCGGGCAGGACGCTGTGCATCCGGGGCCACTAACTCTGTGCAGCTCAAGTCATGGGGCCTTTATGGTTGAATGGGTGTGTCCTTAACGATGGACACTGTTGTTGTTTTTTGACTGCACCAGGCACTCCATGACGGCTGGTGTACACATACCCCACACACATCCAACACAGGTGTCACTCGACATGTGAGCCTGCTAATAAAAGTGGCCGGGCGCACGTGCCGTAGCCATTCCCACCATCTAAGCAAGTGTGTCCGTGTGGTCATTATGTCAGCATGATGGGCCGGAGCCCTGCAACATCACAGTGTGCTGCCTTCAGCGGAGGAGACCATGTCACCTCAGCAGTGGCTGAGACCTTGGACATGTAGCTTCGCCCGCCCCCCCCTGCATGCACAAGCGGCGTGTGCTGGTCCGGCGTACGTCAGGTCAGCGCAGGGGTGTGTTGATTCGGCAGGGGGATCAGGGCGTGGCTCTGGTCTGGCCTTGAGCAGGAAGTGCGGTAAGTGTGTCTTTGTGTTGGGGTGTTGTCGCCACCAGGGCCACAGTAGTCGATGTTGCAATGTAGCATGCACCCGGAGGGCGGGCCCGCACGTACGGGGAAATGTAGGAGCGCAAGCCCGCTCGGGGTCTTGGCACATGCATGCCAAGTGTTATGTGTATCAGTCCTGCGGCTGCATGAGTCAGGTGCCTAGCCTCAATTGCAGCACGATCACAGCCAGCCATGGACTGTACACCAGTGTCCGCCCTGTCCGGACCATTGGCCTACACTCTCGTGGCCGCACACCCTCAACGGCCAGCTTCAAGGTGTTGTTGGCATGCCGCTGGACATGCGCGGACAGGCATGACAATGGTGTGCCGTAGGAGTGCACGTGATACAACCGCGCAGCGCACACATGTGTGGGGGCTCGTGGGAGGGAGGAGCAGCTGTGAGGCAACGTAACGCACAGTGAGGCCGCTCATGTGCCACGTGCTAGGCATATCATCCATGATTCCCTGGGTCGCAGACATCCCACCCCACCCACGACAGGCCTCCATACATCTCCTGTATGCATGCAGATGGTGAAGTTACTGTAGGGATGAAAGGTCCTTTGTCTGAACTATCAGGCGGTAGCACATCTGCAGCTCCTAGATGGGACTTGCATGTGCCCAGCACCCCCTGACAGATACGATAGCATTTGCTGACGACTCCCACACTACGCACTGCCCGACGTGAGACCAACATGTACACATCCCACACGCAGAAGTCCTTGGTCGTAGTTAGCGTGCGTGAAATGGCCTTCACACGTACTCCCACCACACCCCAGGCCTGCACCCGTTGCACACAGACACTGCTCATTGCTCCGAGCTGTGGCATTTCATCCACAGGACTGGCGCAGGTCAGCACAGTGCCGCTTCAAGCAGTGCCACTGACGCAATGGCAGACCATCCCGGACACATGCTCAACTCCAGTCACGTGGACCTGTACCATGCACGTCTGCTGCATGTACTGGGGGCACTGCCATTGGCAGTGCTGCGGATCAGTTACAGGCTTAGCTTCCGTCTTGCCAACGTCACCTGCGTTCAGCCTGTGTTGCATTGTCGCTCGTGCATATTCGAGTGGTCCATGGATGTCTGCCTCTCCAACGTTACGGTAGCTGACCTGGATTTCGACGTGTGTGTGCGCCCCTGTTGGCCCACGACCAGGAGTGTCACCGTGATGCCCGTTTATGGCATGCCTGGATGTTTGGCATGCATGCTGGCAACTGGACCTGGGAGATTGCACGAGTCGTCGGTGTGCAGTGACCACATTGAGTCGCTCCCCGATTGGGCTTTCGTGCAAATTGGGGGCAGGGGTTGGAGTCAGCACATCTGTCCGGGACAGCTGATGGGTTACGTCGCCGACATGTTAGATGTGGTGGACAGCGATCTCTCACAGGCATAAAGCTCCATGCCTGTCGTTTCGCGCAGCAGACGCGCGCAGCGGGCGCGCCAGCGGTGCGCCAAATGCGCGCCAAAGGCAAGCCCGTCTGCGCCCGTCCGCGCCCGGCCGGGGCCAGGGGCCACAACCCCTGCGCAAATTTTAAATGGCCCTAGAACTTATTCACAAAAATTACTACATGTTCTTCGACCTAAGCTGCGACCAAACTGTAAGCTTCTGGTACCAGGAAACCCTTCTTCTAACTGTCTCTGCTGTGGTTTCTCTCTCACCTCACTACCTTGCAGATATTCGACCCCCAGGAACCACAATAAACTGGTGCTGCCCTCTGCTAATAATGATGCAGCTCTCTTGAAAGAATTTGCCTTTTTTAGTATCAATTGTAGGTCACTCCCCAAACATAAGGAAGACATCTATGACCTCCTACTGAATACACAACCTGATGCCATTTTCCTTACGGAAACTTGGCTAAATGCCAGTTCTGGACCTGACATTGCGATCGCTCTACCGCCTAACTATACGATCCTTAGAAAGGATCGCGTGAATAAAGTTGGAGGGGGCATAGGAATCATTTTTAAAAAGGCTTACACCTGCAAATGGGAGGACCTACCCTTTAAGGGGTGTGAAGCTAGTCTTTTTAAACTCTCGCTTACTTCACAATTCACCTTCTCTGGGATCCTGATCTATCGCCCTCCGGGCCCAGCGGGTGTTTGGGCAGCTGCGCTCCCAGATCTTATCGCCCCTCTATTGTTAGAAGCTACTAATTTTACTATTTTAGGAGATTTTAACATACATTTTAACGAACCCACTTGCACTATCAGTTCCACTCTCATTACTGATTTAGCTGCCATGAATGTCCTTCTATGTAACTCAGGCCCCACCCATAAGGCAGGTCATCTATTGGACCCTATCTTTTCCAACTTAGCTAATATCTCTTGCGAGGTAGCCCTCCCTTTACTATGGTCAGATCATTTTGTGGTTGGCTTGAAGGTGAAACAGGAAATGTGGCGTGAGAACTCCTCTATTTCCTCCGTCAAAGCGGGTTTCAGAAATTGGAAAAAGCTAGATGCTGATCGCTTTAATCTTCACCTACAGCAAACCATGCCTGCTATCACCACAGTCAATACTGCAGATGCTGACACTATTCAAAACTGGCTGACGTCGTCTATTGATGCATGTCTTCCTCTGTCTAATAAAAAAATAAACAATCATCGTCCTCCTGCCCCCTGGTTTTCTGACAAACTAAAGGCAGAAAAAACTAAATGCAAAGCGTTGGAGAGACGTTGGAGGAAAGACTATGCACCGGCATCAAGACCTATTTATAAACGGGCAATAAAAGGCTATCATGCCCTGTGTAATTGCCGCTCGCGCTGAGCACGCAAATAACATCATTTTGCTGTCCCATACCAGCCCCAAAATCCTGTTTAAAGTGGTGAAAGAACTGTCAGGCGCAACTTGCCAACCAGAGCCTCCGGGGTTAAATGAAGCGCAATGCGAAGATCTGGCAGAGTTCTTTATAGATAAAATTGACAAAATCTATTCAGAATTCAATACTAATGGGGAGTCGTTACCTAAGACCATCGACTTACCATCAGACGGTTCTCCCCTGCCCGTGACACAGGACAAAAATGTTAGACCAGGCAATACGCTTGAGAATTGGCTGCCTCTTGACACTCCCTCCTTTTGCCGCATTTTAACTAGTATCAAATCAGGCTCCCCTAAGGATCCTCTTCCCATCCCCACTCTCCAAAAATTGGAATTACCAATTCTTAATGTCATTATGGAACTCCTCAATGCCTCACTACGTGAAGCATTAGTACCAGCGGCTTGGAAACATGCCATGATCCTCCCCTTGCTAAAAAAAGCTAACGCTGATCCGGAAGTTCTATCTAACTTTCGTCCGATCTCATTACTCCCAGCTTTCTCCAAAATTTTGGAAAAACATATCAACCTTTAGCTGACGCAATTTGTAGACTCCCAAAGCATCCTACACTCATCTCAATCTGGATTTAGAGCGGGCTTCTCTACCGAATCCACGCTCCTGGGAGTCACCGAAACCATTCGCCAACGGCTTGATATGGGAGATACTGTGGCACTCATACTACTAGACTTGAGTGCCGCTTTCGACACTGTGTCCCACACGACCCTTCTACAAAGTTTTACATTCTAGGGGCATTGTCGGATCAGCACTCAAATGGCTGGCGAGCTTTTTGTCAAGCAGGACCTTTCAGGTCTTCTCTCCTACGGCAAGCTCTAAGTCCCATGATTCCCCGTATGGAGTGCCACAGGGCTCTATACTTAGCCCTTTACTTTTCAACATCTATGTCAGCCCCCTGGCGACTATAGCTGAAGAGGCTGGACTAACTATATATTCTTATGCGGATGACACCCAGCTTATCTTCTCCTTGTCTACCAAGGAGACTTCCAATGTGTCCTCTCTCCAGGTAGGGCTACAAAAGATAGCTGGCTGGATGCATACTAATAGGTTGAAACTTAATGGAGGAAAAACTGAACTCCTTATCCTCGGTGGAAACAAAGCTCTCTGGGGCCCCCAACATTGGCCACTTCAAATGGGTGATCTTCCCCAACCATCACAATCTGTCCGCAACCTCGGCATAATTATAGATGATCAACTATCTATGCGACAGCAAGCGGTAAAGGTCGCCTCAACCTGCTTTACAATTCTGAAATGGCTCAAAAAAATTCTCTGGATGCTGCCACCCTCGACACAAAAAACTGTTGTCCAGGCTTTGATCGTGTCCAGACTGGACTACGGCATTGTCCTGTATTTAGGCGCAAATAAGGAGGTGATTCGGAAGCTGCAAGTAGTCCAAAACTCTGCGGCCAGACTTCTATGCCAGTTACCTAGAATGGCCTCTATCTCAGGCCCTCTCCGTGACCTCCACTGGCTCCGGGTAGAAAATCGCTCCAAATTTAAAGCCCTTTGCTACATGCATAGGATTAATGCTGGTACAGCACCACACTATCTCAATACCTTGGTACACCCGTACCTCCCTACGCGTCATCTTCGATCATCTAATCAGGCTAAGTTTCAAGTCCCCAGGATCAAACGCGCACGTATGGGCGGACGGTCCTTTGCTTACTTGGCCCCTTTACTATGGAATTCTCTCCCACTTCTACTCCGCCACGAACCTATTTACCACAAGTTCCATAAAGGCCTCAAAACGTGGTTATTTAACCACTAGAGTCTGTCCTTTATTTTTCTAGCACGGGTCCGTAGGCGCCGGGAAACCTCCGGGTAGCTGTTGCGCCATATAAATTTAACAAATAATAATAATAATAATAATGTAGGCCTACGCTGCTGCCCTCGCGTTCATGGACGAATGACAAGGTACCTGCAGCCAGAACTGCATGTTACCCATTGCACGTGTCCCGACGCCTGGTTGCATGTTGGGGATCTGGTCACATGTCCCAAGACGACAGAGGACATGGCTGCATTGGCCTGGACTCCTGATCCATGCGCGGACAACCAACGCGGGTTGGCAATGACTTGTGTTGGTGATGGACTCCACCGGGGTGGACATGGGCGCTTTCCGACATTCCTCATTCAGACATGCTGCTGCATTGGTCTGCATGTCGTGGCACTTCCCTTGGCCGTACTGACACGCAATTGTTGATAAAGTTTCCGCACGTTCACTTGTCTCCAACTGTGTTGAGTGTTTATTTGTATGCCAATGTGTGTGTCACGGCCTATCTGGGTCCCTGCCTTACATGCATTGCTACCCCATCGGGGCTGTGGGTTGGTACTTGTGCATTATCATGTCCCTGTTTCGTGCTTTGCTAGATGCATATGGCCATTTACCGGCCACAAGCGGGTGCACTTGTGTCCTGTGTTCGGTTGTGCAAATGTTGGTGTTTGTACCACATTGTGTTGGATGTTGGGGTGCTCTGCTTCCTATGTGTGTGTGCTGCATTGTGTGTGAGTTGGCCCTTCAGCTCTGATTTGGCTCACCCTTCTCCCTTTCAGGCAGTGTGGTTTTCACTTCTGTGCTTGTTCAGTGGTGTGATATTGCCGAGTTGTGTGACTTGTGCTCTTGGTTGGTGTTGTTACTCTTGGGCATGGTTTGTCTGCAGTTGTGCTGTGCTTAATTGTGCATGTGTGCCATTGTGCCCATCTCCCCCGTCCCCTAGTCCCTGGTCGTTCCTCTCCCTGTTGCTGTTGTGTCTGTTGATTTTGAGCAGTTTCCGGTCCCCGACTCCTGCCACCATCTCCAGACTGATGTGGTGGACACCATTTCCTCCATGTCATCCAGCTCCTGGTGTGGCGCTGGACTCCCACCTCCGGTGTGCATTGCTGCCTTGTGGTTGTTGGCATGTTTGTGCTTGTTTGTGCGTTTTGCATCATTCCAGCTGTTCTGGTTTTCTTCCATTGTCCTCCTCCGCTCTCCAGCTGCATTCACCTTGTCCATGATGGACTGCCATGTACAATGTTTTGTTGCCAATGGGGCTTGTGGGGTTGTGTACTAGCTCAGACTGCCTCAATTGTGCTTCGCTGTTGTTTTCTGTTTGGTTTGTCTTTCTTTTTCCTGCTTTTGTTGTGCTTATTCCCACCTGCCGGATGTGTGTCGCGGGCCTGGCGCTGCTTATCGCTGCTTTCCTCATCGCGAATGGGCTCATCGCATGTTTTTTGGTGTTGGGGTTTGTGTTTTTATCTCTGTCGCGGTGGTTGTATCGCGGACATTGGCCGCGTTTTCGTAAGACTATCGCATGGTACCGCCATGTTGTGAATTCCAGGTTAACACGGGGTTATTTTCCCGCGATAGACTGCGATGTGTAAAGTTGTGTTAACATTTTTTGGAGATGTTTAGCGCACGTTCTTGTGAATATCCCCCTATGTATAATGTTACAAACTAACAAGGTGAACATATTAACTGAAAAGGGTTTGAGATATACATTCTTAAACATAATTATTCCCCCTCTCCTTGCACACTCCCCCTTTCCTTTATCTCACAATTCACTTGCCACACTTGCTGCTTCGTCAATATTTGCTTCCAACAGTGGCGGCTGGTAGGGAACGTGGCAGGAGGAGGTAGGGGTAGAAAATAAAAAAATAAAGAAAACTTACCTGCTGGTCGCATCGCCAGCTGCCGCCTCGCCAGCCGCCGCCTCTCCACCGCATTTCCTCGTCGTCGCAGGAAGCACCCGGGCTCCTAGGCTCCCTAAGCCAATGACAGCGCAGCAATGCAGCTTTGTGATTGGATCCCCTAAGTTCCCCTAAGCCAATCACAACGCTGCATTGCAGTGTTGTGATTGGTCTGAGCGCCTTGGTTCGGCTCTCAGGCGGGGACATGGAGCCTGTGCCTGTTCCCCATTAGGCTGTGTAATGCAGCCTGGTGGGGAACATGCACAGTGCGCATGAATGTTTGTCCGGCCCAAGACGGCCGGTCAAACATTCATGCGCACTTTGAGAGTGCTCACAACTCCCGCCCCTAAGAATGGAAAAATAAAATGATAATAACGTTTCATTATTATCATTTTATTTTTCCTCAGCACTGCTCTTAAAGCAGTGGGGCGACGCTCCTCCGTCTAAGTGGAGGAGCCGCCCCTGGCTTCCAATAAAAATCTAATTTCCAGTGATATGTTCTCACTTTTCTGTTTATGATGAATCTGCTTTTTTAGGTTCATACTTTCTTTTACCCATTGTTCCGGTCATCACATTATAGATTTCCATCTTCATTTGCAATCAAGGTCCTTGCTATTGACAAAGATATGCATATCATTTGCATGACCACTCTTGGTCCTCTCACTCACATTGCTAATGATATCTCTGTAGTATATTCATGGAATGTCTCTTTAGTATCTTCAGAGATAACCCCAAATATTCCTTCACAATATTTTTTAATTATGTCACACTCTGCGTATAAATTACCTTGTATGCACCCCCTACCCCTGTCAAACGCATCGGGAACTAGGCTGCTCCTAAACCTTTGTAATGCATTGTAGAGCATAACATAATCAAAACTAAATAATGAGACATCAAACTCCTCACAGACATTATCAGCATTTTAAGGGAATTAAATGAATCCTCCCAAATATGTGTGCGTCCGCCAATTCTGTTGTCAGACATCATTGGCACGTAGCTACAGTTTTTCATTACATTGTAAATCATATTGCATTAATCTTGTAAAAATGCTGTCATATTTTCCCTTTACCATCAAGTATCAAAGCAGTGTTTCCTTATCGAAATTGTCCCTATCTATTATGACTTTCAAGCATCAGGACATTTCTGCATATCTCCCAAAAAACTTTAATTTCCTGGCTTAATCAGTGCTAATACATTCCACCTAGAGCCTGATTACGAGTGGCTCGGTTAATTCGACCCATTCATAAACCCCTGTTAACGCACAAGTCAAAATTATGAGTTTGGTTTTA
The DNA here is from genome assembly GCA_963921515.1 of Calotriton arnoldi. Classification (NCBI taxonomy): domain Eukaryota; kingdom Metazoa; phylum Chordata; class Amphibia; order Caudata; family Salamandridae; genus Calotriton; species Calotriton arnoldi. Next base: position 636,937 of record CAWUFW010006540.1, read on the forward strand.
ATCAATGCACCCGATAATTATTGAATGTGTTAAATAACTCAATTTTTGCTAAATTGCAGCAGGTCAAACCTGTCAAAATTTAACAGGGCAAAGGATACTATATTTTTTAGATAACCAAAGATTATTCGTTTTCTCAAAGTTCATCATTTTCCACAAAATATTTATCATATCAAGCACATTTTTGTGCGTTAAACACCAAAATCTGCATGTTATTCCACAGAAATTTTTAATTAGTGCCATATATCGAACCTAATAAATAACAAACCCCGTGGTATCATTATTTACCAGTTGGGATAAATAGCACCTATTCTTGTAAACAAGCCCTTATCCATTTTGCGGACAATATATCCTACCCATTTGAGATTTCTGCTTTCTTTCCTACTGAATATAGGCCAAACATCTTTGATAATAAAGATTCCTACACCAAAGAGTAAAATGGCTACATTTAAATAAGCTCACATTTTTCTTAATTTTCGATATATTGAAGTGTAATATTTCAATATCTTAACAGATATTGGATATTTACAATGTTGGACATTGGTGAATCATTGTTAATTTCTTGCCATATTTGAAGGTTTAGTCATGGATGTTAAAATGTACTTCTTTTTCAAATTCACCAAATAGTTCTGTCCAAATTGGTACTTCTCGATGGGGATCTGTTAACACAAAATATTATCGGCATACAAGACTATCTTTGTTCTTCTGTCCCAATTTCTTTATACATGGTGATGTATTATAGAATTGATAAAACTCTTCAAATGTTGCTGTGGGGTTCCGATGCACAATTATGGAAGGATAGTGTGCTATACTATGGGGAGTGCATAGTTTGTATTGTGCAGCATCCAACCACAGTCATATATACATTTATTTTATAATTGATCTACCAGGTGCTTTGCAATACCAACAATAGCACATATATATATATATATATATATATATATATATATATATATATATATATATATATATATATATATATATCACTGAAAAAACCATAGGTTTCAGGCACGTTATAGTTAGAAATTTGCATTTAAAAACCTTAGAAATTCACTGAAAAAACCATAAGGTTTTAGGGACAGTTATAGTTAGTTGGACATTGCACTCGTACAAAACCCGTGAAATTCCCCCGTTATAGTTAGTTCAGGTAACTATAACTCGCGCCCGCAATGCACTGCTGATGACGTCACATATTACATCACTCATGACATGGTCAGTGACATCACTGATGACATCACTGATGACATCTCAAATGACATCACTGATGACATCACTGATGACATCATCCAGTGACTGTGTGTTTGTGTAAAGTTTAAATATGTTTAATATATATAGGGAAAGGCGTATTGAAGAATGAGTGGGTGTATAAGTGTCTGAATGGATGATTTAGTAGGTGCGTGACTGAGTCTATAAGTGAGTGATTAAACGTATCTTACTGGATGCATGGGTGAGTGACTAAACTGTGTGAATGTCTGTATCCGTCTGTCTGTTGTTGTGTAAGCAGCTGCATGGGTTTCTGACTAGCTAAATGAGTGTCTATATGGGTTATGGATTGGTTCTCTGAGTATCTGTATGGGTGCCTCAGTGTTTGTGTGGGTGGGGTAAGTGTGACTCTGTGCATAGAAGCGTGAGTGGGTGATTCACTGGGTGCATGGTTTCAAGAGTGCGTCTGTGATGGACTGTATGGGTGGGTGAGTGTGTGTATGGGTGTGTTAGTGATTGAATGTATATCTCAGTGGTACATGTGTGAGTAACTACATATGTGAAAGGCAGTATATATGTGTGTTGGAGTATATAAATGGCTATAAGTGAGAGTGTGTGATTGTGAGAGTGGCTATATGGATGAGTGTGTGCTTGCATCAGTGATTGCATAGGAGCGTAAGAATGTGCTAGTATTTTTATGAGTAAGTGAGCTGGTGTGTATAACTGTATAGGTGAGTAAATTGGAGTGTGATTAATTATTTGCATGACTGACTAGGTGTGTGAGTACCTCTATGGATGAGTTGCGTTGTGTGAGTGTTTATATAGGTGTATGAGTGCATATGATAGTCCTGTACTGAGTGACTGTAAGTATGAGTGACTGTACGGGTGAGTGAGTAGATGTGTGTGTGTAGACCTAAGAATCAGTGAGTGGGTATGTACTTATTGGTATTGGAGTGTGTATGGTTTTGAGAATGGCAGTCTGTAATTTAGAGGGGGTGTTTCAAAACTTATATTAGGGTGTGAGAAGATGCATTAAATTCTCACATGGATGATGTCATCAGTGATGTCATCAGTGATGTCATTTGAGATGTCATCAGTGATGTCATCAGTGATGTCACTGACCATGTCATGAGTGATGTAATATGTGACGTCATCAGCAGTGCATTGCAGGGGCGCGAGTTATAGTTACCTGAACTAACTATAACGGGGAATTTCACGGGTTTTGTACGAGTGCAATGTCCAACTAACTATAACTGTCCCTAAAACCTTATGGTTTTTTCAGTGAATTTCTAAGGTTTTTTAAATGCAAATTTCTAACTATAACGTGCCTGAAACCTATGGTTTTTTCAGTGAATTTCTAAGGTTTTTTAAATGCTAATTTCTAACTATAACGTGTCTGAAACCTATGGTTTTTTCAGTGAATTTCAAAGGTTTTTAAATGCTAATTCCTAACTATAACATGTCTGAAACCTACGGTTTTTTCAGTGAATTTCAAAGGTTTTGTAAATGACAATTTTTAAATGTATTAATTGTTATATTTATTTTTTTCATACTGATTTACTACATTTTTAGAAACAATTTTTTTTTACATATTTTATTTTTTAAATTACATTGTAATTACATTATACATTACAAAAAATACTTTCTCAGAATGAATTACTTTAGTTTAAATACTTTGCACATAGGCAATAGACTTTTAAGTACAGTAGTTACAGTTGTTGCAATGGGCAACACATTTTCAAACACAATGCAACATTCAGCTCAATGTGAATTTCTAGTTAAATGCAATTAGTTACTTTATGGATTACTTTTCTAACCACAGGACTGGATCCTAGATTCAGTCCTGGGACATCTCCTGTAAACAGTTGAGTAAAAGCGATTTGGTTACAGTAGTGATTTTTAAGGAATATTATTGTATTTTAAAAGTTGACACTTTGAAACTTTTTCTCATAGAATCACCAATGTTATCCTATGGAAGGAAATTCACTTAGCAGGTAAAAACTGTTATCGTTACTTTTTCTTACTCAGGGTTGGATCCTGGATCCAGCACTGGTGCATCTCCTGTAAACAGTTGAAAGAATGCGTTTAAGTCATACAGGCGATTTTTAAGGAATATTTGTAGTTTGTGAAAATCGACACTTTGAAACTTTTCTGCTGAAAACCAGACAATGGATTCCTATGGAAGAAAATATAAGTTACTGGTAAGTACGGTTAAAATTACTTTTCAGGACCAGTGCTGGGCTAAAAGATGCAGCACTGAGGTCTCTCCTGATAACAGGTGAGTAAATCGGAATTCGTATTTCGGCTGATTTTAGAGGAATATTTGTATGTTTCAAAAATCAACACTTAGAAACTTTTTCAGCAAAAAGCGGGCAATGATATCCTATGGAAGGAAATTCAAGTTACTGGTAAGTACGGTTAAAATTACTTTTGAGGATCAGTACTGGGCTGAAAGATGCAGCACTGAGGTCTCTCCTGATAACAGGTGAGTAAATCGGAATTCGTATTTCGGCTGATTTTAGAGGAATATTTTAAAGTTCCAAAACTCCACACTTAGAAGAATTTCCAAGTGAAACCAGTCAATGTTAGCCTATGGAAGGAAATTCAAGTTACTGGTAAGTACGGTTAAAATTACTTTTCAGGACCAGTACTGGGCTGAAAGATACAGCACTGAGGTCTCTCCTGATAACAGGTGAGTAAATCGGAATTCGTATTTCGGCTGATTTTAGAGGAATATTTGTATGTTTCAAAAATCAACACTTAGAAACTTTTTCAGCAAAAGCAGGCAATTATATCCTATGGAAGGAAATTCAAGTTACTGGTAAGTACGGTTAAAATTACTTTTCAGGATTAGTACTGGGCTGAAAGATGCAGCACTGAGGTCTCTCCTGATAACAGGTGAGTAAATCAGAATTCGTAGTTCGGCAGATTTTAGAGGAATATTTGCACAATGGTGAAGGGAGGGGGCGGGGCCTGAGGTTACATCTGTGCAAACGCGCCCCGTGGCGCGTTTTAAGTTGGGGGATTAAGTCCCCTTGAATCATGAGGGTCCCTAGGGGCCAACTAGCCCACCAGGAACCTCCAGTATGCGCCAGGGGCTGCGTTGCAGAGACGTGTAGAGAGGCCACACCCCTTTTACACCTCTCTGCAACCCAGCTCTGTGGCGCTTTCTGGATGTACCTGTTGGGCTAGTTGGCCCCAGGGACCCTCAGGATTGAAGGGGATTTAATTCCCCATCTTAAAACGCGCCACGGGGCCTGTTTGCACACATGTCACCTCAGGCCCCGCCTCCCTTCACCACTGTGCAAACGCGCCCGTGGCGCGTTTTAAGTCGGGGGATTAACTCCCTTGAATCCTGAGGGTCCCTGGGGTGCAACTAGCCCACCAGCTACCTCCATTAAGCGCCACAGAGCTGCGTTGCAGAGAGGTGTAAAAAGGGCGTGGCCTCTGTACACCTCTCTGCAAGGCAGCCCCTGGCGCATACTGGAGGTTCCTGGTGGGCTAGTTGGCCCCAGGGACCCCAGTATTCAAGGGGAATTACTTCCCCTTCTTAAAATGCGGCAGGGGGCGCGTTTGCAGAGTACTGCAGGGAGGGGGCGGGGCCTCCGGCACGATGCCGTTTTTTTTTTTTTTTTTTATGGGAGGGGGCTGCGTGTCCCCCTTCCCTCAGCCACTTTTGGCCCCAGGGACCCCATCCCCGGGGCCTGAGCATTTTTTTTTGTTTTATTTTTTAAAAAAAATTAAAAAAAACGGGAAGGGGCCGCGTGGCCCCCCTTCCCTGGGCTCTATTGGCCCCGGGGACCCCATCCCCCGGGGCATGCCCTCTTTTTAAATAAAAAATATGGAGGGGGCTGCGTGGCCCCCCTCCTCAGGCCATTTAAGGCCCCGGGGACCCCATCCCCGGGGCCGGCCTTGCCCTTATTTTTTTTATTTTTTGTTTTTATTTGGGGGGGGCTGCGTGGCCCCCTCCCGGGCCACTTATGGCCCCGGGGACCCCATCCCCCGGGGCCTGGCCTCTGGTTGGGGACTGTGGGGGTCCCCAAACCCCCACAGTCCCGCCGGCTCCCCGCATCCTATGGGAGCCGGCATTGCTTTTCCACATGGGGAGCAGCTAAGATGCTGCTCCCCATGTGGAGCAATTGGTTTGCATTTTGAAAGAGAGAGCAGGTTTCCTGCTCTCTCTTTCAAAATGCAAACCAAGTTTGCTATGACAGGGCGGGAGCCGCGAGGCTCCCCGTCCTGTCATAGCAAACAGCAGTGTCCCGGGGGTAGGCACCCCGGGACACTGCAGGAGCCGGCCCTGGGGGTGGTGGTCCCCAGGGCCATCAAGGGCTCCAGGAGGGGGGCCGCGCGGCCCCCTCCCTACATTTTGAAAGCCCCGGGAGGTGGTGGTCCCCGGGGCTTGGGGGTCCAAAACGGACCCCCATTTTCAATTTTCTTAGTGCCCCGGGGAGGTGGTGGTCTCCGGGCGTGTGGGGGCTGGAGCCCCCCACACAGGTTTAAAAAAAAAAGCCCCGGGGAGGTGGCGGTCCCCGGGGCTGCGGGAGGGCTCAGAGCCCTCCCGCACCATTTATGATAAAGCCCCGGGGGTGGTGGTCCCCGGGGCTTGGGGGCCCTTAGAGGCCCCCCATACATAAAATAAACCCCCCAGCATGCCCCCGGGACTTGGCCCACCCGGGGCAATTGACTATCGAGCGCGGGAGACCGCGCTTCGATTTTTTTTATCGGCAGGATCCGCGCACCCTGAGTGCATCCTGCTGATTTTTTTATTTTTTTTAAATGCTTTTTTTGCCCAGGGGTCCTTGTGGGACCTCCTGAGCAGACCTAGGGGGTCAGGGTGTTTCTACCCTGCCCCCTTTGTGCGTTTTGCGCACTTTTTTTTACTGCTTTCTTGTTCCTCGGTTCTACCGAGGAACAAGATGGCTGCCAACACTTCCTGGTTTGGAGTGTTGACAGCCAATTAGCAGACAGCTCGTGATCGGGAGGGTGCGCGGATCCGACGCGGCCATAGATATATATGTACTTTTACTTTTGATTTTCTCAGCAACTACTGAACGGATTTACACCATTTAACAAAAAGGGTTCTTTCTGAACCAAGAACTACCTCTTTGCCAAATTTGGTGTAATTCCGTTCAGCAGTTCGGGCTGTAGCCGTGTCTAAAGTTTCCTATGGGAAAATGAATGGGGAAAACACGTTTTGGGACCCCCCTTTTTTCTCGGCCCCCGCTTGACGAATCACCCTGAGACTTTCAGGGTAGGAGCGGACCGGAGCGGGCCATAAAGTTTGAAAATTTCGCGAAGATTCGTCAACCGACGCAAGAGTTATTTCAAATAGAATGTAGCGGATTTCCTATGGAAAATAGGTCCTAACTATAACTATCTACTGGCGACCGCCAGTAGATAATATATATATATATATATATATATATATATATAGATAGATAGATAGATAGATAGATAGATAGATAGATAGATAGATAGATAGATAGATATAAAGTATATAGATATATATTCACTGAAAAAAGCAAAGGTTACAGAGATGTTATAGTTAGGAATTAAAATTTTAAAAAACCTTAGAAATTCACTGAAAGAACCATAGGTTACAGGGACGTTATAGTTAGGCTCAGATTTCACACGCTCAAAACCATAGAAATTCAGCAGTTATAGTTCACATATAGGCTCACATGTCACTCATACAAAACCAGTAAAATTCAGTAGTTATAGTTAGCTGAGCTAACTATAACTTATGCCCCCACAATGCACTGCTTATGACTTCACATATTACATCACTCATGACATGGTCATTGACATCACTGATGAAATCTCAAATGACATCAGTGATATCACTTATGACATCTTCCAGTGAGTGTTTTCTAAAAGTTTATGAGTGTTAAACATATATACCAAGGTAATACAAAAGTTAAGATAGTATACTTTCTGTACTACAAATAAGTGATACTATTTTCTAACATATATTATGTGAGTGGCTGTGTGACTGAGTATATCCATGAGTGAGTGGGTATCTGAGTGCCTGTATGGGTGTATGAGTGGCTGTATGGGTGAGAGAGTGGGTGTCTGAATGGCTGTATGAGTGAGTGGATGACTGTGTGAGTGGCTGTATGGGTGAGTGAGTGGCTGTTTGAGTGGGTGTTTGGTTAAGTGAATTGGTGAGTTAGTGTCTGTGTGAATGGATGTATGGGTGGGTGAGAGGATGTATGAGTGCTTGTATGGGTGTGTAAATGGGTATTTAAGTGGTTGTGTGAGTGTGTGAGTGAGTGTGTGAGTGCTTGTTTGAGTGAGTGAGTGGCTGTGTTCGGAGGCTGTGTGGGTGAGTGAGTGGGTGTGTGAATGGCTATATAGGTGAATAGGTGGGTGTGTGTGAGTAGCTGTATGGGTGAGTGTGTGGCTGTATGAGAGGTTGTATAGGGGTGTGAGTGGGTGCTTCTGTAGATGATGTCACCAGTGATGTAATCAGTGATGTTATTTGAGATGTCATCAGTGATGTCGAGAAATATGAAGAATGTGCCCTCCTGTAATTATGTACACTCTAAATAAAAAATGCATCAGCTTTTATTTGTGGGAATGACCAACCGAGGCATGGACGGGGTTCGAATCTGCGATCTTCGGTTTATGAGACTAATGTCTTACCAATGGCCACCACGCCTGTGCAGTGGTGGCTGGCCCTGGCTATTTTCTACTGGAGACACTTCCGGAGACAACAAGCAGTTTGCATTTTGTTCACTGTTCTACAAACTAGATTCGTTCCATAGAGCAGAACGTCTCTCCCCCTACTTTGATGCTCGGCTTTTGTTTCAGTTCACTTGTCTCATTGCAGTCTTTCCTACAGCTAATTCACGGTTTCCTTCCTGAATGAGGCTGATATTTTGGTTCCATTTTCTGAAAGAATTAATTAAACATATTTAGATCTAATTCGTGAATTAACGCATACACGAATATGGCTGACCACTATTGTGTTTTTTAATACTGCTAGACAATATGCCCTTTCTGCATTTTATGTATTTAGTTACCAGCACAAATCAGGAAAGTTCATATGTTAAAGAAAAATCTGTATTAGAAAACAATGTTTTCTGCAAAGGCCCGAACATGATACTTAAATACAACTTGGAGGGGGGATGTAATGGGGGAGGGGGCCGAGCAGACTCCCTCCCGAAGGCCGACTTTGGCCCCGGGGCCCCCATCCCCGGGGGCTCAGCCACATATAAATGGGGAGAGGGAACACACAGCCCCCCTTCCCTGGCCAATTTCAGCCCCGGGGACCTCATCCCTGGGCGTGGCCGTAACTGAATGGGGGGCTGCACGGCCCCCCATCCCAGGCCGAATTCGGCCCCAGGGACCCCATTCCCCGGGGCCTAGCCATGTTTCCCTGGGTGCCCTCATTGCAGTCTTTCCTACAGCTAATTTGTGATTTCCGTCCTGAATGAGGCTGATATTTCGGTTTCATTTTCTGAAAGAATTAATTAAACATGTTTAGATCTAATTTGTGAATCAACACATACACGAATATGGCTATTCGCTATTGTTTTTTTTAATACTGCTAGACAATATGCCTTTTCTGCATTTTATGTGTTTAGTTACCAGCTCAAATCAGAAAAGTTCATATGTTAAAGAAAAATCTGTATTAGAAAACAATGTTTTCTGTTTGAATGTAGCATTTTTGATTAACTAAAAGAAATGTGTAAACTCCCATGGATTATGCTGCTCATGCTCAACAAAAACTGTTCTAAAGCACTCTGTCGGGTAAGTAGTCTGTCTTTGTACCACTGGCAAGATGAAAGAGCATTTTCAGACTTGCCCCCTGAACAAAATGCACGGCCATTGTGCACAATAGGCCATACGTCACTTGTAGGATTGCCACCTTTACAAGAGAAAAAATATGCCCGTCATTAGCTCACATTTTAAGATCTGCAAAGACCCAAACAAGAAACTTAAATACAACTTTGGTGGGGGGGTAATGTGGGTGGAGGGCTGAGCAGACCCCCTCCCCAGGCCGACTTCGGTCCGGAGACCCCAATCTCCCGGGACCTGGCAACTTTTGAATGGAGAGAGGGGCTGTGCAGCCCCTCTTCCCAGGCCGATTTCAACCCCGGGGACCCCATCCCCTAGGGCCTAGCCTTAACTGAATGGGGGGCTGGGCAGCCTCCCACCCGGGCCAGTTTTGGCCCCAGGGACCCCATCCCCAGGGGCCCGGCCATGTTTCCTTGGGTTCCCTGGAGCATACCCAGGGCACCCAGTGTGCTATGTGACTGCAAAGGGGCCTCAAGGCCCCGCGGGCCCGGCCGGCTACCTGCCGCCTTCGGGAGCCAGCATTGTTATTGCACAGAGGGAGTTGCTGGAAATGCAACTCCCAGTGTGCAAGAGCATTAGTTTCATCTCTTTCCCTGCCCACATATCTGCAGGCAGGGAAAGAGATGAAAACTCCGCTTCCAGCACTTTTTACAGCTCCCACCCGCTAGAACCGGAGTGTTTGCTTTTGCTTGGTGGGAGCTGTCAGCTCCCACCAAGCAAAAGCAAACGAATGTATGTCGATACTTCGCATACCATTACTTCGCACGATTTTAGTGCAATGTTTTTATTTAGCATAAACCATTACTTCGCAAGTTTGTACTGCGAATGCATTTATACCGCAAATGGTTATAAATGTACTATAAATGCTTTTATTCCGCATTTTATTAGTACGCATAGCACTACTATGTTTTTTTCTAGAAATGGTTTATGCTAATAAAATACATCGCACTAAAATCAAACGAAGTGCTTTAGGATGGGTGAGTTTTTGTTTTCAAATTTAATTGTACCTCCTCCTACTATTTTTATACATTCTCATTAACCCATAAAAACGCAACACTACCCAAACCCTCACACACTACACTACCCTACACTACTTAAACACCACTACACTACCCTAAACCCTAATACACTACCCCCTACACGACCTTCCCCCTTCCCCTGCCTGGACCCTACACTCTAACACTACACTTCACGACCCCCCGACACTACCCTAAACCCTAAAACACTACCCTACACTACACAAACACCACACCACTACCCTAAACCCTAATTCACTACCCCCTGCACGCCCCTCCCCCTTCCCCCTTCCCCCTTCCCCCATTCCGCACCCTACACTCAAACACTACCCTGCACACCCCCCTACACTACCCTAAAACACTACCCTACACTACACAAACACTACAACACTACCCTAAACCCTAAAACACTACCCCCTGCACATCCCTCCCCCGACCCCTAGTCCTATCCCTACTCCCCAACACTACCCTTCACGCCCCCGACACTTGCCTAAACTCAATTACACTACACTACACTATTCAAACACAACCCTACAACCTAAAAGACTACCCCCTGCACGACCCAAAAAACTACACTTACCTCTCTCTCCTCCGTTCTTCCTCTCTTCTCCCGCTTCCAGCGACGTCAGATCTGAACGTCGTTGTTTTGAAACGGAAGCGCCATCCTATCAACGATGTGGATAGCGCATACCATTACAATGCATGCGCTATCCACATCGTTATTATCATCGTTATTATGTGCCTCCAACCATCTTAAAAATCTCCAACCTCCCCACACTGGGAGAGAGGCCCGTTGTCAGGAACAGTTTGGCTTATAAGAAGAACTCAGTGCTGCCTCTTGTACTCATTAGAGGTTTGTGCAGTGATGCCGGTGATAATAACCATGTGGATAGCGCATACCATTACAACGCATGCGTTGTAACAACGCTTGCAATGTAACAACTTGCGTACTAATGGTACGCGTTGTAACATCGCAAGCGTAGTAACGCTTGCGAAGTAATGGTATGCACACTAGCAGCCGTGAAGTAAAGGTTGTTTACCAAAGCAAACAGCTATGTCCCAGGGGTGGGCACCCCAGGACAAAGCAGGAGCCTGCCCTGCGTGGGGGGGCAGGCGGTCCCCAGGGCCATAAATTTCTCAAGGAGGTGGGCATGTGACCCCCCTCCTTTTTTGTATTTGGCCCCAGAGAGGTGGTGGTTCCTGGGGTCTTGGTGGACCCCCTCTTTAATTTTAGGAGGTGATGGTCATGGGGGCCTACGGGGTCCGCGCGGCCCCCGCAATAAATTTAACAAAAGCCCCAGGGAGGTGGAGGTCCCCGGGGCTAAGGGGTTCTGTGTCCCCCCTATTCATTTTATTTATAGCCCCGGGGAGGTGGTGGTCCCCATGGCCAGGGGGGTTCGCACAGCCCACCACATTAACAAACACAAGCACAGGGGAGGTGGTGGCCCGGGTCATAAAAATGCACATGGACGGGGGCCACATGCACCCCCTCCTTTTATTTAAAGGAGGCATGCTCCCAGGACCTGGCCCACCCGGGGGCTTTATTAAAGACAAGCGCGGGAGACTGCGCTTGGTTCTTTTAAAAAAAATAATTTGCCGCCATTTCATTGCAATTTTGCGCAAAATATATTTTTGGAAAATGCTTTTTTGCCATGCCGGGAACCCACTGGGACCCCAAGACCAGAGCTAAGGGGTCAGCGTATTCCTACACTGCCCCCATTTCTTTTTTTTCATGTTTGAAGTTGAAGTGTCGGCAGCCAATCAGAGCTCTGCAGATCTATGCACGAGCTCGTTATTATTCACAAAGGCTTTGCGATCATAGATATACAAACTTGGATTTCCCTTAATTTCTCACAAACTAATGAACGGATTTACACCAAATAACTGGTGTGATCTGCGTAGCCAAATCTACCTTTCTGCAAAATTTGGTGTAATTCCGTCCAACTGTTCTAGCTGTAGTCGTGTTCAAATCCCCAATGGGAATTAACATGGGACACGCGCTTCTTTTGACCCCCCCCTTTTTCTCGGCCCCCGCTTGACGTGTCGCCCAAAATCTTTCCATGCACGACAAGACCCAACAACACTTTTTGGGGAAATTTTTGTGAAGATGGTGAAGATTCGTCAAGCGGCGCCAAAGATATAGGCAAGTCAAAAAATGCTTTTCCTATGGAAACATGGTCCTAACTATAACTAGCCACTGGCAACTGCCTTCAGGTGGGGCTGAAACGCGTTATGTTGGTGGAGATGCAGGGCAAATAAAACTTTATGCACAAGGAACTTTGGGTCCGTGTTCGTCTGTCCTTGGAATGGGAAGTTTTAGACGAAGTCAGCTATATATATATATATATATATATAGATATATATATATATGTATATATATATATATATATATGAAAACTCCATCCAGCTCCCACAGAAAAAACCATAGAAGTAGGCACGGACACGAGGCTGTCAGGGTACGGCATCAATTTATTCGTTCAGGACACCCTCAACCCATGAGGTAGAAGAAGAGACGCGTTTCGGCTTTACAAAAGCCTTTGTCAAATGTGATGACCATGTCATGAGTGATGTAATATGTGAGGTCATAAGCAGTGCATTGCAGGGGCATAACTTATAGTTAGCTCAGGGAACTATAACTGCTGAATTTATATGTTTTTGTGTGTGTAAAATCTGAACCTAACTATAACGTCCCTGTAACCTTTGCTTTTTTCAGTGAATTTATAAGTTGTTTTTAATTCTATTTCCTAACTATAACATCGCTGTAACCTTTGGTCTTTTCAGTGAATTCCGAAGGTTTTTTTTAATGTTGTTTCCTAACTGTAACGTCCCTGCAACCTGTGTGTGTGGGGGTGTGTGAGTGGTTGTGTGGATGGGTAAGTGGGTGTGTGAGTATGTGGTGGGTGTGTGAGTGTGTGTGTGACTGGCTGTGTGGGTCTATGAGTGGGTGTGGGTGTGTGAGTGGCTATATGGGTGTGTGAGTGGGTGTGTGAGTGGTTGTGTGTGTGTATAAGTGGGTGTGTGAGTAGGTGTGTTATTAACTGCATGGGTTTGTGAGTGGGTGTGTGAGTGGTTTTGAAGGCCTGTGAGTGGGTATGTGAGTGGCTGCATGGGTGTGTGAGTGGTTGTGTATGTGTGTAAGTGGGTGTATTAGTGTGTGAGTGAATGTGTGAGTGAGTAGGTGTGTGGATCTCTGAGTGAGTGTATGTTTTTTTTTTAATTGGGGTCTCAAATCCACTCGAATCCACCCAAATCTGGGAGGATCTGGAGAGGATCAGAGGTGGATCCACTGATCATCACATGATAAAAAGAAGGTTTTTGAGCATTATAAAGGCTCTGGAAGCCCCATTTCCCAGGACCGTCGCTTAAATTAAAAGGGAGGGGGGCCACACGTCCCCCCTCCCTGAGCGTTTAATGGCCCCGGGGATCCAATCCGCTGGGGCCAGCTCACTTACTGTGTCCCAGGAGCCCACGCCGGGACACAGTAGTTTCCATGCTCACATTACGATGGGCAGGGAAACGTGTTTGCTGCCGTCTAGCGACAGCATTTTCAAATCTCCCACCAAACGGAAGCAAACACTGAGCCTGCTCCCAGTCGGCGGGAGCTTTAAAAATGCTCCCGCCGGCTGGGAGCAGATTTGTATTCTGGTTCCCTGCCCGCACTGATGCGAGCAGGGAAACAGAACAACCGAACAACATATTGCTCATGCCTGGAGGAAGCAGCACAAATAGCTGCTTCATCCAGGCAGGAGCAGTGCCGGCTCCCACACCATGCGGGGAGCTGGCTGGGGTCCAGGGGCTTCCCTTGCGGCCTCCAACGTGTTGGTTGGTGGGTGCCCCGGGTGGACATCGGGAACCCACTTATAATTAATGGAGGCCCCAGGGGATAGGGTCCCTGGGGCCCAAGATGGCTCAGAGAGGGGGTTTTGTACACTGATAGTCAGTGGAGCTGGCAATAAGGGTATGTACATCTTGCAGCACCTCAATATATGCATGATTGTGTTCAGATGGAGATTTAAGGAAAGGGACTTTTATTTATTAGTAATGAAGCATTTACTGTGTGTTCAAGTACAAACTGTCTCATGGCAGGCAACTTTGTTAAGTGCAGCTAATTCTTTTAACAGCATGTTGCATGTTTAGAGTGTTTTGTCATTTTAACTAGCGACACCCTTGCTGGGATACAGATAAAAGAAGATGGCCACAGTACTCCGAAGGTTTGTAACACATATTTAAATACAGACATGGGTTTGATTTACAAAGTAAAGTACAAAATCTCAGAACAAATACCAGCAGTGTGGAAGGTACAGTCAAGGCACTTAAGTCATATGGTGACAAAGGCTAGCATACCCACTCTGAAAATGTTTACTACACCACTGCCGAGAGTACCTAAACTAGGAGATTGATGGCATTCCCAAAGCTGTGATTGGATAGTTGATTTCACCAGCTCATTGTCCTGTTTACAATGTTCATTCACAGAATCCTTGCTGCCTGGTTGGAAGAGAGGCCTCTGACCTGACTGCCTTAGTTATACTAGGAACAATCAATTGTAATAAATATTCATACCAGGCAATGGTGAAGCAGCAGTTAAAATCTTTCAAATTAATGCATAGGATTGGGCTTGGGCTCCACAGCCAAGAAACTCGTCAAATAGATGAGCACGAATCTTAACTGGGTAATTTAATGAAAGTGGAAGGACATTCTTATTAACGATAGCCACTAATGCTAAGTAGGTGGACAGTTACAAGTTATCCCTATTTACAGTGTCTTTCCATTGAAAACATGAAAATAGATTAAATTGCTCAATTTACAATAAAATATACACAATTTGGGAGATACTGGAACTACTCTTAAAGCTATGTTGGCCCTGGACATCATTGGAAAATCTGCAATTCAGGAAGCGCATATCCCCTGAGAACTCACTGAGGGTTTGCCCTGAGTTAAATGGTTTTGCAGTAATTTTGTAAAATGCTAGAGATGGAAATTGTGGTAGGCCTTTTTGAGATTTATTGATCTTGCTCTCCACAAAGCATCTCAAATTTTGGTCCGGATAAAATGAATTGTGTTTGCCCTTTGGGTTTTAAGACCACATTGAATTTTGTAAAAGGGATTATAAAATAATGTATTTTTACTAACATTTACATACTCACTGACCATTCAACCAGGATTGACCAAATCAGTGTGTTTGAAAGAGACATGCATGACTTAAAAATCCTTTTTCCTACTAAAATTGTTATCATGGCTGGTGTTTTAAGTTTAAAACCAATTCCTCTACTCTAGATCATAGGTTATACAATCAGCTTGAGGAAGGCCTGGGAAGTCCCACAGGCCAAGCTTTACCAATTTCAATCTTCAAAAAATAAGGATCTCTTGAGTTTAATTCTTTGAGCTGGAAGATCATTCCCTAAATATATATCGCAAAATTTAGATCCTTGAATAAGTTCTGTTTTCTGTTTGTCTGCTTTCCCTTTCTTTATAATTGTAATCTGTTTTAAGACTCCTAACCATAATGCTGCATGGTCTAATATATGCAAAGTGTCTGTCTCACACAGACCAGAGAAGAAACGCCTATCTTTCTCATAGATTTGAGGCATTCAGACTTTTGCAGAGTACTGTACTTGGCTTTCAAAAAGGAAACCCCTTTACCTCAATCACAACACTGCTTCTGCTGCAAATAAATTACCTCATTAGTATATTATGTTTCAGGTTCCAAATGTTTGACTTCTGACAGTGTCTACTCCTTCAGCTTCACCTGAAAACATTTGATCCCACCTTGCATGTATCAGCTTGGCTGATGAGTACTTTGTTGTTTTTGAAACAATTTTAGATTTCCTAGCTTCAATATGGGTTGCAGGTTAAGTCACACATCACATTTCCCTTGTCAAGATTTAAGGAATTGTATCATTGGGATATGGCCAAAATGCTCCTAAACATTTTTTGTGGTTTATTGTGATCCATTTCTTTAGAAAAATAGCTCTGATAATTGTTAATGTCTTCTGAAAAAAACATTATTGTTGATTGCTACAAAGGGTACTAAGCCAGTTATTCAGAGTTTGGTGGATGTGAGACATGCTCAAAGAATTGGTGGATGCCTTGTCCACTGTGTGTAGAGTGGATACCTGGGTATACACTATTTATAGGCAGGATGCTGGATGTCCTAAGAAAATAGGGGGATGTCCCATCTGCCCTATGAAGATTAGAAGCCCCGTCCAGCACTATTTAGAATACATACCTAAGTAGATCTCTAAATAGGATGCATGGGGCATCTTCCAATTTTTGGTGGATATCCCGCATCTTAACATGACCAAAAAGAGAAAGGTGAAAAAATGCTGGTCCAGCTACAAAACTCTAAATAACCCCCTAAACATTTTTACAGAGTAATTACTGATAGTCTTAGGTCAGCTTCAATATGCTAGAATGGCGTGCCACTAAAATACCTGGCATAATGGACTTATGGACGTCATTGAGGGGTCGCCAGGGGTCTCAGCTGCAACCCCTGGCTTGCCCCTTTTGACCCCTTACACTACCTTTGCAACCCCTGGCTTCGCAGGTGGCAAAATCAGTACCATCAACGCAGGAGCAGCTCTGCATGCCCTATTTTCTGCCCCTTTTTCATGATGCTAATAGTGAACAACATCCTATTATTCATTATTAATATAAATATAATTAAAAATGGAGCCCACTTAGCTGGAATGGGACCTTTGGTAGCAGCTGTGCTAAGTAAAAATGGTTTTAAATGTATGTTGTGTGCGTGCTTGCGGATGAGAGTGGTTTTATGTGAGAGAAAGCATGTGAATGTGTGAGCATGTGTCTGTATGCACAAGCATGTGGGTGTGAGTGAAAGTGAGAGTCAGTGACAGGTAGTGAGTGAGATTGTTTGAGGTTAAAGCCCAGATTCATTATTCTTTGACACAAGACAATGATGCACCAAAGTTGCTGCGCTGCCTTGCGTCAAAAGAAGAGAGAAAAATGCACCATATCTATTAAGATATAATGTGTGTTTTCCTCTCACTGTGTGCTGGTGCATTCTTGGCAGCCTTGCACCAATGCACACACCCTTACATCATAGTGCAAGGGTGTGTGCATTCTCTGTAGCGTCCATTTTGTACTGGAAGGGTTAACTTTCACTACCAAAAAACTATGCTTTAAAGCTTTTCCCACTTTGTATGTTTACTGTACAATGCAGTAGATATGCAAAGTTGAAAAAACAAGCAGAAATTAAAACATTTTTCTTCTTTACGCCTGCCTCCAGGAGCCATAATATTTTGGTACAAAAATCTGTCTAGCAATCTTTGTATAGAGGGACTAGCGGCAAAAAACGTTGGTGGTTGCATGGAAATGCCCATGCACCACTGATGGAATGCCCCCGTTGAAGCAAAATAACGCAAAGCAATGCATAGCCTAATTTTATGTTACTTTGGAATACTATCCACTGCAAACATGGATTCGCTTTGGATAGTCAGTGCTCAATTTGAGCTGGTGGTGGTCAGTGGGGGCCACCATCACTACTTTTTGGGGACCGGCACTTATTTTTCCTGATGAGACATTTCCCGAGAACAAGAGAGGGAAAAGCACACAAACGGGAAAGGAGGAGGAAGAGAAAGACAGAAAAACTGTTACAAAGGGGGAAGGAGACCTGCAAGAGTGAGGTAAAGGGAAGGGGTGTCTGGTAGTGGATTAAAGAGGTATTCGGTGCGTTGACATTTAACAGCACAGACAGCGGGCTTCTGAGCACACCTTTGGGAACCAGTCACAAATTAAGCACTCTAGAAAGTAAATACGCATTAACACTTTGTGCTGGGTTTGCATCACAAAACGGAAGCTGACGCAAACACGGTGAAAAACTTTGGTAAACCTGGGCCTTAGTGTCAGTAAGTATGAGTGAATATCAGTGAGGTTAAGAGGGAACGTGAGTGAGTGTAAATGAATAAGAATTACATTAAGGGAATGTAAGACAGTGTGAGTATGATGAAAGGGTCATGTGACATGCCTTCCTGGAAAAAATGAAGGTCAGATGATGTCACTTGCTGTCATGTTATTAAGGTAAAGGGTATGTGATGTCACTTCCGCTTCCCCGGATCTTTAGGTGAATCGACGCCCATGACTGGACCTTCACTGTTACCGAACATGTTCTAAGAGCTAGGTGCAGGCTGGTGTCTGTATTTCTCCCAAAGTATTTTTTCCGCCCTAAATATACTATCAGTCTGCAGAAAGCAGTCCTAAAACACGCGCCAGTGACAGCACGTAGGACCGACAACTCAAGATGAAAAACAAGAGGCGGCTGTGCTTTTTTTCCAAGACTTTCTAGGTGATAGATGGGTATGTATTATTGGAAAACATTATTTATGCAAGATAATGATCCATTGCAACAAGACAGAGGACTAGTAAATAAGCGGCAGAGGAAACCTGCAAGTCTAGCATGGGATATCAAACACAAAGAGACGAGAGGGGAAATTCCTGAGCACAAAATAATGGAAAACACAATGTTTTATTTACAAAAGGACTGTATGATGCGTCAATCAGGCTGAGGCAGGTTACAAAGTCATAAACAGCACTATTCAAGCATCATACAATAGGTAGGTTTTATAAGAGTGACTGACATTGTTAATCAAAAGCAATAGTCCCGTCATTTGCATGAAAATCCCACCATCGGTGAAGAAGCAGAGTGTTTCTCCCTCATTACTCCTGTTCTTACACTACACCCTTGGCTGACTACCCTCCTCCATGTCTTTACGGACACTGTAACAGTCCACACATATACTATGGCAGCCTAATGCACTCTTTCTGTTGAATTAATTAGACTGACACACCTGAAAATAAGGATTGTAGGTGAAAGGTTCAGGCCTGGAGACGGTGTCCTTCATGTCCTGGAGTGAGGTGGTCACCCAACTACAGCTTGTCTCTTTTTAGTTATTTTTTTTACATAATTTAACATTTTTGTGTAGCATTCACATTATATTACAACTACATTAATGCACATAATGGGAAGAAGGGGTGGAGAAACCTGTCAGGATTCAGGATTTCATAGTTTACTTTAGTCCTGGGATTGAGGGATGTCCTAGCACCAGGGGACACAGACATGGCCAAATGAGTACAGGTACATTTTCAATCTCCTCCCTCTGTAATCAGAGAAGTGACACTATACATTAGACGGAGCCTCACACATAAATCAAACACAGCATAGCTATCCCATCATTCCCAACAAGACTAGCCACCAATATGTCACACAAACACTAGCAGAACTTCTTAGACAAAATACCTTTCATGCATTCAACAAAGCACAAATATGGCTTTTTCTAGGGCAGGGTTCTCCAAAGTCGGATCCATGCCAGATTTTTAAGATAACTACATTTATCTAAATGGGGATATGCTAAAAATCTGACATGGATCCGGACCGACTTTGGAGAGCCCTGCTCTTGGGCATTAGAATGCTCTTGCGAGCATTAGCCGTCAAGATATACCACATAAAAAACGACACAAAATAGAACAAAGCTTTCACTCATTCATCACATCAGTATACGTTAGAGGAAACGTTTAACATATATCCAACACCACCAATAAGGCTACGCCTATCTCCTAACATAACCCAACCCTTAGATCGAACATCACACATTGAACCAGCACACCTAAAGTACACTTCTTAGTTCACAACACCTTGCAAAGTTGAATTCTAATTTTCAGTCCACATGCATCTCTTTACTAAATACTAATTTCTTACACACCCACTTCTATTAATAAGACACATTGCCACCTAACCATCAAACTTCACCGCCTAATGGGAAATCATGTAATTGAACCAAATACTCAGGCTTCACAATGGGTGGAAAACAGTTCTAGCGATGGAACTGAGCGCATTGCCCAATACACCTTTCTTTTAACTCAGATTTCAATATGTGAGGAGTCTCTGGCAGTATACAGCACACTGAGGCAGAAGTCAGCTGTTACTATCCTAACAGCAAAACATAACTAAAAACGTAGGCGGTAAATCCAATACCTTTTTGCTATTATTGTAAGGTTACGGGAATTCATCAATCTGTGATAGCTCCCCTATTCAGAGTATTCTAACAAAGCACGTAGCACATATTGAGAAGGAGAATGTGCTCCATGGTGCAATGATATTCCAATTCCTGGGTGTATAGCTAAATAAGGTCTGTAATTTGCTCAGTTAGCATTTCCAAAGTGGCGATAGCATGGCTTGGTTGGCTGCCAGAGAATATCAATTTGGTATGATGGTGTGTTGGCTTTTACTACTTTGTAGATGACACAATAGTCTTGGTGATGATGGCCTATAAAGCCAGTGTGATAGTACAGGGTGTGGAGGATTGGGTTGCATTTCTTCTGTCCTCTGATTTGCCACTGCCGGTGTCCAGAAGGATGAGGACCAAAGCTTGTATGAAGTTTCTGAAGTCTGTCTCTGGACGATAGGGTTTTACTCTGCAGAGCAGAAGTTGTTGGTTCCAAGCCTTTGGTCTTTTTATGGTAATGTGGGTACTTTGGTATAGGCTGCTTTTGTAACCTTGCTTTGCAGCGAGTTGGGGTGTACGTACTGCCAGGTCCATGCCAGAGAACCTCCCATGTCTATGGGCATGCTTGGAACCATTGAAAATGTATCGGAAGAAGACCTCTGTATTTGTGAAGTCAAGCCACATACATTTGTGTTTCATTGGTGTTTCGATAAATTTTAAATCCATTGATGTCCATGAGTGGTCGGAGAAGTGGTACGTACTCGTTGGCACTCACAGAATGAATATTTTTGGAATTCTTCAGGTCATTGACATCACCTGCAGCCTGGTAATGCTCATCTTGAGTTGATGCATGTTTGAGAAAAAAGAGGAGGACCATTGTCTGTCATCGAATACATATACCTCAGCAGGATGTTTATCAAGGCTTGCTGGCCAACGGTCGGGAGGCTACTGACATCACCCGTGGCATCAATGGTGGGGAAATCTTGCTTGACAGAATCCATGGAAATGTACTAGAAGAAAAAGTATTGTTATTTGGTGGGTTTGAGTGAGCTCTGCTGGATGGGTAGTTGACATGTTAAGAATGAGGATTGGGATGGTGACATTGTCAGACCAGCCCAGTGGCACTTGGGGTTGCAGTTGTGGGTTGGCATGGTGGTAACATGAGGTCTAGAGTGGTGTTAGTTGAGTGGTTTGGGTTAGTGATATGTTTGATGTTCATATTGTGAAGGAAGGATTACTTTCTGGTCTTGCATGAACCTTTTGGAATGTATAGAATTTTCAGGTGGATGTTGTTGGAGTGGTTGATGGATGAAACTGGTTTCCTGGAAGGCAGTTTTGCGGATTCCTGTAGGTCTGTGGATCAGGTAGAAGGTGACTTTTGGGAGGCAGAGAGTTAGGAGTGGTCCGTGAAGAGCACAACAGAGTTGACATTTCCTGAAGTGTGCAGGGTGAAGTGGACATGTAGAAGAGAGTAAAGTCTCCTCTTACTTTGAGTATTTGCTCAGTATGTTGTGTGCTTAGATTGTGGCAAAGAAGACATCAAAAATGTATGTGCAAGTAGGAGTGAGCTTTGTTTTTGTGTTGAAAGTTGCATCTAGTTTGTGTGTGATGATGGTGTTTGTGATGTCTGTAGCATGGTGTACTACAAAATAGGGGTTAAGCATCATGTATTGTAGTGTATGCATGAAGTAGTGCCTGTTCTATGAATGGGCTCTGGGTGGTGATGAGAGACTTGCCTTTGGGGTTACAGAGGGTGGATATATGGGTGTGAAGTGTGCCAGAGGCATGTTTGTAAAGGAGGCAGTAACAATAAGTCAGCTGTCAATAAGCCAAGCCCACATATCACTGCCACATAGGTTAAAATTATGGCAGTGTCATTAGCAAAAAAACAAATTTGTTAAAACAGGGATGTTATGAGGTCTTGTGTTAGTCAAGACATTTTGATTTTATTAGAATTCTGTATATAATAATCTTGTAGTGGCTTTTAACCATCCCTCTACATCCTTTGTTGTCGTGTCAGTCACATTTTTCTTCTTCCCATTCCAGCTTACAGCATGGGGCAATAGTCCAGCCCACTTCAGCCATTGGCTAATTTCACTGTGAATGTTGGCATTCTGCTCTTTCACCACAGGTACATCTGCACACAAATTTGTTTCCTTCAATGGAGGAACTACCGTGGCAGGGTGCACGGTGCGCTTTCTGAGACTAAAAATATTTTTGCTTTCAGCCAATGTTTTTTTTTATATTGTACAGGTCTCCCACACTAGCTCCCCCAACACAAAAGTTTTTTAAAAAGCATACAAAACAAACATTAACCAGTCCAAATGACTGACAGCCAATAGCAGACCTATTGGCTTTATCTTGGCTTACTTTAGTAATGTCCTTTTGAGGAAGCTTAAACTGTGTCTCCAACGGGCTTCATGCATTGCTCTGTTAAATTATCTTTCACATTTTGCTTCCACCAACCCCAGAATAGAGCATGGGGCAACGGGTCAGCCCACTTAACACGTTAGTCTCGGTCACTTTGTGGTTGTTCATTTTGCCTTAAAATAAGGTTCTCTCTCTCTTCAGTGAGGAAGCTGGTTCAAAAGTGTGCTTAATTTATTTTGTTTTTGTTATAACAGCTTTACTGGCTATTTCTTTTGCCTGCACTTCGGGTATCCAGGTAGATGACGATTTATTTTGTCTTCTTTTTAATCTTGGCGTCATAAAGTGTTTAAGTGGCATTGTAACATTCTGGCGGCCTGCGATTTGAGTGCTTGGCTAGGTGGTGATTTATTATCGTCTCCTTCACCAGTAATAATGAAATGCATAGCACAACTAAAAGGCTGGTTATTTAAAAACACTACTAGCAAAACAGCCACATCAGTGAATGATTTTAAATGTAACATTTTAATTGCAAGCATAACGTGCCCACGTATTGGTGGCACCATGTTTTCTTTTTATATTTCTTTTATTTTTGTGGCATCAGCGTACAATAATAAAAAATAGTAACATATGAACCAGCATGCCAAAGCCAGATCTATTGGTTTTTACCAGTGCTTGTTTAAACATTTTTTAATTGGTGAAAAAAATTAAAATGGCAAAATAAGTTCATACAACAGAAGTGTAGATCTGGGCAAAATCAGAAATCAAGCGCAAACAGAAAAACAAGGGTGCAAGAAAACAAAGTAAAATCAAAAAAAGGCAGGGGCTTTTATAGAATATCTATAAATGGATGTACAACTGAACATAAAAGCCCCTTCCGTCTTTGAATCCGGAGTGTAGCACAGGCCAAAGAGGATACCTTTGAAAGATACTGCCAAAAACAATTGAGTATTCCCATCAATTTTCTGCAAACCTCCCATACTGACGTTGCAAACGTGCAGAATAGATCTGCATTATCTTGAGTATATCGAAGTCCACTTGAAAAGTAATATCGGGGTGTAATATAATTGCCAAAACATATAATACTGCCGGGGTCTAAGATGTGCTGGTTTGATAGTCTTATTCAATTCTAGGTTTGATTGAAAGGTACTGGGTGATATGGTAACACATTTCTTGAGAATGCACATATTCTAAGGTTTGCACAGGATGAGAAAGGGGGTCAGAATCTTGAACTAAGTGGGTGGTAGCTAATGGATTTAAGTTCAAGGAAACCTCTCACAGTTGGTCCTAATCGAGTGACAGGAGGAAAGGAAATAGAGATCTGATATAGGCCCAATATGGCAATATTTAAAAAGATATCCTCTTGGCACCTGATACAAAGACCTATTACATATTCAAAGATAATGAACTTATTGAATTCCAACATGTGCTTTATGAGTCAGACACTGTATCTATGAAGAAGTACTTATCCCAAAAAGAAGAATAGCAACTAGACACTTTATTTATTTACCTTCAGCCTCATCCGCTTAAAAACAAGGTTGGATAAATTTAAATAGAAATTTGTGCTAAACTGGATTATCCTGAAACAGATTAGAGTTGTGGTCAGAGGAATAAACTGAGTTCTTCGTTTACACAAGACTCATCCTCAATAGTGCCTAGTAGTGCCACAACCATTCTGGTAAAGGTAGTCCACCTTTGTTTGACTTAGCAAGCCATATAATGACTTAGCCATATATAGGGCTTGCTTAGCTGTTTGGTTTTCCAGATAAATTAACTTATCACCGACTGGACTTTTTGAGAAATGAACATTGGTTCTCACAAGGAATAGGTATTGTGGAGTTATTGGAAACTATCATTTACTTTTGCTTAAATAGAATCCTATGCAAAGTTTCTGAACATGTGAATAATGTCCTGTGACTCGGTCAGCCAATCAGATGTGCCAAGATGTTACTGGCAGGAGAGGGTGAATGCTGGTGGCTTTTTTTTTTACAGGAATCCTTCGTTAAGGTAGCACTAGAAGGAAGAAACATGAAAAATGATCTACTAACAAATATTTGGACCTATCTAACCAAACTCACTTCCACCCAAGCTATTGTAGGACTGGGGAAAATTATTATCTTAACATCTGCCCTCCAATGTTTGGGGCAAGTACTTGCATATTCATGTTTTGTATACAGGTATTTTCCTTGAAGTCTATACATTTGGGTGTATATTTTGTCAACTGTACTTGTGTAATTTGTAATTTCACATGTTGCAGCTACAGACCACAGCCATCACTCATACTATTCCCCCTTCCATAGCAGAGACACAATTCTGCAGCCTCTCTGCCTCTAAGTGTCAATGTCAGGTTCTGTTCATGATCCAGCCTCTGGAGAGGGGGCGAAGCGATAGTCGATCTCAGGCCTCCTGTTGCAGTCCCGAAAGGTCTGTGTGAGAACCGGTTCCGAAACATTACTAATGCAGCAGAGCCAAGCATATGCTTTACACAATGGAAGCAAACTTCTGCGATTGTATGGAGAGGAAAAATCGCAATAGGACCAGCCTTCAACTCCCAACTCAGCATAGGGAAATACCGCTGACCAACATACGGGTCTAAAAAAATACCCACTGTGGTCTTCAGTACGAAAATATGACAAGTGGGCTATGAATTTTGAACTCCACTATGAAAATAAAATGCCAGTGCATGATCCACTGGGGGCTGTGACCCTCTCTTGTTTCTGTTTATATTTTTGCAACTTTGTGGTCGGTGAGAATATTACTGTACATATGCATGTGTAGTACATTACGCAAGCCAGTGGATCGGTTTCAAACCACCACAGAAATGGACTTACGGGGCACTTATGGATATCGGGTGGCGCCGAGATGCATTCAGATTTGCACCGTGCTGCAGAGGTCAAGGTTACAGCAAAGCCATTCTCGCTCAGCGTCACCGCTGAACATCATCCCTGTGCATCACCACCGTGCATCACCTCTGTGCATCACTGCCGTGCATCACCGCTGTTCATCACCGCTGTGCATCATCGCTGAACATCATCGCTGTGCATCACCACCGTGCATCACTGCCGTGCATCATTGCTGTGCATCACCGCTGTTCATCACCGCTGTGCATCATCCCTGTGCATCATCGCTGTTCATCATCGCTGTTCATCATCGCTGTGCATCACCCCTGTGCATCACCGCTGTGCATCACTGCTGTGCATCATCACCGTGCATCATCGCTGTGCATCATCGCTGTGCATCATCACCGTGCATCATCGCTGTGCATCATCGCTGTTCATCATCGCTGTGCATCATCCCTGCGCATCATCCCTGCGCATCACCGCTGTGCATCACCGCTGTGCACCATCGATGTGCATCACCGCTGTTCATCACCGCTGTGCATCACCGCTGAGCATCACCGCTGTGCATCACCGCTGTGCATCACCGCTGTGCATCATCGATGTGCATCACCGCTGTGCATCATCGATGTGCATCATCGCTGAGCATCATCGCTGAGCATCAACGCTGTGCATCACCGCTGTGCATCACCGCTGTGCACCATCGCTGTGCATCACCGCTGTTCATCATCGCTGAGCATCATCGCTGTGCATCACCGCTGTGCATCATCACCGTGCATCATCGCTGTGCATCATCACCGTGCATCATCGCCGTGCATCATCGCCGTTCATCATCGCTGTGCATTATCGCTGTTCATCATCGCTGTGCATCATCCCTGCGCATCATCCCTGCGCATCACCGCTGTGCATCACCGCTGTGCATCACCGCTGTGCATCACCGCTGTGCATCATCGATGTGCATCATCGCTGAGCATCATCGCTGTGCATCACCGCTGTGCATCACCGCTGTGCATCACCACTGTGCACCATCGCTGTGCATCACCGCTGTTCATCGCTGAGCATCATCGCTGTGCATCACCACTGTGCATCATCGCTGTTCATCACCTCTGTGCATGATCGCTGTGCATCACCACAGTGCATCACCGCTGTGCATCATCGCTGTTCATCACCGCTGTGCATCATCGATGTGCATCATCGCTGAGCATCATCGCTGTGCATCATCCCTGCGCATCACCGCTGTGCATCACCGCTGTGCATCACCGCTGTGCATCACTGCTGTGCACCATCGCTGTGCATCACTGCTGTTCATCACCACTGTGCATCACCTCTGTGCATCACCGCTGTGCATTCATAAACTCGAACAACCCAAATGCACATTTTAAACAACTTTTCAGTGCTAACAAGATCTCTATAAGCCTTTGTGTTCTTGTGCAAGATTGGATAATATTCCCCATTGTGGAAAATAGGCCATGTTAGACATCAGGCACAGGGACCGCCGCCATTTTATCCTCATGATCTGTTACCCAGATTGGGCTAGAGACGGTCCAGCTTTTCAGGCTGAACTACTAAACTATTGTTGGTTCTTATGAGACAAGCATTAGTGATACTTCTAATGGGCATATTTAATTTAAAGAAAAACCCATTAAATCCCAACAAATAAAAAACCCTCACCAATCCCATCTGACTTTTGCAAAACCTACAGTTGTACTGGCTTTGGGGAGAAGAAACTGTCAATTAACCAGTGTAGTGAACGCCACCACTAGCCACCAGTGGTATAGCAAGAATTCCAAGGACTCGTGAGAACACAAGGAAAATAGGCCCCTCTCTCCCCAGCTTGTAGAGTAAAAGGCCGCCATAATTGGGGGACAGTGGGCCCCTAGCAGATCTGAAGTGCAAAGAAGTGGTCTGGGCCATAATTCTTACAACAAAAATGTCTACTACACAAATGTGTACAAGAAAACTGTTGACTGTCTTTAACTCCACATGCACTTAATAGAGGCCTACTGAAATGTCTGTATGTTGACACTCTGGAAATGCATGTGATAGGAAAGAGATCACACTAGGCAGCGGGTGCGAGGGATGAACACATCCTTCTCGTATCGCACTCATCTGCCCGGCCCGTGTAGTAAGGAGGGTGGATGCTTCTGGGTAGGCCAGCTTTGACACCACTTCCGTAGCACTCCTGGTGCCCATGCATGAGGTCTTCTGGGCAGCAACAGAGGCCTAAGGGTGCCCATGGCAACAAAGAGATGCCATTTTTGACCTTCTGCAGCCACTGGAGCTGGCCATCTGTAAACTTTGTTCCTGAAAAGTTTGTCTTCTTCTCCTGCTCCAGGGACCAGCATTGAACCCCCTGACCACCAGAGCCTGTATCTTCCTCCCAGCTCTAAGCCCCAGAGGACCTCATGAGGTTGGAGGAGATCGGTGCTGGTGTCCTTCTGTGGGTGGACTTGCACCGTGGGCTGCAACCCAAACACGTACCCCTTGTTTTGTTTACTTATCACTATGACTGCCTTTGAGCCGTGGTTTGGTCTGGATCTCAACCCCGGATGAATTGGGCACTGGCCTGTTTTATCCAGAGTTAGGCAAATTCACACGGTTGTGTGTCTTGATGCATTCCTGTTTTTTTTTCTCAACACTGATATCGTGGGGTGGATAGACTGCTCCGCCCCTAGACAACCTGTCACCGTAGGGCTGGGCTATTTTACCATTAGGGCTTTGGTGTTACCCTATTTAGAGCACATATGTCATTGTGAGATTGCCACTTCTATTTGTACAGATATTGGGAGCTAGGGAGCATGTGCTCGCAGCAGTAACTGCTGGAGAACTGTTTTGCATACTTTTGTGTACTAGCCAGTTTTGCTGTCAAATGTATGAATGAATACCACCTATTTCAGTGGTGACTCAGAAACCAGGTCAATGACTAAGGAGCCATGTGTGTGTCATCTTCTGCCCAAGAGAAGAATCCTTGTCTCATGTAACATGACTCACTCATGAGAGTATCAGGCCCTTTAATTTAGACACTAAATTCCAGTTGCAAGTGCACCCCAGGCTAAACAGGCTTTTATTAAAGACATTTATTTGAGTGTGTACTTGAAATTTATAAACATATATGAGATTATACCAGCCGTGGCCCGTGCAGGTGAGAGGGGTGCGGTAGTGGGGCCGGGTGGGGGGATTGCAACAGACGACGAGGGAAAATTAATTATTTATTTAATTTTCCCTCATTGTCGTCTGTCGAAATCCCCCCCACCCAGCCCCACCGCTCTTACCTGCACGGGCCGTGGCTGGATTATACAAAATTGAAAGAGGTCTTTCGCATTCACCTGCAACCTGTATCATATTTACGGTGAGTAATCGATGTATATGGAAGGTGCAGGCGACACAATATACAGTGAAAACGCTATCGTGTGCTAAAGTGTCCAGGATCATAAAATATCACTGCAGATTATAGGTTCTCATGATATAAATATTAGTGACAGTGTCTGTTCAATTACAATTCATGTACGCAGCAAATTTCTAATCAATCTGAATAAATGTGAGGCAAGTGAAGGCTGAGCAAGCAAGAGGCTTGGGTCACCGCCACTGTCTCTACTAATTGGAAGAAATGTGAATATGCTGTTTTGCGCCATGCGCTTCACAAAGGCAGATATAAACAACCATCATCAAACTACCATCCTATTCCTCTTCAAGGTGTATACATGCTCCTAGAGGGATGCTTGGACTGGTGAAAAAACTACAACACTGAAGTGTTAGTGGCCTATGTTTAGATGCGAACGTATATTATAGTCTTAGAGCACGCTGTAGCAGGCTCTACTGGCCATTAAAGGCCCGCTCCAGCATTTAAGGTCCGAGCCGAAGGCCAGGGCCTTTAACAAGGGAGCGGGCCTTTTACGGCCAGTACAGCCCACAATGGAGGGCTCTAAGGCTATTAGAACATTTCACCCCTAGAGGGCAGAATGTTCTAATATGTAAAACAAAGGCCTCACGGAGCCCGAGGGGGTTGAAATCCCCTCAGGCCCTGCAAGGCCTTTGTGAAACATTGGAATGTTGATGCTTTGCGTTTCTACCGACCATTAGAAGCCCAGAGCACTCCATTGTTTTCAATGGAGCGCTCAATATTTCAATGTTCTAATAACCATTAGAGCAGAGGGCCACTGTCTTCAAAACAGAACGAAAAGCATCTTTTCCATGCAGAATATTGAGATGCACCATCAGCGTTTTCTGAAGGTCCCCATTGCGTATTGTGCGCCATGAGGGCTGGACGCGAGAGGGCGCTGAAGGGGGGTAAGAGATCAGGTCAGGCACGTCAGCGCAGCACTGCTCTAGAATAGGGTTCTCCAAAGTCGGTCCTGGAGGGCTGGATCCAGGCCAAATTTTTTGCACGTCCCCATTTAGATAAATGTAGTTATCTTAAATATCTGGCATGGATCCGGCCCTCCAGGACCGACTTTGCAGAACCCTGATCTAGAAGGACCTGGAACCTGTATTCAGAATGAAAACAGGCATCTTAGTTACAGAAAACACCTGGCTCTTAACTAGTCAAGAGGATGTTTCGAACACAGAAGGCGGGTCTCTAGCTCTCCGTGGCAACTGGCAAATTCTTCCAGGGCGAGTGGCCATGACAACCAGCACAATGCAACATTGTATTAATTGAACCAGCGCATTGTTTGATATTCCATCTAACCACTGACATTTCAGAGTACATTGGAACACGTTGTGCTCAACAAGCGGCCTTAATACATTAGAAAAACATCCTCTTGTTTGATGAAAATGGGCCAGCCTTGAGATTTACTTGTTCAGACTGTTTTATGGAATGCATTGGAAGGGCTGGGGTGCCTTGTATGTATGTGTGTTTTGTTTATTTAGTGCAAAGCAAATGAGCACTTTATGATGGAAAGAGATGAAAGACTCAAGGAAGGGGGTTCCCATTAGATCCAGGAAAGTGGTACAGAGGAAAGCAGTGGTAGCGGGCGACGGGGGTGGTGCAGAACCTGAGGAGGCAGTGAGAGGAGAAGGAAGGTGGCAGTGCTGCAGGCGGGAAAAGGGTGGAGAACAGTGCTTAGTTTGAGCCGGTGTTTGCCTGCGGGCCCACTGACACTCATTTTGGGGGACAGGCACTTATTTTTCCTTCTCAGATATTGACCACGAGCCGGAGAGGGAAAAACACACAAACGGGAAAGAAGGAGGAATAGAAAGATTTAAAAACTGGATCAAAGTGAGAAAGCAGGAAGCTATACGAGTCAGATAAAGGGGCAGGGAGTGTCTGATGGTGAGGTTGAGGCAAGACTACGCAGCCTTGGGATTCAGCGCACTGACATTTAACAGCACCCGCCGCAGGCTTCTGAGCTTTAGCACCGGCACGCATTCTGTTACAAATTAAGCACTGGAAGAGACACTCCTTGGAGAGACCAAACAGGGAGGCTATATTGCGACACACAGATGAATCTTCAAGCTCTTTACGGAAAGGAAGAACTGATGCCTTGGTGTGTTTTAGATGCCTTATTTTACTTTCATTTTCGAAGTTTCTCTAAAGCACCGCACATGCGTAGTGTCAGGCACAAAGTAAAAAAAAATGCTCTTTATTGTTTACAATTTTAGTGGAATTGGTAAGTGTGGATTAATTCGGCAAAGCTGATTTCCTGATGTTTAAGTGACACCGCTCTAAAGAAAAAAAAAAATGGGGGATAGGTTTTTTTCTAACTATATTCCGACCAACTCAAGGTAGTGCGCTTTCTGGCATGGCCGACATATGTAATGAAGCCAGAGAGGGCTATCTGACATTTCTTTAAAATGGAGAAAAATCTAAAGAAAAGAGGCTTCAATCAAAGTAAATACCTACGTTTTACCTTCGGTCACAAGAAGTTGTTGCTGCTCAAAGACTTCTGTGGGAGACGGATGACCCGGTTTTTAAAGATGTCAGCACCAACCTAAATAACCTGAACCCTACGTAAACACCATAAGGCATGGAAAGGTTTATGATGCCCGAAGATGGACAGGACTCCAAAGTCAGAGGACGATCAATAAAAATCAACACGTCACAAACTGTATGATCTGACCATTCTCTAAGTATTAGAAAATGTAACATATAGGACTTCATTTGTAATTAATACTTAAAACATTTGTTTTGTACTTTCATTGGTCAACTGCTGTGATGAACTTCACATCTCCACAATGTTACTGTAATATGCATAAACAAAGTCTATGTCAGGTCTTCTTATTGCTGATGAGAAATGAAAGTCAAAAGCTCAATAAAAATATTAAAAAACAAAGGTGTCAGCACCAACCCCTGTGCCATTAGCTACAGATGATGGGTAATAAAATTGACCAAAAATAATATGTGAGTGGCTCTCAACCACCCAGACCGGGTCTCCTACCCATTGGATAACATCTTTCCGGACAGTGTTTCCTATTTCTGTCAGGGGCATAGCTTTCAATGGTGCAGCAGGCGCTGTGACGCTCACGCCAAGAAGTGTGAGGGACCCACTGCATCCTGTTTATGGGTGCCTTCTATTAACTGATCCAGCGCGGCAAATATAAATTTCTCCTTAGGACACCAATCCAGGTAAAACATTCACATCATTTAAACCATATGTCGGTGGGGCCCATGACACCGCATATCATACATTCATTCTTTCATTGGATTACACACCAAGGAGAAATGTGTTGCTGGAATGAACGGGATACCTTTATTAAATTTGACAGAATAATACCTCAAACATCATATACATTATTTGATCCTATCAGTTTCAAATATCAAGGTATTCCGCTCTTTGGTCGATGGACCAACTAGTAGAATAAGTTGATGGTGATTAAGACCAGCTCAATGACTCTTAAACCCTGTTAACCTTTAAACGTATTAATGAATTAAAGAACCACAGACTCATTTTAAGTTAGGATGAAATTTTATCTAATTTCTCAATTGCACGAGTGAGTTTCTTCGCAATAACATTTATATGAAAAGTTTTAATAAAGAATAAAAAATTATGCATTACCCATCTAGTTGCAGATAGGAATGGTTTACCAAAAAGAAGATAAACCGCAGATCACAGAATAGAACTCCCAAACTGACTGACTGTCCCGCTAAATGCCTCCTCGATCGGACCTCCCTTACAGATTTTCCCGCAACGATCTTGTTCCTTTCCCAGTCAAGTTCGAAGTCCAAAATGACAGAGTCCTTTTTAGGTCTCACCTACGCAGCGCGCATGCGCTGCATAGGCAAAAAGACCTTTTGGAATCGCTTTGGCTTTTCAGCCAAAAACGTGCACGCGTTCCATTGCCTTCAATAGCAACGCGTGCACGTTTGGCGATTCACTTGCGGGAGCGAGCGGCGCCATATGGTAGCAATTATCGCTCCTGGCGCCGCTCGCTCCCGCAAGGGAAACGCTTTCACTTTTGCCAACAGTTTTTTTTTTTTTACTTGAGGCGCGCACGCTTGTCCTTATTGCCCCTTTCCCCTGCTGCAAAAACTGGCCGCTTAATAGGCTTAGTAGCTGCTGGCGGGTGAATACACTCACTGTCCACGTAGTGTACAGAGGGATAGCGGTGGCAGGCATGGTTGCTGCAAGGGATAGTGGTGGCAGGCTCAAATACTGCTAAATGCAGTTCATGTAGGAAAAATAGCAAAGGGAGAAGCAGCCTCCCTGTGTGGTTTCTTTTTCTTTTCCCCTTTTTCCCTTTTTTTTCACAATGCACAGGGCGGGTGGGCGGCCGGCCGGGTGCTGGACCTCTCCACTTCCCGCTTTTACCCACCGCCTCTGCAGTCTCTAAAAATTGGAAGCAAGGGTGCGGGGGGTGCCCAGCACCCCACTTACCACTGCCGCTGCCTCTGCTGTCTCTGGAAATGAAAGTGAGAGAGCACAGGGCGGGCGAGCTCTCGGACAGGTGGTTGCAGGCCCTCTCCGCTTTTGCCCACAGTCTCTGCAGCCTCGGCAGTCTCTAGAAGTTGAGGTGAGGGGCGGGGGAGCGCCCGGCACGCCGCTTACAGTTGCCACTGCTCCGATACGCTCGCTCTCCGTGCTCCGCTTGCTCCACCTCCTGCAGCGTGCTCTTCTGGGTCAGTCCGCAATCCTTCCGATTACTTGCAGCAGTACTGTGTTGCCGATATGGGAATCTCTAATTTTGAATGTCTCTTCTTGCCTCACCTCGCCGAGTAGGAACCCTTCTTCCTGACCCGGGCGGTGGCCTTGTGGGAAATGGTCCAAGACTGTATCAAGAGCAACATTAAAATCTCTCTCTAAAAATAAAGTACAGTGTCTCAATCCAACAATCTTTGCCAAATATGAAAGATGTTGCCTTTCATGACAGACTTTTTCTAGAGTTGTATTTACCCACTGAGATGACCTTTGTTATGATTACTTTTTCTGTCCATCCTAATATCTTCAGTTTTTACTTAAGGATGCTTGTTTCATAACGTACTTGCACTTCTCTTCTGAGGTGCGTGTGGAATGCGCGTGCCACTGAAGGTAGAAACGCGCGTGTTTATTCAAGATGCCAGGGCTGATTCCAGTCCCTGCGCCTCCACGTGTCCTGTTTCCACTGGCCCCTGTGTGCAGCTTCATGGTCTCGCCCTGGCAGCCCATGTGCTGGAGGAGCTAAGCTCAAGGCGCTACTTCTGGCTCTGAGGGGCGCCTCTTCCAGCCCACGTCATCAGTGCTTAAATAGCCAGGCACACTCAATAAATTAATAACAGTCAATGAAACGGGTCCTACCTAACTTTGCAAGCAAAACACACTTCTTTTTCGCAACAGTGTGCGCAAGAAGCCATAAGGATATAGAAGCGAGTCTTTTCTCAGACGATTAGTTTCGGTAGTTTGTGTTTCATGCAACACATATGTCTTCGTTGGGGTAACTGACTCACCTCTAGGTGTCTGGGTGAGTTTAGGGTGTCAGAAGTGTTCCTGGAGGGGCTTGTTCGGGAGCTCCGGAGCTGAGCTTAAAAGCGTTGCTAGTTTCTAACAGTGCCTGAGGAGATCAGACTACATGCACATCCAGTCCTTGGCCTCTCTGCACAGCGCTGTGTGGCACTCACCTATGTGCCAGTAACATAGCAACGGTACCACAGCCCCTAATGCATGCAAGGAAAATGTGGCCATCATAACCTGGGTTGGCAGTAAAAAAAATTAAAAACGAATTGGTGTGCTGTGAGCTTTTCGTAGCCCTGGGGGGTCTGCTTTGCGAAGGACTTCTTGGGTTAATTCTAAAAACCTCCTTGGAAATGCATTCTGCCCACTACTTACAGTTGACTTCATATTTTGTAATTCACAATTGCTTGCTTTCTGTTTGCTGGCTTTATTTATTTTAGGCTGTCCAGCATCTAGCATCTCTTTGTCCCACCCATGGCGCATAGCCTGTTTATAATGTGCTGCATAACTAAACACTTATAAGGTCCCAAAGGCGAGACCTATTGGCTATGCCAATGCTTGTTGTAATATTGAGGTGGAAAAATGGAAAATGGAAAAAATGGTGTGGCGAGAAATCACCCACGGCAGCGGTAGCATCAATAGCAGCGGCCACGACAGCAACAAAAGGAGCAAGCCACCAGCAACCCACCAACGACCCTCTTATACCCTACTTTCTAGCTTACTACACACAAAAAGTTGCAATCCTTAGGGGCAAGAATCATGCTAATTGGTCCATTTGAGGGGTGGTGATGGTCACCTCATCGCCCTCCTTGTTCAAACTGGTTTTGGGGACAGTTATACATACAATGAGTCTCATGACTTCTGGGTCAAAAGCAGTTCAACTTGTCCATTCATTTTGTTGCAATCTTGATGGTCACATTTTAGTTAGTCCATTGTTGCTCAGTGCTTTTCTCTCCCATTCCCACGAATACGTGCTGAGTCTTTCTTGGCACTCTCCTTATGGTAGGTCAATACGACCTTGACATCTCTCACTCCGTGCACAGGCCGCACCTCACGTGACATGGTTTCTCTATTCAGTCTGCTCAGAGGCCATCTTTTGGCTTCTCACGTGACCTCATCTGCCTCGGCAGCCATTTTCGCAGCATGACCTAACAGACCCGAACAAACTATCATAAGAACAAA
The DNA here is from genome assembly GCA_963921515.1 of Calotriton arnoldi. NCBI lineage: Eukaryota > Metazoa > Chordata > Amphibia > Caudata > Salamandridae > Calotriton > Calotriton arnoldi. The sequence continues at coordinate 672,168 of CAWUFW010006540.1, forward strand.
CACAACCAAAATTAAAACAAAGAAAACAAGCCTTTCTGTTTACCACCCGCCATTCTAAAGACCCGTGTTAGGTGTTACCTAGCAGAAGCGACATTTAAAGCCGTTTTACTTACCATCTGCATTCTTTGCCACAATACAAATCTACTACATAGCATAAATCATACGATTTTACTCTAATTAGTACGCAAATCACAATATTAGGGTTAATCAACTCCACAATTGTAAATGAATTAGGTTTTTGCACAAATTAGCGGGTTACCCTTATATAGTGTTTACTAAAAGTGCATTTGTTGGTTATTTTCATGCTTCTTTAAACAATTAGTATTGTTAAAAAGTTCATTAATTTTTCCAAGGGGGTACAAATTATTTTATTTACCCTGCTCCATCATAACCAATAGGGGAAGGGGCACATTTTTCATGATTGTCATAGGACCAATGGCACCCTTGCCACTCCCCCGATCCATCTGTTGGTATTAATTGCACAACAACTCGAGGAAAGAAAAGCAGGCTGCTCTTTTAGACCAATGCATAGACAGCGCCCCTCTAAACGAGGACATCTCAATTCCAGGAGTGGCCCGTGCAGGTAAGAGTGGTTGGGTGGGGGGGTGGCAGGGTGGGTGGTAGATGACAGACGACGACCAAGTAAAGTTAAATAAAAAGAAAAGAAAAACACTTACCTTGTGCTTGGAGATGCAGCGAGCGCAAGGTAAGTGGTTTTCTTTTTTTTAAATTAACTTTACCTCGTCGTCGCCGTCGACTCCCCCCACCCCCCCGCCGTTCTTACCTGCACGGGCTGCTCCTGCTCAATTCATAAACTAATCATGAGTGTAATAACTGCCGCCTACAGGGGTGCCACGTTCTTCACAGTTGGGGCAAATCAGTGGAGACCCAGACCTTCCCTCATACTCCTTCAGGCCTCTTCTCTCACCTTGCAAATTACATCCTACAACTTTCTCTCACACAGTCTTAGATTGATCCTTCACTCTAACGCCAAAGCCCTCGCCATTATAACGCTGCCATATGCACCTTTCCCACATCCCTCTCTCTACGAAGTTTGGCGGTGCTCCTGATAAATGCTGTTCTAAGAGTTCAGAGGTGTAATGTGCATGACAATGTGAAATCTGCAAGTTGCTGAATCAAAAACTGGCAGGTTGACTCCTAGACTGTAAAGAGAGAGCCATAGAATCAGGTAATGTTGATTTCAGCTACTTCTGATCATTGATTTGTACTGTGTGTAACAGAATTTGTTTCTGTTGTCGATTGATGTGCATGTGTCAGATGTAGGGTTCGGGTAGTTGGTTGGGTTGGTTATTTGTTTCTAGGATTTATTTTCGGCACACCCCTGTGTTTTCCCTTGTGCCGGCGCTAAAAACGCTGCCTAGCGCAAGCGCAGGCACCCTTGCACTAGGATGCCTGGGTTGCAGGGATGATTGTGTTTGTGCAGGAAGGGACAACTCGCTGCACGAAAACAATCATTAATGGCGTTTTGCTCCTTCTATGTGTGCTGCAGAATACAGCACACATAGAAAGAGCAATAAATGAGGAGAAATAAAAGTATTTCTCCTCGTTGCGCCACTCTAACGCCTCTTTTTCAAAGGCGTTAGTTTTTGGCGCTGCCTCAGATTTACAGATCCTTGTAAGTCTGGGGCAGTGTCAAAAAGCAATGGGTGTTGTATGGGAATGCCCACAGCAACACCCATTGCACGCCCCATTGCCGCAGAAAACTGCGACGAGGAGGGCCATATTTACAGGTGGCGTTAAGCCACGCAAAGTGCCTTAGTGCTGCCTTGTAAATATGGAGCAGGGCATTGTGCCACCGGAGCGTTGGAAAAAGTGATGCTCCGGTGGCGCAATGTCTTGTAAATATGCCCCTTAGTACCTGACCTGTTGGCATGAAGAACCTCCTTGTAGTTTTTCTGGTGGTTTTCAGAAGACTTGTCTATCAATTTACTCTGGAACACAGCATCATTCGTTTTGGCTTATAAGCGTTCCGGGATACTCTTTAAACTTAGCTTAACCTACTGATCAACTTCCTGTTTTTATCCTAGAGTGTTGGCCTTTGATTTCAGATCACAGGTGTGGACCCCTCCCAGTCTTGGGGTGAGGAAGACCCAATGGGCAAGTGTTTAGGATATAAAACAACCTAACTAAATTAGTCATCAACATAAGTACATACAACCTGAGGCCAACTGATTAAACATCTCTCCGGCCGTATTTATTCACACATTTCATTAAGGTAACAAGATGAAGCATTTTTACTTATTATTTACATAACGTGGCATCTTCCAATGTTGACCGTAAGCTAGACATTGAATCTTCTAACCAAGGAGTCATTGTTGACCACTCCACTGGCCCTTACAGCATCAGTTAATTGACCTGAGCCCGAGTGAACCCCTGGGTCTCCCACATGTATTTCTCACAAGACTAACTCACCTGCTCTCTCAGTCCGAGGAAGCCTGGGCCAACATGTAAGCCGACCCCTTAAATCAACTATATTAGAGCCAATCTAAAATAGGAAGCTCCCTTGGCACCCTTCAGGAGATGGGCCCAGTTAACCCGGTGAAAGCACCAACTCCCCATATCTCCAGGACAGTGGCATGGAGTACCCAGGGGAGCTAGGGACAATTGCTCTAGCACCCAATCCCGACCCCATCCTGAACACTACAGTACCACTTCCCAGGCTTGGGATCACATTGAAAGCCAGATTTTAATGCAAAGGTGTCTACCTGCTTTGTGCCAACCACGAACCTGCCCCTGCCACACACCTGGACTGTTAACTGACTGCCCAGTTGCCCTCTCCTTTTGTCTAATGAGTTGGTATTCCTAAGTCCACCAGAAATGGTGTCCTGCAAAAGCAAGTAAAATTTCAATAAACAATAAATGTAGAAATAAATATCAACTTTAGGAGACAGACTTTAAAAATGCTGTGCTTAACATTTTCCTCTGACAACTATTAAGATGCCTGACCAATTCATTAAAGCCCCTGGCTGTAGGACCAAACTTCCACACCTTCCTGAGAATGGTGTGAGACCATGCAATTACATCCCTTGGGAACCTTTTTTGCTAACCAGGAAATCTCAGTCATGAGTGCCTCCTAAAAGCCTCCTCACCCAATAAGCCCCACCGAAAAGAAAAAAAATTCTCCTGCCTGCCACTTCCTCATCAAGTTGGAATAGGCCATCTAAACGTAGGGCACCTACACATGCCCAATGACCCTGCTTAAATGCTGCTCCTTCTCAGCTAACAAATGAGTGCCTGAGGATCCAAACACTGGTTGGAGCCATGTGACCCACCACAAACTGTCAAGGAAGGCAACAGAAACCTTTAATACCTCGACTAGACTGTCCTTAAACATGCCCTTGACAATGTTGAGGTGGATGTAGCATTTGTAGCGGCTGGATTTCCACCTCCCAATCTTTTTGACAGTCTTAGAGCTGAGGCGAACCCTTGCTTTAGACGTGGCAGCAACTATTCTGAATGAATGGGGGCTGTAATTGCGATTCTCTGTGCCCACCGCCTGTAGAGCCCTGGCCATTATTTCCCATACTGATACCTCGTAAGTGAGATACCCTCCTGTGTATTAATTAGGAGGTGCATGCTGCATTAGGCCACAAACAAAGGAGTCCTCCACTCAGTGCGGTGACTGGACTCTCCAAGACCCCACTTACCTGCCTAAAAATCAACTGCTCACGTTTGCCAGACTGGTCAGTCTTCAAGCAATGTAAGATAATTACCAGATCTCCCTCTAGTCAAGATGTGTGTTCCATCAGCAACCTCCAATGGATGTACTTCTTGGTTGCTGTCAAGAGTTCACAGATCCTGAATGCCTCCTGTGTTAGGAATAGGGCTTCTGGTTGGGTAAGTGCCCAAGTCTAGCAGAACCCCCACTCTAGTATGGGCGAGTCAGAAAAAAACAGGATAACCTGTGCTCACCCTTTGGTAGCTTGGCGCAGAGCAGGCAGGCTTACCCTTAGAGGCAATGTGTAAAGTATTTGTGCAACAACCATATACAGCAACACAGTGAATTCACTACAAAAAAAGGCTACACACAAGTATAGAAAAATAGAAAATATTTATCTTTTCAAAACGATATCAAAACAATAAAAATCCAATGTACAGATCACACGATAAAGCTTTTGTAAGTTTACAGGGGAAAACAGTTTTCTGGAATTAAGTGCGCGCCTTTTTAACGCCTTACGGTAACTCCTGGGAATGCACAATGTTGGTGCTGAAGTTGTTGTTCCTTGGTATAATTTGGCCTCGCCTTGCTGGTGCAGGCTTATATGGAGGAATGCGGTAAAAAGAAACTCCGAGGAGCATTTGGAGTTGCGTTGGGACCTTCTTGGATCCAAGTAAATAATCACCACAAAACACTGCCGTGACCATGAGCTGGGATCGGGGAGCCACTGTTTGTGGGCGTGTGCGGCACGTCGCGTTTGCTGTGGCCACAGGCAGCTTGAAGGGGTGCCTGTGATCATTGGGCACCAGCTCGCAGGTATAACTCAAGTGTGCAAAGGGGGCAGTTGCGGGGAGCGCAGCGCCACAGACCATGGACCTCTCTGCCCAATTGATGTGGCTGCCAAGACCGGGGTGTACAGAAGCTGGGAGCGTGGCAAGGTCCCTGAGCCGGCTTGAGTCTAGTTTCGCTCCAAACCCCAGAATGTAGGGGTGATTTCAGAAGAGACTTCAGAAATGCACAGGAATCCCTTCAAGACTCCAGACTATCGGGGGGGGGTAGATCATCGCTTTGTGTGAGAGCAGGACACAGCCTATTCAGATGTAAGTGTGAGCCACCCCTCCCCCTCTCAGCCCAGGAAGGCTATCAGTATGCAGATGTATCCCCTGGCACACCCAACCCTTCCTGTGTTTGTGGCTGTCTAGAGAGTATGCACAAAAGTGTAGCTGTCACCCAGGCCAGACGTGGATTGTAGACAGGCTGCAGACCCACAGAGCAAAGTTAAGAGCAGAGAAATGTCCACTTTCTAAAAGTGGCATTTCTAAAATAGTAGTGATAAATCCAACTTTACCATGAAAGAGGGTTTATCATTACTATTATAACGATACTAAACATGACAGCACTACTCCTTTCTGATTGGGAAATACCACTTAAAAGTATATAAGGGAATTCCCAATGCTGGCTTATGGAAGGAGTAGGCCTAACAGCAGTGAAAAACGAATTTAGCTGTTTGTCACTGCCAGGACATATGAAAGTTCAAAGCATATGTCCTGCCTTTCAGTTACACAGTACCCTGCCCTTAGGGTCACTTTGGGGCCTACCTTAGGGGTGACTTATGTGTAATAAAAGGGGAGTTTATGGCTTGGCATGTGGTTTTAAATGCCAAGTCGAGGTGGCAGTAAACTGTACACGCAGACTTTGCAATGGCAGGCCTGAGACAGGTTTGAAAGGCTACTTGGAAGGGTGGCACAACCAGTGCCTCAGGCCCACTAGTAGCATTTAATTTACAGGCTGTGGGTCTATGGTGTACCACTTTACCTAGGACTTAAAAATAAATTAAATATGCCAAACAGGTGTAAACCAATCATACCATTTTTTAAGGGGAGAGCACATGCACTTTAGCACTGATTAGCAGACGTAAAGTGCCATGGGTCCTATAGCCAACTAAAAGAGGGTACAAAAAATAGGAGGAGGAAGACAAAAAGTTTGGGGATAACCCTGCGTGAAGGGCCAGGTCCAACAGAGTGGCTGCCGAAAACAGCACAGTCACTCGACACTGGGTGGAGAACCCACAGTATCCCCCCAAGCTTGCTTAGATCTGTGGGATGCTGTCCAATTTAACCTTTTCCAGGTTTTAGAGCTTTCTTAATGAGAAAGGCATGTGAATGATCAGGTGCATTTGCAAGCCTACACAAAAAAACAATGGTGAGATTTGGTGCCTAGCACATGCTGCCCTTTCCCCTCCATCCTCATATTCTGGAGGATTCTTATACAGACATTCAATGAGAAACGCGGTGCCTCTGTGTGATATGTGATGAAAGTAAGATAATACAAAAGGCACTTTCATATGCACTCTTTGGTTTTGGTGCAAGGCTGGCAGCAATTAAGTCAGGAAGGAGTGAGCTCCAAGCTCCATAAAGACTCCGCCTCCGCCCCTGGATGGAAACCTCAGACATCCTAAAATGAGACAAGGCATCGACTGTGTTATTCAAAATACCAGGCATATATTCAGCGCTAAACAAGATATTATTCTTCAAATAACCCAGAACTCGATCTCAATTTTCAGAAAATGTTGTTTGTAGCATGGCACACAGTTTTTTCCTCAGTCAGTGCTACCTCAAAACTGCCTACAAGCTTGATGAAAGATGACAGGGAGTTGGCACATCTCCCTGGCCCTTTGCTCCCAGAAATAAGAAATCGTCCAGGTAATGAATGACCAAGTGGGTGTCAAACACCTGGGGAAAGAGCCATTCAAGAAAGGTGCTGTAATACTCAAGGTAGGTGCAAGATACCGAACACCATATGGACATACATTTGTCATAAAAGAAACTACCCTCAAATTGAAAACCCAACAGGTGAAAAAATCATCATGTTGACAAGGAAGTAGGCACAACATGAATTTGAGGTCCGCCTGGCCCCCAATTCCCTCAGATTGGCTAGTGCCTCACCCAGAGAAACATACCTTACTGAGCAAATAGCTGACTACTGAGCAAATAGCTGACAGTCGATTGCATCATTGATTGACCCTCCCCCACCCCTTACAGGTATCCCTTTCTTTGCGTGCTTAGGAACAGAGGGAAAAGCTGCCATATGTGGGACCTTCTGGGGCGATCCTACAGTGCTGTTTCCCGAAGGGGTTGGCTCCAGGACTGAAGGCTGCTGAGGGCTGGGCCCTGACTGAGCAGGGGGTGGGGGAGCACATGAGGGGTCGCCATAAAGCCAACAATTCCTCAAAAGAATCAAGGCGCCCCTTAAACACTGCCATGTCAGCATCCTGCCCTATGGCCTTTCTTTTCACCTGCCGCAGTAGCCTTCAGTTAACCTCCCCTCAGTAATAAGGTGTGCCTTTAGGCAAATTAACAGTAGTCTTTGTACAATGGTAACAAAACTCTTCCTTGGCAATAACAGTATGGAAAAATGGTTACCCTTTACAAGTGCTGTCCAACAACCCTAAAATAAAAGGATTGCATTTGAAACACCAAAACTCAAAACCCAAACCTTTAACCCCTTATATTTTTGGTGGTCTAAGAGCCACAAGTGAGAAACTCACCGGAAAACTAGAGCTCAGCTGTAAAGGCAGCAACAGCTGAATAGGTTCCCTCCACACCTGCGTGTGTAATTGTAATTGAGAGTGTGCGATTGTGACAATAGAGCCAGAATCACTGCTTGCCCTCTGTTATTACCCCAGGAAAGGGAAACTGCCCAAGCCAAGGAACACTGTGCGTACTTAATATGAGCCTCGACCCAATCACAAAATGAACGTTCCCTTGTAGTCTTGTGCAAGCAGAAATACTGTCCACCCTTAAGTATGCCCTCCAGCCCCAATCACCATGAAATGCACTGTGCAAACAGAAATACTGTGCTTAATTAATTATGTTCCCCCAGCACTGACCACCGAAAATGTGCTGCTAAGTACCACACACCCCCAACTATGCTCCCAGCCCCTATCTCCACAGCAAAGAATGTTGTGGCGACGCATAAAAAGCAACAAACACACCGCCACGACATGCTGCCACACAGTGTTTAATTTGAGCCGGTGGTTTCCCGTGCTCGGCACCGGAAGCTAATTGCCCGCACCGGGGCTTATGACAGTCTGCCACATGGTGGCGCTGTCTGGCTAATTTAGGTATGAGCACAACAACAACCGTTTATTATTTCAATTTATATTTATAATGACTAATTCCTGCCTCCCAAGCCATTCTTATAGCTTTGAGGGCCAGAAATAGTATGGATTGTCACACTTGTAAGCGTGTGATGGTTAGTAGCTGTGTTTGTACTGTCATTGGCAGCTGGCAGGGGCAATGTGTGGTGCAAGCTGCAGTGGCCTCTCATCAAGAGCCCCAGCACTTATTCTTTTACAAATTAGGCACTGCTGCCACACACAGCCAAGGCCCTGCTCCTCTTACCTCTGCTGCTGAAGGCCTGGCTCTTTGAGGGCAATGGAGCCATCTTCCTCTCTGTCCACGCTACCTTTGAGGACCAGCACAGGAGGAGGGACCAGGTTTCAGTGGAACACATAGCCAATGGCAAGAGACAGACACCAGGCAAAACCTGGAGACGTGGGTGCCAGAAACAACGAGTACTTTGGTAGTCAGCAGCAGCGAAGAGGCCTAGGCTGGCATCCCAACCTTTATAATACACTAGTGTGGCCATCGCGCCTCCACATGTGACCTTACTGCCACCCGCAGCCATTAAGCATGGAGGGCTGCTTTCACCCGCATGCACCAACATTAAAAAAATGCATCAGTAGTGGCCCAAAAACGTCCGTCACCCCAGGAGTGGCCCACATCTGTACTCCCGGTCCGCCATCTTGGCGGTCCCATCTAGAACATTTTGGTCTGACATGGTTCTGACTTTTAGACTGAAAAATGGGTCTTTGTATGTTAAAAAATTGCATGATAGCAAATTAAATCTCAGCCTTTACATTAGCTGCCACAGCGAACCTTTCTGCACACTGATCAGATGAAGTCATTCAAAACATCAGTACCCATACCCTTAACTATACAATCTGGAATAGTTCTGGCACTACCTTGTTAGTGAACTAATGAGCAATAAAATGGTAAGTACTGCATCAGAAAATCCCATCACCTTTTTTGTGTCTGACGTGGGTCCCATGCACATCGTGCCATTGGAGCCAAGCTGCACCCGACAGAAGAGGCCGAATCAGGCCAACAGTGGTCTTGGTTTGCTTGTATTCTGGGTCCAAAAGGACCAGGCTTGGCATTTTGGGCTGGTATGTTCCTACTGAAGCAGGACTAAGGCTGATTTACATATGGCCGAGTCTTTTCTGAGCGGGTATGGTGTTAAAAAAACTCAATGGGTTGGAATGCTACTCTACGCAATTTCCAGTGGTTAGACAAATTGCACGCATTCCTTCCATCACCTGTTGTGTGTTTGATGTAACACCCTACTTAGCCAGGGATATGCCCAGATGTAGGACACTTGCTCATTGTGCCAATGGAACCAAGCTGCCCCTAAATGAAGAGGTGCAATCAGGCTGAAACCGGTCTTGGTTTGCTTGTGTTCCGGTTCAGGGAGGACCTGACTTTGCATTTTGGGCTGGACTGTTCCTATTGGAGCAAGGTCAAGGCTGATTCGCATATGACTGGCCCTAGTCTGAGGTGGCATGGTGGACAAAAGAACAATGGGTTGGAATGCTATCTGAGCAATTGCCAGTGGTTGGACAAATTATAAACACTCCTCTTATCACCTTTTGTGTGCTTGATGTTACAGCGTACGTGGCCAGGGTACTGCCCAGACATGGCTCCCTTGCTCACAGTGCCATAATTTGCACCTGACTGGAGGAACCCAATCAGATAGAAAAAGGTCTTGGGTTCCACATGTCCTGGCTGAGAGAGGACCTGGCTTGGCAATTCAGGCTGGACTGTTCCTATTGGAGCAAAACACAGGCTGATTTGCATATGGCTTGGTCTAATCTAAGGTGGCCTGTTGGGTAAAAGGATGATGGGTTGGAATGGTACTTTGAGGGAATGGCAGTGGTTAGAAAAATCACAAGCATTCCTCCCGTCACATTTTGTGCATTCAGAAAACCCATCACATAAAGCTCCGTCTTCTGTGATTTGGGAGTATTTTGAAATCTTTTTAATGCTTTTCATGTTTGTGGAGTGCCAACCACATTAGTTGTGTCTTTGATGTGCATGCCATACCAAAAAGGTATATGAAGTGACTACATAGAACTTTCCCCCTCCGAGTAGTGATTCAATATTGGGTTGCAATCCCATTTTAGCTGTCAGTAGACGTTTACTAACTCCTAAAATGGGATTAGTACATTAAAAAAAGCATTTTTGCGGTCGCACCGTCCTCTAGTTCCGCATGTTCTCTAGATGCAGTGCCGCATCTCCTGTTTTTCTTGTGATTGTCAGTGTCGTAGGCAGCATTTTGCTCTGACTGATAATCCTTCCGCTGCATGTTGGTGCCTACATCTCATTGGATGTGTAAAGAATATTAATGGATTGCTATGTAAACACATTTAAATGCATTTGATTCAGTGATAAATGCTCTTTTGGGAAAGAGACAGTTAAAGCAGAGTGAATTAATTTCTTTGTAAGTTGAGAGCTTGTAATTCTTTCACTTGCTATGAGCTAGAGAATGTGTTAAAAAGAATTTATGGTACATCTCCTGAGCTCATAGAACACAAACGAGGATCTGTGAACCATGCCGTGCAGGCCGTGAAGAATAGGCGAGCAGAGAGGGGGAGCAGCCATGCCAGAGAAGGTGGAGTTTCCTGCCGGGGCGTGGCTTGGTCATTAAGGCTGGGGGGGAGGGGGAGGGGGAGCTTCAGATTTTCTGACAATCACGCTGGCCTATCATGTTAACTATTATATGAGAAGCAGCGCATGACGGGGGCTTAAGGGCCAAGGGAAAGGAGTTTGGATTGCGAGGGTTACTTAAAACACAGTCATTTGTAAAATAGCCTGTTTTAAGACCTTCAAAATAGAAGTGTGAGTGTGTTTTGTCTGATATTTAGAAATCCCAAGGGAAATCCAACAGAAACCTTACCATACCCGACTGAAAGCTCCTGTACCCAACTACTACTAAATAATACATTTATTAGGGATATGTAACACCCCAAACAGCCCCCCCCAAGCTTTGCCCCTGTTTACTGCACTCACCTATAGAAGAAGGGCTAAGAGGTCCATCAAAGAACTTCACCACCTTTCTTCTGTCGGTGCAGTGTCTTGCATAGCAAGAGTCAGCATTAGGGCTCTGCAAAATTCAAAAAGCCTTTGCAAAGGACGGTGGGGAGCTTGGCACCGCTGCAAATTTTCAAGGTTTTTTGCTTTGCCTCCTCCACATAAAAATGATGGTATTTGCAGCAAGTTATGTCCCAGGTATCTTTATCCAGCACTAACAGATGGTTCTGCATTCTTCTCAGAAGGCTGTTAGTCATACTGATCTCTTTCTGTGACATGCCATTGTGCATAGAAGAGCTCAGCAAAAGGTAAACATGCAAAGATAAATTCGGCAAACCTCAGCATTTTTGCAACGAAATACTCTGCATGAGGTAGAAAAGTCTGCCTACATTTTCCATCTTTATTTGGTTCCCACTAGCTTGAACTTTATGTCACTAATATTTTGCCATAAAAAACTTTCTCAAAAGGTAAACCTGGAAACGTTGCAGCCTTTGCTAATGGTGGAAATCAGGAACTTTGCTACGTTTTACTGGAAAAAGAAAACATTGCTATCTCCTAGACAGGTAGGACTGTGGTGCACCCTAAGCTGCTTCGCCTCCCATCATTCAGGCACAGCGCTCCGCCCTCCCTGTCTTCTACGACCTTTGCTGCTCTAGTTGTTATTTTATGGAGTAAAGATGGCGTCTGCTGAGAGGAGTTGCAGGTTTCTCTGAGCAATCAGAGAGCAGGGATGAGTCTAGGTAAGTGGGCGGATGTGCGGGCCTGGTTTATCCATCATATTTTGTTCTCACACTGAGAACATCTCCTGCCTTCTGTGCCAGATCTGCTCCTTGTACAACCAGGTTGTGTCAGAGGGGAGGTCATGGAAGCAGTGAGATCTCACAACGCAGACAGAAGAGCGAGGCCATGGGTGCCATGGTTGATCCTTGACAGCTCTTGCTGTCTCCCTGCGTTGTACCGCCGCACCACATTGCAGCAGCGCTGTGGGTTGTCAATGGGGTGGACATGGAAGCAGTGTGCTCCGGTGAAGCAGATAGAAAAATGTGGAGGGAACAGTGAATGTGGCCTTTGTCTCCACCCATTTCCATTTCCATAATCATGGAACATGTATCACTTTTCAATTTTCTGCTGTGGCACCACCCATGGTGCCACAGGTTGCCGATGAAGTTGGATCCATGGTCATTGTTCCAATGAGCTATCTTTGTTCTTGTAGTAACAGTAAAGTCACAATAACTTTTGAGGATCCTATTCTAGCCAACCCTTCCATATGTTCTTCAGTATATAATGGAAAAAATACTTTTCAGGAAACAACTAAAATCTTTCTGTTTCCCATTAAACATAGTTGTCTCAGCCCATCATACCCACTTCTTTTAGATAAAGTGTGCCAAAAAGATGGCAACGTTGCTTACATTTTAAATAAACTGCAACTTGTAAATTCTCTGGAAATTCTATTAACATGACATAAAACATGACATAATCTTTCTCTGCTCCTTGCAGTCAGGGGCTCGAGGTGAGCCTTACATAACACCTGATGCACGCCCTAAAAATCCCAGGCTTGTCCCAAGGATCCCAAAGTACATCTGCAATGTACAACTTCTGTGGCCACCATTACTGGGCCATGATTGGCTAAGACTTGGATTCTTCATTGACCTCAGCATCTCCTTCAAATTCTTTGTTAAGAAGCAGACATAGACTGCGTGGTTCCAACTCGGGGTGTTCCACAAAATGAAGTATTACTTCCATTAGCCAACTTCCATTACAGCCTCCAGCCCATTGATCTGTCTCACACTGAAAAGGGAAATTCCTTCTCAACTCCTTGTTTTTCATGTAGCAGTCAACCTACTCGCAACCATTGAAGCCCAACCACATCTTCCCTACACTACTACATCTGGCTCCCTCTAGCAGCACAATCTCTCTTTGAGCCCTAGTATGTCATCTCTAAAGTCTTTTATGGCAACAAGTGAAGCCTGAATTCCAAAGCAATTTTTTTCTGGAGGTACCTTTGTAACTCACAGTTGCACCTTGGCCAGACTTGAAATGCCTGTAGCCGCTAAGAAAAGGACCTGGAAACAGACCTTCTCTCTCCAGAACACCATCCGTACTCTCCTTAGACTGTCGCCAAGCCTCGGGTATACTTCAGAAAAGGTCTCAAGGCTTACCTCTTCATCACCCTCCTTCTCCCTATGTTCTCATCATCCTCATAACCTGCCTCATGCTCCAAGTCTTTCTTGCAGGACACCTCTCTGTCATGCATGACACGTTACCCACGCTTGCATGCAATGTCATATTGCTTACTGCGCCTTCCTGTGATTTATGGATATTTAAGCCTTCCCACATGTCTCCTTTAATTCCTGCATGTGGTAACAAACTCCTTTAGTATAGTTGTTATATTATAATCTACTTGTTGGTTAATGCATCCTCCATATTCTTGTTCTCTGCCTTGCTGCTCAGCCAATGGTGATGTCATTGGAATGTTCAGAGTGTTTGTGCTTGAGGAGAAATGAGTTGGAGCGGATGGGCTGAGCAGCAAGGAGGCTGCTCCTGGTGGGGCATACTATGGATCGTACTATCATCCTGTAACTTATATTTGAACCTGTAACCTGATGAATAAACCAATAACTTGTTTTCTACATGACCTGTCTACGAGACATCATTCAATTTAACAATAGTGGACTGCACTCTCCTGCTCTTGGGACCAGAGTGAATCCTTCTCTGTCAATGTCTTTAATAAAAATAAAAATAATACATTGGACGCCATCTTAAATTGAAAACGTAATGAGCAGAGATGGATTAACCAATTAAAAAAAAGCTGGAGACCTTCGTCCTGTATCCCTTAGGGAAGCCTCTGGTGATTGGACTCCCTCTGTTTGGGAGTTCTTAGTGCGTTGTTTCTTTATTTTGAAATACCGTATATGGGGAGTGGTTGTTTCTACTGCATAATTGTTGGTGGGACTGTTGGGTTAAAATTACCTTGATGTAGACTTATTTTGTCATTGTTAGTGCCTCTCTTCGGCAAGGTTAAAAACATGAGGGTTGTCTATGACCCTTCATGTCTTCATTGTCGACATGTTTCTTGTCGCTGTTTTGCCCATCTGTGTCATAGGCAATATTTCAGTGCGATGTCCCTACCAACCTATGCCCTCGCTGACCATGAGTCCCTTGTAGGTTTCGGTGAGTGTGTGGTTAATGCTGAAAGATTATGAAAATTCACACATTCTGTTACTTATCAAGAGTGGTCACACTGTTACAAAGTTCATATACTGATGTTTTATGAGTCAAAATTAATCCAACACCATTGGTCAATTTACTGTTTAGCCAAATTCTGGGGAATTCTAAAACACTAACTTTTCTGACTAACAGTGCAAGGATTTGTGTAGCCTGAAAAGCAGTGGCGGCTGGCATCAAGGGGGGGAGGAGCGGGCACGCGTGTAAAATAATATTTTAAAAAAGAAAAGAAAACTTACTGAACTTGGCGGCTTCCTTGCCTTGGACCTCTTCTTTTGCTGACACAGGAACCGGTTGCTGGAACTCCCTTGGCCAATCCTGGTGCTGCTCTCACCGGCTTGAGAGCAGTGCTAGGATTGGTGGGAGCGGGCTCACTCGGCACTCCACAGCGCTCTGGAGGTGTTGGCTTGCTCTAACCCAGCTCTGGGGCTTTGGGGGGATATTTAAGTGGGGCAATGCTCCTCCACTCAAACGGAGGAGCCGCCCCTACTGTAACGAGGATTTTGGGTCTGCCTATCCCATATGTTAACTATGTCTTCATTGATTATGAAATCTTCACACCTGTCTGGGCCATTAGCAGCAGAGGAGGAGCAGATTTCTACTGAAGAATGAATCACATGACCCATTCTCTGCCAGTCATGTGCAGACTGTTGCTCTGAGGAGACCATTGAACAATGGTTGTGGCATGCCTAATGCCCCCACCCCAGGAGGTGTCCAGTATGTGGTGGCTGGCATTTTCGTATGGGGATCTGGCAGGGTAGGTTCAGTTTTGGCGTTGCACAGGTGCACATTCTATCTCTCTGGAGGTGTGGTGTCAGGATGTGCTCAAGTGCACCAGTGCTTCATTTGTAAAAAAAAAAAATAAGTGCCAGGGCTCTCGTCAGGAGGCCACTGCAGCTTGCACCACACATTGCCCCTTCTATGCTGCCAATGATAATAACAACTACTAACCATCACACTCCTACAAGTTTGACAATGCGGACTATTTCAGGTCCCCAAAGCTATAAGAATTGCTTGGTGTCGGGTAATAGTCATTTTTTATGTATATTGAATTAATAATTTACTGTTGTTGTGGTCATCTCTAAATTAGGCAGACAGCGCCACCTTGTGGCAGACTGTCACAAGTGCCGGTGTTAGCAATTAAGTGCGGGTGCCGAGCACCGGAAACCACCGGCTCAAATTAAGCACTGATATGCACCCTTGATGCTATCATGCTAGCACTCTTGAAGGGGGTAGCAGAAGCCTATGGGTCACTTTGAGCACCCCATGGCAGAAAGTGGCAAGAATATAGCTTCACCTCTCCAGTTGCACAGCAGGTTGTCGTGTGCACATGAACACAGCACTGTGTCTATGCTCAGTAAATAGTACATCTTTTCCTACGACGAGGCACACAATTGAGCTGTGCAGAAACACATTTGCACACTGATGTTGTGTGTCCATTTTGTACGGCAAGGGCGCAATGAGGCCTTAATGCAAGCAAGAAAAATGTCCTACCTCTCCCCTACGCGGTAGTAAAATACAGTCCTAATTGGTGTGTAGTGGGCCACTGACATCTGTGAATCCAGGTGCCAGGGCAATGCCCACGAATACATTATATCATTGCAGCCAGGGCTCACCCTATGCATTTGCAGACTGGGTGACCTCTCAGGGCTCTGGGCAAGAGGGCGCTCTACCTACAGACAACACAGTCTCCTGCAGACAGCAGCTCGGGAGAGAACAGCTTTGTTTACTTGTCACCTTCCTCAGAGACGTTTTAAGGCATAGACAAAGTGGGCTCTGGCCTAGGGCCCCAACCTTTCAGGGGGCCTCTGATGGAGCGAGCTCTATTCTGCAGAGTCTTGCACTGATTACTGTAAATAACTCCTAAACAGATAGTTTTAAATACCGTTTTTCTTTATTAGGTTGAGCCAAGCTGCAGCGCGCATGCGCTGCTCGCTCTGCGAGGCATGCAGTAGTCGAGTATGCTGTGTAAGCCTCGCCTTCTCTCTGCCCATACTTTTCATTGGCTGGTGTCATTGTCCTTGGTAAATGCTGGCTTCCCATTCATTATGAGGCTTGTTAGTCCCGCCTTGTTACCGTCCTGTCTCCATTTAGTACCGCCCACGAGGACTCGATCTTTTACTGTGTCCTAACTCGGGAGCTTTCATTACCAGTTCCGAGAACTATTTACTTCATTAAGGGACACAGCACGCACGGGGTGCCAGCTTAGGTAATGGCGGCTGCTTCCTAACCTAATTTACATTTCTTTTTAACTTTTAAGTACGGTCCGTTCCCGCTGTACCAATGCAGAAGTCCTTTGTTCACCCCTCCAAAGCAGCCCCCTCCCACCTCTCATATGCCTGTGCGCCTTTATTTATTTATTTATTAGCTGTCCAGTGAGCTTCAGGTCGCTCGTCTCCTAGGCTGACTCATCACCCTCCTCCCCCCTGCTTCTTATTTCAAAGAGCGCGCCTTTTAACACTCCCGCTGACTCGTCTTCTTCGCTGCCTACTCTTCCCCCTGCTTATTATTGCGGTGAATGTGCCTTTTAACAACTCCGAGAAGGGCTTGCACACAGTATGGAGCCGACGGAGGGTCGCCGGCTGTTTCCTGTAGGAGTGGGGTTATCGGCAGCTGGAGAGTCCCCTCCCCGATCAATAGAGGCTGCGCCCTCTGCTATCCTACAGGGTTTAGAACGTGCACCAACAAGTTAGGCTGCTAAAGTCGTGACCCTGGAGCCTGGTACCCGGGGCCCCGTCGAGGTGAACCCAGTCCCCACACCAAGCCCCCGGCCTCTCGCGCAGTCCTTCTATGAGATGCCACACGTCCCGGGCAGTGAGGTGTGTCGGTTCCAGGCCACCTTTAGGCACCCGGAATGTTGGTGGTTGCAGCAGGGGGTTGGGGGGTCACGCCGCTGTCACACAACCGACTCTTTACCCGACACCTCACCGCCCCTCAGGGACCAGGGTCCCCTACAGTCCATGTCCCAGAACACCATCAGTCATCGTTACTGCCCCCCTCCAACTTGAGTGCGCCTCTGTAGAGTGCCCGGTACAATTTAGCGCCCCCACCATGACTCTTTTAGTGTGACCTAAATAAACTCTGGTAGGTCCTCAGCAACGTAGAGCCAGGCATTACACCCCCCCACACACACACCAATCACCATGCCTTTGCTGACTTTGTAGACGAAGGAAGTACCCCCGCCCCCAATTTCAATCGTGGGCATTACGTCTATAGGTCCTGCCCGATCTTGGACCCTGACAGTGCCCGCCTATGCCCATATATCAATCGAATGGACTTTATACTGCTCCACACAAGCACTGACCCTGCCGTTGCCTTCCCCTTCGTAGACCCTAGCACTGCATTCTCCTGATATAGCCTGACAGTGGTCTCCTGCGCTACGGTCGACCAGTATTAGCAAACAGTTAATATTCTTTCTCTTCTATAGGCCCTGTCCGAACTTCAACCCTGGCAGTGCACGCCTGTGCCCATATACTTGTTTGAATGGACTTAATGCTAGACACTAGCAATACTCCACGCAAGAGCGCTGACCCTGCGGCTTCCTACCCTTCGTAGACCTTGGCACTGCCTTCTCCTGATATAGCCTGGCAGTGGTCTCCTGTACTACATTCGACTAGTATTAGCAAAAGAGGTAATGTTCTTTCTCCCGCAGCGTCAATGTCACCTTACTTGAATATGTCTAATTCAGCAGTCATAACTTGTGTAATGCTGGTGTTGATGAAAAATTACAACATAGCTGCAAGTGCATTGCGGTAAGCATTTTCAATGCAATAGGTCTCACATTTGCGAAAGATTAAGCTATTAGTATTTTAAATGACAATGTCTTTTATTTATGTTTTTAAAACGAAAACATAAATAAAAGGCATTGTCATTTACAATGTCAATAGCTCAAACTCACGTAAATGCGAGACCTATTGCATTGCAAATGCTTGTTTTTAATGTGGGTGTGGAGTCTATTACAGACATTTTGCAGAGAAATGTTGTGTTTGTTTTTCATGCAACATCCTTAAAAAGTTTCTTTTAGATCAAAGCAGGACCTCACAAATGAGAAATGGGAGGGGGTCATAGAGATTATTTGCATTAATATTAGTGAGCTGCTGTTGTGTTACAATATTGGGGAAAAACGGCGCTATCCCTGAATATTAAATGTAAACACATTTAGAATTTGGATGAGTGTGCCTGTGCACTGTCAGTGACCTGGCCAAAGAGCGCATGAAAGAGCTGAAAATGGATCATAAATTCAAAGCTGTCCTGAAGAGGGTCCCCCAAAATATGTTTGGCCCAGGGCCCCCAAAATCCTTAAGATGTCCCTGACCTTCCTGTGGTCAGCACAGTCACCATTCTGTAATCCTTTGTCTATGCCAGCCCCCACACTTGTGCCCTTTATGATCTGACAGGGCTGCCAAGACTGGCATGCATAACACTTTGGCAAGGCTTATCAGGCAGTTTTGCCCAACTCCCTTCCCTTCTGCTTTGAACGTGTGAGCAGTGTTTGGGAGAGAGGGCTGGGGCAGGAGCAGTTAACACTTAAGCTAATGTCTGTACCACTAACAATTAGCTTTGAGCAATCTGTTTATCAAAGCCAAAAGGTCCACAATTCTTCCTGGGCTGATTAACTGGTGCCCTCCCCCAAAATGACGCAAACCAAACCACAAAGTGGTGCTGTTTTTTATTCAATCATGTTAAAGCTGGCTACCCAGTGCAGGCACAGATTGTCATACTATCACGCTGTAGCAATACTTATATGATAAACCATGATGTATAGTTTTTTTGTATTATATTTTTGCTTTGCATTTTGATACTTGTACTTCTATTGCCATGAAAAAATGCATTTTCGGAAATTCAGAGAAATAAAATGACAGGATGAAATAGCAACATCTGACATGGGGAAAGGATAGTTTTGGTTGGATCACATTGTGGGGTTCCCTGATGCCTACCCAAGTGCTGCAGAGATCTCCAGGCGCCTCTTTTCAGGCAGTGAAGCGACTCATTGTGTGTAATTTGTGTCCTGGTACTAATATGTCTGTACTATTAATCCTTAACTACAGACAAGAAGCACAAGGCCAGTGCAAATACAAGAACAGGACACGGACTTCAGACCGTATTGCTTTGCTGCTGCCAGCGCTGTGCATTTCTGAAGGAAGCATTGATGCCCCCTGTGTTATCCCTGCCCCATGTGTGTTTGCGCAAAAGAAACATGTGCTTCTGATGTCTGCTGTACCTCTTGTGTGTTTTTGAGAGAGTCGTGCAGCTCTGGTCGTGCTGTGGCTCTTGTGCTGATACTTCCTTGTGTACTCCGAGCCATGGTCCATCAGACCTACCTCACGAATGTACGTGAGCGGTCTTTGTTCCATGCCCATTCAAATACTGGACTCTTTGCTGAGACTGTCACCATCTATCAGAATTGTGCCATGAAAGGCAGCCCTGCTCACGTGTTCTGATATCGGACAAATAAAGGATAGCAGTCCTTCTGAGAAGCTCCGGTGGAGCTCCATTTGAAATATATCTTCTCCGCAGAGAGGCTCTCACATTGTTGATTGTTAGATTAAAGTGCTTTTCAATATCTCACGTTGGTTTTGCACATTTGTCACCTGAGCAATGTGCTCTCTCGCCTTTTTGCAAATATAGCACCCTGTGCATTTGCTGTGGACATAACGAATTTGTCTGTCTTTTCAACAATTTAATTTTATTGTGGTATGCAATACAATTTCAGTGGACGCATAATACTTTTCTTTGTTGTTTGGTGGCCATTGTTCATCTACAATTTACATGACATTAAGTAATTAATTTACCACTTAATGAATATTGTATATTGAGTAAGCTCTTGGGAGTTTCCTTTTTTCCGATTTCCCCTCCTGCACATATACAGCTGGGGTGCACTTCGCCCGAAGGAACCGTCATCAATTTTTCCATATTCATGCCCAGGTCCCAGTTTTATTGGGGTTGCCCCTTCTTGATGCATGGACTGACCATTTTCAATCATGTTGGCAGGTTTTGATGCCCATTACATGTGATGCATTCCTTTTGAAAAGCGGCAGCATTACAGTGTGGTGTTTCACATGACCAGGGGCACTGGAATTATGCGGCAGACGAGGACCAAATTATGCAGCAGGGTTGAACAAATTGTGCGGCAAGAAAACCCAAATTATGCGGCATAATGTGTCACTTTTTGTGATAGTATTACTTCATATTTTGTCGTTTTTACACCTGTAATAGTGTCTGGGAATACAGTTCACCTTATTAGTAACAATTTAACACACAAATACAGCAATAAGCAACTTAAAGATGACCAGTCAAACTTTGTGAAAAGAGTTCCGGAGCGCAGAAACCAGAGTTGCCAAATTTTTTAAACTTTTGATCTGTTTGAGCTAGAAACAAAAAAAGTTTGGATAAATTCTGAAGATTATGCAGCAGGTGATGGATTACGTGGCAAATGCAAATCCCCAGGACCGCAGAATCGCATAATTCCAGTGGTCGTACCCATGACCCATTAAAAGTATAGCAATAACACTGAGAGGTTCTCAAACTGCCCATCAAAACATGAAATGTGTGCTTGCAAGAGCTGCAACTGTCCTAATGGAAGTATAGCAGTGTCGCTATGAAGAGTGGGTACTGCCCATTGATAACTTAGGAGGCCTGTGGAGAAGACACCCATTAAAGCACAAGAGACCTCGTAAGAAGTGTAGCTTGCTTTCCATTAACCCTCTACCAGCTCTGCTGGGACGCGCCCATACTGTTCTAGTACAAGTACAGCATTGTTGCTAAGAAGTGTTGGCACTGTCCGTTCTAAGGTGCAGTATTAATGCTGAGTAGTGGTTGATCTGCAACCTTCATATGTTTGGCAGCCTTTTTTTTTTTTTTTTTGCAGATTTTATATAGCGCGAACTCGACCCAAAGGTATTGGAGCGCTTTACATGAGCACCAGTTACGTTACACAAGGACACATTCAGGCACCGGGAGATTAAGTGATTTGCCCAGAATCACAGGATGTGGACGCCGACCATGAGGCTCGAACCTTGGTTGCCAGCACCAAAGTCGGTAGTCTAGCCAACGGACCACATCCTTGTTGAGCAGTGTTCTAGCAGTCCTAATAAAAGCATACCAGCCCTCCAGGAAAAAAGGAAAAAAGCTGTCAAACAGAGCTGCTGCTTAAAATATACATATTTGGGCCGCCGTTTTCAACCACTGGCTTTCTTCAAGCTGCCTCTTTCAGTTGTTGACTTCAGAATTTGGCAATCACCTCATGGCTGCCTCCACCGAAGTAAATCATTGCTCACCTAATGCCGCTGGCTGTTGGGGTGTATGAATCCTTCCACCTCCTCTCCAGTGCTTGCATTGAACTGCATAAGATACGACTTTACAACTGAGGAGGCTTCAAAAAGTCTGCCTTTTAATTCTTGGCTGATTTTATTGTGTTTATGCTACATGTGTTTGTACATTAAACCCAGACCTATTGGCTTTACTAGTGCTTATTATTCTGTCCCCTGCTTCCATTATTGAGGCTACCAGCGGGTACCATCATCAGACACACGGCCTTGCCAAAGGTAACAACACACACCAACGGATCTTCAAACTCATTCCATCAAAACTTTTCTTTGAAAAAAGAAATCGCTATTGGCTTTGTCAAAGTTTGTTAAGGAATGGAGCGAAACAATCGAAGCAGTAGCCCATGGGTCAAATGAAACAGCGCATTTACCTAAAAAATAAAATAGGAAATAATGTCTTCTGGAAAAGCATGGTTACTAGAACTACATTTAGAGTGGTGTGTGTAGCTCACAACTAACAAACAGATGAATCTTCAGCTGCTTTGTGGAGCATAAACAGCTATTTGTAATCAGGGCCGGACTGGGAACCGAAACCGGCCGTGGCAAACTGATCGGCCGCTCCCCCCGGGAGGCGAGAGGGGGTGCAGCCGAGCGTTTTCTAGGGGCGGTTTCAGCCGATTTTGTTACAGGGGCCGATATTGCCAACCCCTGGTAACAAAAAGAGCCCCCCAGGGGCTCAAAACCGGCCCCCACCCTAGCGGCCCACCGGGGAAACGCCCAGTGCCCACTACGGCCAGTCCGGCCCTGTTTGTAATTGCATTTATATAGCGCTTACTACCCTTGACGAGGCGTTGAAGCGCATTTTTGGCGAGTAGCATGCTACTCCAGAACCCAAAATTCACGATAAAGGGCCGTCGCTGGTCAAAGGCTTGCTTGCCCTAGTTTTCGATTGGCTTCACCGAATCCCTCCTGTACAAAAGGTTACTTATACCTCGATAGCTGTCAAAATGGCGGCGCCAAAGCCAAATAAACACGCGCCTCTATTTTCGCTCGCAGTTTACTCTTAATCCTTTGTGTCGGAGCCATCGTTGAAAGGAGATTTTCTGCATTTGCGCAGCTGGTCTGCTTGTTGTTTTTAAGCAGCTCTCCATCTTGATTCTCTCTGCTTGACTGCCTCAGCTCCACACCAGCCTCGCATCGCAAATAAGAAAGAGTCTGGGATCTCGGCTGAGGCGGGCGGTGGCACGCATTATGCAGCCAGGAAACACGCGGACTCATTAATTATCTGACAATGAAATGTACTGGACCGTATTCCAGGAGCACCGCATGGGGAGATGGTGCATTTGGAGACGTATTCTCACGGAGCTAAATGTTCGAATCCCACAATTCCTTGAGAAATGTAAGTGTGTAATCACGCTGTGCGTGGTTTTAGTCCTCAAAGGCGCACACGTGGGGGTTGCAGGAGGCCTGAGATGGGGTGGGGGATCAGCTTCAGCAAACTGCACCCCCTTTTTTTGTAGATTGGCATTTACATAGAACGCAAAAGCCAAAAACAGAATTGCAGCTGCGTACGCAGAGAGAGATGATGTGGCGCGCCACTATACGCATTACAGTGAATTCCAAATATACATTACAATGCATTCTGATGACAGCAATAAACAACAAGCCATAAAAACAAGGAAATGGACGGTGTCGGCCCTCCATGCTATAATACGGCCTCTTGATGGAAGGACGCGTAATGACTGCTTCCCAGAAATGCATCATTAGCGCTGCAGCAGCAACATCCGAAAACAGCTCTAGCAGCGGGAACTGCTCTGGCAGGTCCCTCGCACCAGTGTGGCATCTTTGTCGCTTCCGAGAAGACAAAAAACTGGCTATGCAAATGAGTGCGGATGCTGTTGTATATTTGATGGAGAAATCTGACGCGCTGGCGGCTCTGCTCTCGTTGCGCAGTGTTGGCGTAGCCCTCTCCTCGACGGGGTCTTCAGGTGTGCCCTGCAGGGTTGTGGCTAACCTTAGAGCAGGAAGGGCCACAGTGGCAGGGAGCAGGGGTGCCAGAGGCCCATTGCGGCCTAGTTATATTAGTACTCTGTAACCCAACCATGAGCTTTGGGGGCCATTCTTATTGCTTGCATGGGACCTAGGGCAACCCATGCTATGTCACATGTACATGAAAACTCTTCAAATTACTAATTGCGAATCAATGCCCTGCAGTGAACATTGACTCCCAAGATTTTGAAAAAAAAGTATTCTCTTGACTACAAAAGCTAAAGGACCACTTGAAGAGGGGTTCACCCACTCTCTCATATAGCGGCCCAATGTTGGCCATGAAGCTTGAGAAGGATCTAATGATTACTGTCCCAGGAGTCAATACCCTTGCTGCTACCAAGGAATGCCATACATTTTAGAAAACTCTCAATTCTTTGATGCCTCTGCGCCATCTACGCCCAAGCTAGTTGGGTTCGTTACATAGGTGCAGGGGATGACCATAGCCGTGCAGGTCATTAAATTGAAACCCAACTGGATCGCACATCCCTCACCAAGCAGCCTGTTTATGGAAAGTGCTGTGCCTGGGTGTTTACTGTTTTCTCTACACAGACTAGTTGATGACATGCTGTTGAGTCAGCCGCTTTACATCATGCTGGCTTTTTGTCTCACAGGTTGCGGCGTCTGGAGTAGATGGCAACAGATCGTGGAAGTCTTGCGCTCTGGGCGGCTTTGGAAAGCAATCGAGGGACCGTAATGAGAGTGTCACTCATATGGACAGTGTGATTTTATCACCACATTGATCCGGGGACTCAGCCATGTCTCAATAACTCTTGTTTGCTGATGGTGACAGAGGGCAGACATGCTTCAATGATATTCAGGCAGGGTACCCGCACATAATAATTGTGGGGGATGCAATTTCTTGTTGTAGTTTAATTTTTCCCTTCCCTGTACGTTGATGTACGCCAGCCTCCATTTTATTGTTTCGTGTAACTATTGAATGAGAACTGCAACACAAGGTGGTCTTTACTTTCACTTAATGCTGTGACGTCAGCTTCTGAACCCATGAACCCAGAGACCCATGTTAAAGCATCTTTGGAGACTCCAGCGCAGGGGTATGACTTACTGATTGCCATGTTGCCAATCAGCTGAGAACTATTAAACCAGGCTCAGCTCAGTGAGTTGTTTTATGGTAGAAGGGACTATAATGGCAAGCTGTTGCTGGGTACCTTATTCTCTATTTTTCAACTGCAAAATTCACACATATAGAGCTAATCATTATTATATTTTTTTAATGAACCTGATCTGTGATGCTTCATCCATTTGCGCCTATTGTGTGCCGCCTCCCTGTCAGTGCATCGGTACCCGTAAGCAAATCATTCCTCTCATTCCAATGAAAAAAAAAGAACGAATGGGAGGCTGACAGGTTCCATTTCACTCCCTCACTGAGCGCCATCTTGAAATATTTAAGTGACTAAAATGGATGAAGGGACAGGCAATGTCTGGTTTTAAACAACATGTCAACAATGGTGCTTCACAGGATATGACTGTGCACTGACTCCTCCAAATAACAAAGCGCCTTGAGAAGATTCAGTTAATAGAGTGGCATTGAAAAGTAGAATTATTAATTAAAGTGTGCACAATGATTCTTTTTTGTGAAGCATTCACCGTTCTGCATTTTAAAATAGGTGTTCAAGTTTGAACACTTGGACACATTTCTTTCTTTTTTACGCTTACTATAGGTGTGTGTCGTCGATGCACAGCAGTAGACCTATGGTGCAGGGCAGTGCGGTAAGTCCTCATGGAATGAACTACATCATTACAGTTAATGCCCTAGGGAGCAGTGCAGCGTGGTGGGTAGAAAATGTTTCAAGGGTACAGTGCAACATGATGCTTAGGGTCAGTAGAATAAAGTGCAGTATGGATGGTTACGCGTGTGTCCCTAGGGGGCATTGCAGTGTGGTAGCTTAATGCCCCATAGATGCTTGGCAGTGTGGTCGGTTTGCACCAATAGAATGCAGTGGAGTTGGATGTGTTAGTGTCCTAGGGTGCAAAGGAGTGTGTTGTATTAGTATCCTTTGGCTGCATCTGATGGATTGAGTTGCATCTCTACTATGCAGTGCCATGTAGTGTGTTGACATTTCAAGTCTGCATTGAGGTGAGTCTTGTCCCGAGAATGCACAGCAGATAACAGTAGAGTGTACTGCAGTGTGGTGTGTAAAATGTTCACATAACCAGGTTAATGGCCAACGGATGCAATATGGTAGGATTATCTCTCAAGGATCCTATGGTGCCATTGTTTCTATAATACAATATAGTGTGGTGGGTTGGTGTCACTAAGGTGCAGTGCAGTGTGGTGTGTACAATGTTCACATAACCAGTTTAATGGCCAAAGGATGCAATGTGGTAGGATTATCTCTCAAGGATCCTATGGTGCCATTGTTTCTATAATACAATATAGTGTGGTTGGTTGGTGTCACTAAGGTGCAGTTCAGTGTGGTGTGTACAATGTTCACATAACCAGGTTAATGGCCAACGGATGCAATGTGGTAGGATTATCTCTCAAGGATCCTATGGTGCCATTGTTTCTATAATACAATATAGTGTGGTTGGTTGGTGTCACTAAGGTGCAGTGCAGTGTGGTGTGTACAATGCTGATTTAACCAGGTTAATGGCCAAAGGATGCGATGTGGTAGGATTATCTCTTAAGGGTCCTATTGTCCCAAGGATTCTATGGTAACACTGTTCCTGTAATACATTATAGTGTGGTTGGTTGGTGTCACTAAGGTGCAGTGCAGTGTGGTGTGTACAATGCTGATATAACCAGGTTAATGGCCAAAGGATGCGATGTGGTAGGATTATCTCCCAAGGGTCCAATGGTACCATTGTTTCTATAATACAATATAGTGTGGTTGGTTGGTGTCACTAAGGTGCAGTGCAGTGTGGTGTGTACAATGCTGATATAACCAGGTTAATGGCCAAAGGATGCGATGTGGTAGGATTATCTCCCAAGGGTCCAATGGTACCATTGTTTCTATAATACAATATAGTGTGGTTGGTTGGTGTCACTAAGGTGCAGTGCAGTGTGGTGTGTACAATGCTGATATAACCAGGTTAATGGCCAAAGGATGCGATGTGGTAGGATTATCTCCCAAGGGTCCTATTGTCCCAAGGATCCTATGGTAACACTGTTCCTGTAATACATTATAGTGTGGTTGGTTCTCAAAAGCCAAATGGAGAGCTTTCATCCAACAATTAGTGTCCTCAGTATTCAGGAAGTGTGGCAAGTTAATAGACCCAGAATGCAATGCATTGTGGTTTGTTAGTGTCCTTAGAATGTAGTGTAGGGTGGTTGATGTGTGTTCCTAGGATGCAGTGCTGTAGAAAAGTGTACTTATAATTGAGTCTGGCATACTGGGCGTCTAGGTTGCAGTGTTGTTAATGCTTCTAGGATGCAGTGCAGCTCATTAATGGCACCGGGCTGCAATGCAGTAGGTTGGTTCCTTATGATACAATGCAGTGTGAAGGTTTTATCTCCCCTAGGGTGTAATGATGGATAGGCGACTAGTGTCCCCACGTGTCATGTGCTATGGTAGGTTAGGGTAATCTGAATTCAGGGCATTTCAGGGGATTAGTGTCCCTAGAGAGCGGTCTAGAGTGTTAGTTTCCCTAGGATATAATGCAGCATACCATGTTAATGTCATTGCACTGTAGATTTGTGGATAAATTCACCTAGGATGTAGGAATGTGATGCTTAGTTGTGGGCAGAATTTCAATTATGCCGGAGTAATCGGGGTAATTTTGATAATTCTGCTTAACTCTTTGGCACAAATTCCCGATAATAACCCAATTACTTCTGCTTTCATAATTAAGAGTAATTTAGGGAAATGATCCTACTGCGAGATTACATTTAGAGAGCGGCCCCTCGCACTCGCTATTCATGTTCTGCTACATTTAACACTATTTCTTAGAGCAAAATGCATCCTTGCATTCATTTTGGGGCTTAATTCAAGGAGTAAATTGGGGGAAAACTCTACCCCAACAGTAACATTGAGTGCTATTTATTAATGCATTTTCACACCCATTTTGGGCACAAGGAGGCATTTTTGCATTAAGAAATAGCGCTAAAAGAAGAATTACTCTTATTGTGTAATTATGCATAATCTCGAGGAATTCTTCAATAATTTCATGAGTTTACGTGAATTACACGTGTTATGCCCACCCCTAGTTGCAGACAGTCCCTCTACCCGACGGGCAGCCATACTGATTAGCTAAACAGTTCTCTTAAATGGGTCCAATGTGGCTTGTCCCTGCATTAATATACAAGTCAACAATTCCATTTGACTAGCGTTAGGTTGTTGCTAAACTCTATGGATAGTGCCATTGTCGGCATGTACCATGCAGCAACGTTTGTCGTTTTGGTAAAAGTAAGCAGAGTTCACAGGGATAATATTGATAGAAATTCACAAACTTGGCTGAACTATTATCTGAGCAATAGTGGGATAGAAAAGGAACGTTTTGATTTAACGTCCCTAGGATGCGGTACGATGGGTTCGTGTCCCTCGGATGCAGTGCAGTGTTTTAGGGATTTACTTTCCTAGGATGTGGTGCAGTTAGTTAGGGCCCTTGAGATGCAGTGCAGTCTGGTGGGTGCAGCACCAAGATGCATTCTGTAACTGAAAAACTCCCCATGTTAGCCTTGATATTCACAAGCCAAAGATGGACTCTATTCTGAACAACCCTCTAATACTAAGTCCCTCTTATCAGCCAGACCAAAACAGTTAATTACAGAGCGAGACATGGGAATTAGTTTGTGGAACTGCTTCCTCCAGATTACCCGCAACCAGCACCAGTGACTATTGGGTGTGTACTTTTACCTTAGTCCTTCCGCTTGTTCGGATCTCATACGGCATTAGGGCCTTGTAGATATAGACTTCATCTTACCGCACAATACGTCGGTCCCTGTTCCCTGTTCAAACAGTCTCTCTTTCAAGTAAACATCTGCACCAGCTCTTTGGAAACAAATACTTGAATCTAAAAATGTATTGTAGCTGCACTCCATCATACAGGAACTAAAGGATTATGAAGGATGCATATTTACCGCCAACTTAACTACTGATTCTCCCAATCACCGACCCGGTCCAGATTTGGTGGCACACTTATTGTGCGAGGCAGGTTCTGCTGGGGCAATGATGGGGTGGATGTCTCCCTATCACCCCTTGAGCTGGTGTTAAGGCTGCCCACTGGTTGGCGTCTTGCAGTTGTCCTGCAAGTATGATATACGACTATCACCAAGAATTACATTTGGCAAAATGTACTTTTCAAAAATAGAGTGGATCATCACTAGATCCCTGCAAGAGAAGTTAGCACAAGGAACCACATGAAGCTTGACTCTCTGCTGATGGGAGCGACATGGTGCGGCATCTCCCCTCAGAGTAGGATGTTCAAGTATCTAAGGAATAAGTACATAGAACTCTTCAATGCTTGCAATGGTAATAGCCATATTTATACATCTGTTCGGTGGGATAAGTGATGTATGTGTTCTTGCCCATGTAAATTGAATACATAGGCTCCTTCTACCGAGCGTTTATGTTACTATTCTGGCAGAAAGAGCTGATAATGTGGGATTCCATCAGCGAGCTTCACTATATCAATCAATCAATCAACTCGGATTTGTAGAGCACGGCTAATCACCCGCAAGGGTATCCAGGCCCTGGGTTCATGCTGGGATCAGTCGAAGAGCCAGGTCTTGAGTCCCTTTCTGAAATCCAGATGTGAGGATGAGGCTCGGAGGTGGAGTGGTTGGATAACCAGGGACATATCATGTACGATTTATCTTTCTGAGATTATCACCTACACCCACCGTGGGCACAGGGATTAAATGGCATAGAGTGTTTATGGCTTTGACACTATTCAAAAACAAAATTGTTAGGTGCATGGTGCACATGTGCTTTTAAGGATGTAGAACGCTTGATGAACATCACGGAACATATTAATTTATTTTCTGTATTATCTTATATTGTGTAGGTGACCACAATTATTCGTTTCCCAAAAAGGGATTTATAATATTTCCTCATCCCGCAGCTCCTCCACGAACCTTTTGGAAGAGAACAGGAAAAGCAATATTCTTGCTAAAGTCTCTGTTGAGATTTGAGACTGTCCTTCAGCCTTTGGGTGGAGCCTGTGGTGTTTCTGTATGCCTCATTCTTGGTCCCTGTGATATGTTGCTGCCATCCGATTGCAAGGCTCTGGGTAAGACCTTATGCAACAGTTGCCAAGCAGTTGTAATTAAAAAAATGAAATCGGGGGAAATCAAGGCACAGGGATATGATGAGATGTGTTGTAAGAGACTAGTCTTACTCTTATAGCCTGAATCTGGTCCTTGCGCGGCGTCTATTACGTTGACTCCGCACGCGGGGTAACAAACAGCCACAGCTGTATTCCTGGACTGCTGGTGTGGTAAAGCATTACCGTCTGTTCGGTGGCACTCTATTTACTTTCGACCATTCACTATGCAGACCCACTCTATGCACAAAACCTTAACGATCTGACACCATTCATTGGAAACCTCATCAGCATTAAGGCCCAGAAAAAGCATGATATAAAAAGAAGCTTAAGAAAGTAATTAAATAAAAGAAGAATATTAAAAATTTAAAACAAAAGTGATTAGGACAAATTTCTATATTGAATTAAGAAATCTAGGACATATTGGGAACATATTTTATCCATAATAATAATAATAATGTTAGGGTTTGAGGAGTTACAATTTATGAGCTGGATTTAAGGTTATGCGGTTCTGTTTATGTTTCGGAACAGGGTTGAAATTTAACGCTATGGTTTTGGTAAGGCATACGATAAGCACAAGGGTTCGGGTTAAGGTTGTCATAAATATTTTCCGCATTGTTGTATTTACTCACTTTTGTATCCTTTATAAAAAAGCATAACTGACTAGCATGTAAGGAATCAGCATAGAACAATGTCAAGAGCACAAAATTAGCCTAGTGCAAGACAAACACTGCATTGTTTGCAAACAGTCTGAAGGACTGAGCAACTGAAATATTCAACTCCAAAGCTTCCCTCATGCACCCATTCACAGCCGTTAAAGAACAATTGGATTAAAATGTTCTCAGCCAGTTACTTAGTTCCTTTTGGTGGTTGCAGGAACTGAGCATCAGCAATCATTTGTTTGGACTAGGGCTTTTTCATAATTTGTTTGGACCAGGGCTTTTTCATCATCAGACTTTGACTAAGTGCAAGGGAGAGAAAGATAGAAAAAGGCGATAGAAGTAGGAAGAAAAGGACGGAAAACAATGACAAAGTGAGAAACCAGAAAAGAAAAAAAATTGGAAGAAGTAAAAAAAAATAGGAAGAAAGGGGGTTAGGAGAAAGAGGCATGAGGTGGAACCAAGTCTAGGCTGTCTTAGAGCTTTACAACTCTAGCACTCAGTAGCAGCAGCGTGGGAGGGAAATTGCTAAAATAACTTTGGGCTTCTGCACGTATTGTTTTTTTATTTTTAAAATGCATCCTGGGACTTCTTGAGTGCAAAGCCTTTAGGTTTGGTTAAAATACCCTTGTGAGTAAACAGGGCATTACCTATAGAAGTCCACCAACCTGGTCGAAATTATTGCTTTAACAAGGTTAGCACGGGCAACTAAAGACTGGGGGTGTTAAATTCAGAAGTACTAAGTCATTGGTTGCCCTGTTCATAAAGGGTAACAGTGATGATTAAAAAATAATCCTTCTCTACATTTGTGCTCCTGGGGACCTTTACAATTCCATCAGAAGCAATTAAGGTTGACCATGAGGTTGGCCCACAGTCACCATGTCGGGTGAGTAGAGTCCATCCAGATGGTGGAGGACATTAAGTCCGCCATCCTGATGGTTCTTTATCCATCAAATTTAGAGATGACCGATGGCACATTGATGGTCTCTGTACCTTGAAAGCACAAGACGTCACAGCGGTTCCCTTCAGGGTACAAAGAGTTTGGTGGACAGCCACCGTCAGTTTTGATGGCCATTCGCCAAACTTTAAAATTTTCTTTGTTTTACAGAAACAAACCAGAAAAGCCAGAGTTTCTCTATTAATACCAAAAAAACGAATGAACTCCAGACCCTGGGAGTTTTCTTCCAGGGTGTGAGGATCATTATTGGTTTTTTTCCCCTGTCCTTCACTGCCAGGCTTTAGCATCATGCTGCTTCTGCTAAATAGAGTGGGTGGCGTGATGGCTTTAATTTGACAGCCCTCAGGCCGTTGAAATAAGCTTTCCTTTGATGGAGCCAATGGGGTCTGCCCATCTCTAAATGAGGTGGGCAGACAGAATTTGCCGGGCAGGGTACTCCTTCGCATTTGCAATGGAAAACCCTCTCTGCCAAACTGTAGCTCGGCCCCTACGTCACTTAAATGTTGTTCATTATGCATGTCAATTTTCTCAGTGTTTACATAGGATGCAAATGGAACCATGATGTCTTAGTTCTTTGTATTTTTACTAATACATGAGTGCGTCTGTAGCTACTTCATATATTTCAACATGTACTGCAGTTCCGCCGTACAGTGGCCCTTAAGTATGGGCGTCTGGTTTTTTTCCATTACCGATCCATGTGTGTAACTCTTTGAGGGTGCCAAAAGCTGAGAAAAAGAGAGAAAGAGAGGCGCGAGACCAGTCCCCAGGTTTAGAAAATGTATCTTTCATCCCTGCCGTCTACATGCGTCCTTGAGAAATGTGGTCTAGTGTCTAAATACAGCTGACCCTTCAGCCACAATACCCAGGTTTCAATGCTAGCTTCTGCTCTGTGGGGTTATGAGTCAAACTTTTTATTTCCTTGTGGTTGAAATTGTAAATATGTGGTATTGAGCAGTACTGTCACAATTGCATATAATGACCCTTCTCTTATCACTTTGGCATTTCTTTGATCTGATTTCATCCGGTCCTTACACACCACAGTTAAATTTGCAGCACCTATTACTTGAAATTATTTCTAGAGCATGACATTCACCCCTAGAGCCATCTTACCACTAAAAGATCATAAGCAACACCTGACCAGACCCAAGTAAAATGCATATGAAGAGAGATATCGATGCTGGTAAATTAGTAAACGGTCAACAAAATAACCATGTTTCAAGAGCCTTTCTGAAAGACAGGTGATCATGAAGGGAGTACATTTGAACTGAGAAATCTGTCCAGGTCTTAGAAACTTAAAATGCTCCAACTGCAATGAAAAATCTATCTTTCTAGGAGCTGGAACCATACTAAAGCAAACAACTGAAATGGCTATTGCAATAGCAATTGTATTAGCTTTAGCTCTAGTCTAGTACGCTCTTTTGGACAAATTTGCCAAGCCGAGCTGACTCACTCAATTCTCTGATATATTTCCTATCAGTTACTACAATTACCAAATTATTGCAGTAGGTGTATTGCGGCTGTCATTGACTTCAGGTTGCATCATGCCACCGCCACGCGTGGTGTTTGTTCTGAATGACAGCAGGCTGCACAGGGAAAATGTGTTTTGTTAAATCATCCTTCCCAAGTGTAAGCTATCTTCAGTCATAGGGTGTGTAACAGAGTTTACACACACTGTAGAAAAGGAGGTCATGATCACAGGACATAGGACCACATGGTTAGCAGGTGTTGCCTTCTCATTAGGATGAATTTCAGTCAGTCCTCATTTTTCAGTAACATATTGTAATTGCAACTGCATTTATATAGCGATTACTACTCCTGATGAGGCGTCGAAGTGCTTTTCGGCGAGTAGCACGCTACTCTGGAACCCAAAAAGGATTAGTGGTGAATTAATACAGGGAAATGTGAAATTATTTTGAGTGGTGGACATGTGAGTGTTATTTGGGTTGAAAAGGATTATGGAGGTATAGAAGAGGGAGGGGTTTGCATTTATATAGAGCTTAATACCCCTGATGAGGCATCGAGGCGCTCTGAGGCGTAGCACACTACTCCGGAACCCAAAACGAAGATTGTAAAAACAGATTTTGCAATGAAAATAAGGGCCTATTTAGATTTTGGCAGACAGTGTCCTCTGACACGAACGTGCCAAATACTGTCCCCAAACTGACAGTCCGCGTGAGAAACATGAGCTCTCTTCGGGAGATTGCAAGCTGATCTATCTGTGGAAATCTGTAGGAGAAATTGGAGTTGTTTTATATTAGTTGATGAAGATCCAACTAGAAATGCATTACCACAGCCCAGTTTGGCACATCATCACTCTCTGTAAAGAAGTGTTTACAATATTTTCAAATGGAAATTAGAATTTCTTTATCATAGCCATTTTGGGATATATCATTCGAAGCAGGGTTTTCACTCTTCTGCTCACTGCAGTTACCGGAGTCTTTCATTATAAATGATTTCTACTTCGGACTATTTTTCTTAGGCAGTGATCTGAACCTGCGAACAGAAATACTGTTATTTGGACATGTTAGATCTGAGCCAATTGGTTTTCATCCATCTACATGTTTGAGAAAATATATCTGCTGCTGACTTCTGGTCAGCTCACAGGGTCCCTGTGAGATGAAAAACCCCCTAGGTGTCATAAGTGTAGTTCTGGGGCCATATTATAGAAAGTGCCCCGGGGGTGCAAAGGGCATATGCGCCTGCTTTGCACTTTGGTATTAAAGAAGGGGCTACAGACACTTGTGTGGCCCCATCTGCAATACTGATAGCTCTGGTGCACATGTAGCTCCAGCGCTATCTCAAGCGGGCATTCCCTCATTTGCATGGGGGCATGGTCAAATGCAAATGAGGGAATTACTTTGCCTACTAAAGTCAAACATGCCTTTAGGAGGCACAGTGAAAGTGCACCACAAAAAGGTAGCACACTTTCAATGCGCCTCCTAAAGGCAACCCTCTAAAGGGGAGAAGGGTGTCTCCTGGACCCTCCAGACATCCCCTAGCAGGCTGGTGCAATCACTCACTGCACTCACCTGCAATGGGATCTCTAATCACTCCTAAAAGAGCAGGCAGGTGCTGCACTGTGAAAAATGCAGCAGCTTTGAAGTAGCCACATCGTATTTTACTTGAATGCGCTGACCCCAGGGCAGCGTGAGTTCAGGGTTGCCCTGAGGGTAGCGCATTCACAATAATAGGGTCACTTTCCCAGTTTGTGCCCAGCACACCTGTTTTAAGGTGCGCCATGGCACAAACAGGGAAAGTGTGCCCTTATCGTAATACGGGCCCTGGTACTCAATTGCAAGGTCTTTGTGCAGACACAAATGTTCAACCGTAAAGTGGAGAGGCACGGCTCCTGTAGCGCCAGTGTTGCTGCACTCTTATGTGATGCTTCTTGTTTGTCAGAACAGCGATAACAAAAATATCTTATGGCATAAATTTCATAGCCTAAATTTTGTTTACAAAAATATCTCTCTACTGGGTGTTGATCATCTATTATTTACTCCTATGGGGTGAATGTGGTAAATAACAGTTAGGACAATATATTTTTGTCACGAAAAATTTGCGCCATGATAATCTGGTATCCTGAGGTCCTTCTATAGCACAGGTTAGTCAGTTACGCAGGAAGGCCCAGGGTCCGGCCAACTACCAGTAAAATGTCCAAAGGTGCCAGCACTCATTACTCTGGCCAATAAACAGTCTTTTTTGTTTTTCATTTTGCCATTTTAATAACTACTGTGCCTTTTTCTTAAATTCACCTTGGTTTTATTTGGATCCTTCTGCCAGGCTGGCTTGCTTGCTGTTCCTAATCCCATTTTGTTATGCTTGTTTTAACTCTCAATAGAACCCTGATCTATTTTGTTCCCCATTTTCTTACTGAAAGTTTTCAATGGGACACATTTTTCCATAAAGACCACAATGACCATAAGGATATTATTATATCGTCTAGATTGAAATGTTTGCATTGATGAGTTTACGGGGTGGGTGGAGGGTGGGCCCTGGGTCTACCTTAGATTGTTTGTGTTAATTCGTTCACTCTTCTTAGAGACCAAATGATGTTACAATGTATGCACACTGATACCCGCCCCACTGCTCTTACCTGCACGGGCCGCGGCTGCTGCCGTGTGGCGCCGTGCCTCCATGAACTTGATCACACCCTTAGCTCCAGCTTCAGTTCTGTGTCCTGACTAGATGTCAAAAATGTAACCATATTCAGACATATAACTTGTTGTATTTTGATATGCATTGTATCTGTCAATGAAAATTGGTTACGTAAAAAAACAGCCAACTTTACCTTTGGTGTGGTCCACAAATGTAAAAAAGTTGATCCAAAACTATTCCCACTGTCGAGCACTCCACCACAAATATTCTAGGGCTGGAGTTAGAATAGTAAATTTACCTAATCCTAAAACATGAGTTTAGGTTAGCTGGATTTACGAAGTACATATATGTGCAAACGTTTTTAAGGAGTTATTTATGCGCATTAGAAATATGAAGATCACGGCCATGCCGTGGAACCATTTGATGCTCTAAGCAACTGGCCTGAATGAATACTAATTGGAAACAGGATACAATGTGCAAGAATTGTTTCTGGACCAGCAATGAATTCATGGTCAAAACACTGGTGAAGAAGGAGTAAACAATTCTGCAAAAATCAAGGCCTGTATGTGGTGGCGGCTTGAAGCCCACCAGTGGCATTGAGTGTGATCTGCATCTCCCATGTTTATTTGTAGTTCCATGTTGTTAGCAAAGAGTAAATCAAGCGGTTACCTTTCTAATGCCACAGGAAGCGAATGTGCTGAACAAAATAAACTTAATGCGCGTTGTCATATGGCAGGCTAACTGCGGCGAGCGAGGTCCCTTGTAATAAGGTTTGGGGGACCATGACAGATTGCTCTGCAGATGCCTACTCGCCTCAACCGACTGCTCCTCGAAGTCTCCTTAGCAGCAGATGGATTGGCGAAGGGCGCTGCGGTTCCGCAACCTTTTAACCCATTACTCTTCCTGACACCGCTTACGACTAACATAGTGCATTTCATTACAAGAGTCTTTCATACAGTCATTCAAATTAAGTTACATTAGTGGACATGGCGCTGTAATATGACAGCCAAACTCGCGGACTCTTTTCTGAAGTGCTGCCATTTTTCTCATTTCCCGCCTCCTAGCTTCCGCTGTTGCGGCCTCTCTTGCAGCCAGAGTGCAGGCCATGCGGGCGGGAATCCCTGTCCCTCCGCTGCAGGGGCATCAAATATTCATGGCAATTAATTTAGATCAATTGATAGAACGTGAAAGCTTAATGTTGTTAGATCCTCAAAGTATGAGAGCCCGTATCAGTGTCCGATAATGTTTTAGCGCCATTTGTTGGGCGCTACGTTTATAGTTTAAAAGGAAAGCTTATTAGAATTTGATAGATACAATCAATAAAGTACAATAAGATCTACTTTCAGATGCAGACGTAGCGCAAGGTGATCGAAGGATAAAAGTCTTCATGTTTTCATCTTTTCTCCTCCAAACAAAAAGTTCTCTTTTTAGTTGCAAAACATGCTTTATCTTTAGACCGCTTTAAATCGTCAGATTCTGATATTTCTCTATGGAGTGGCTCAAATATGAGGTAGAGGTATGGATGTATTCCCTGGCCTGGCATTTTATTCTGTGCAGATTCAGTACCTTCTCCAGATAAGAGTGTCTCTATCCGAGGCGGCAGCAATAGTGCAGGCAGGTATAGACCAGGCAACAATAACGTGTTCAGGGTACCAAGAAGGAGCATTGGGGAGAGCCCTTGGGAAAGAGCAGGCTCATGTATGGGGAACTATGGCAAGTACCAAACCAAACCAGGCAACCTTGGCAAGTTCATGGGACCAAGAAGGAGCATTGGGGAGAGCCCTTGGGAAGAGAGCAGGCTCATGTATGGGGAACTATGGCAAGTACCAAACCAAACCAGGCAACCTTGGCATATTCATGGGACCAAGAAGGAGCATTGGGGAGAGCCCTTGGGAAGAGAGCAGGCTCATGTATGGAGAACTATGGCAAGTACCAAACCAAACCAGGCAACCATGACATGTTCAGGGTACCAAGAAGGAGCATTGGGGAGAGCCCTTGGGAAGAGAGCAGGCTCATGTATGGGGAACTATGGCAAGTACCAAACCAAACCAGGCAACCATGACATGTTCAGGGTACCAAGAAGGAGCATTGGGGAGAGCCCTTGGGAAGAGAGCAGGCTCATGTATGGGGAACTATGGCAAGTACCAAACCAAACCAGGCAACCTTGACATGTTCAGGGTACCAAGAAGGAGCATTGGGGAGAGCCCTTGGGAAGAGAGCAGGCTCATGTATGGGGAACTATGGCAAGTACCAAACCAAACCAGGCAACCATGACATGTTCATGGGACCAAGAAGGAGCATTGGGGAGAGCCCTTGGGAAGAGAGCAGGCTCATGTATGGGGAACTATGGCAAGTACCAAACCAAACCAGGCAACCATGACATGTTCAGGGTACCAAGAAGGAGCATTGGGGAGAGCCCTTGGGAAGAGAGCAGGCTCATGTATGGGGAACTATGGCAAGTACCAAACCAAACCAGGCAACCTTGGCATATTCATGGGACCAAGAAGGAGCATTGGGGAGAGCCCTTGGGAAGAGAGCAGGCTCATGTATGGGGAACTATGGCAAGTACCAAACCAAACCAGGCAACCATGGCAAGTTCATGGGACCAAGAAGGAGCATTGGGGAGAGCCCTTGGGTAGAGAGCAGGCTCATGTATGGGGAACTATGGCAAGTACCAAACCAAACCAGGCAACCATGACATGTTCAGGGTACCAAGAAGGAGCATTGGGGAGAGCCCTTGGGAAGAGAGCAGGCTCATGTATGGGGAACTATGGCAAGTACCAAACCAAACCAGGCAACCTTGGCATATTCATGGGACCAAGAAGGAGCATTGGGGAGAGCCCTTGGGAAGAGAGCAGGCTCATGTATGGGGAACTATGGCAAGTACCAAACCAAACCAGGCAACCATGACATATTCAGGGTACCAAGAAGGAGCATTGGGGAGAGCCCTTTGGAAGAGAGCAGGCTCATGTATGGGGAACTATGGCAAGTACCACATTGACTCCCAGCCGAGTACACAATGCAGGATTCTTACAACAATGGCAAAAACATGCCCTGAACGCAATGTCAATTGAAGGTCAGATTTTGATCCTTGTTTGTGTAGGCTACATATGGTGTAAAGTGTTCCAACCCTTATCATTTCCTATAGTAGGGGCTGATACTGCATAAAAAACATAAGAGATGCTGCACTAACCCATAACAAATTATGCATTATATTTATTTTGCCGGAAAAGAGTTGTTTCGCAACATATTGTCTAATTGTCTAGAGGTATATATATATATATATATATATATATATATATATATATATATATGTATATAGAGAGAAAGATAGAGAGATGTATATATGCATATGAAAAGCCCTCTGTAAACCATAACACCCGAATCAAAATGCAATGCTCATGACCTCACAATTGGTGTAAGAGGCGACTACTCACTAGTGACATGACGTGTTACCTTACCATTACAATTAGGGATCATATCATTAGTCCATTTTTGGCTCTGTGCAGTTGCCGAACTGGTCTACACCTTTGTTTTTTTCCTGAGATTTTGCTGTCTACCGTGCATACATTAACTAAGAAAATGTTTTGAGTTAGAGCAGGAGCTGCAGACAACAAACCTTGGAAACACAGAGCTGTAAGTGCTTTTCCATGTTTTATGAGCTGTGTTGTGTGCAGTTTATACATTAACTCGAGGATTTTATGAGTAAATGTTTCTGCTGTAGAAAGCCCAATTTCATGTATAGACCCATTTGGTGCCTGTGCAGGGTCATGGAGCAGCCCCAGGAACGACACAACAATGGGTACAGTATGATCTCTTTGTGTTTAGGCTGTTATTTAAAGCTGTGGTTTCAATTCCTCTGACTTATTTCTATAAATATCATGAGGTTTTAAGCATTACATTTGCTGTGCGAGTTATGGTTTGCATGGCGGGTGAACAAGCTATGTTTTGCTGAGCTAACTATAACCAGGGCCACTGTAATTATGCGATTTTGCAGCTGCGGCGTTTCTCGCATAATTATGGATCTGACGCATTTGCCACATACTCCACAAACTGCTGCATAATTTACAGATTTTAACAAAACAAAACAAAATGTGGTTTCTAACTTAAACGGTGCAAAAGTTAGTTACTGATTCCAAAACCGTGCTGCCGCGCAGTGGAAGGTCCTTTGCAAAAGTTGATTGGTCACCTTTCTGTTACTTATTGCTATGTTTGGGTGTGTAACTAGTACTAATGAGGTGCATCCTATGCCCAGGCAGTGGTAATATGTGTAAAAATAACAAAAAATTGAAATAATACTATCAGAAAATGTGCAGCATTACCCCGCATAATTTGCCTTTTCTTGCCACATATTTCAGTCAACTCTGCCACATAATTTGGTCTTCTGCTGCCACATAATTTTGAGGAATTTCAGAGGATGTTTGGTTTTATTTAGTACCCATACCTGCACTTTAACTGCACGAATTACAGAGGTTTTGTAAACACACATTAGGGTGTTACGACCAAAGCTAACCATAACTTCACATTGTGTGTGT
Organism: Calotriton arnoldi; assembly: GCA_963921515.1. Lineage (NCBI taxonomy): Eukaryota > Metazoa > Chordata > Amphibia > Caudata > Salamandridae > Calotriton > Calotriton arnoldi. The sequence continues at coordinate 712,006 of CAWUFW010006540.1, forward strand.
GTGTGTGTGTGCGTGAGTGCGTGTGTGTGTGTGTATATATATATATATATATTAATTGATGGGCAGAGTATAATATGCTAGTTATTGCCTTTGTTGAGCGTGGGAAGGGGCTATGAATTACGAGAGGCGAAGCTTCAAGTGGGTCGTGTTGCCCCTCCCTTTCCTCAACAGCTGCAATAAACAGCAGGTTACACTCAGATCTGCATACGGCATCACAATAACCAGGTATGAGTATGGCCCCCAGTTCTTTTCTTCTGTAAAGAATTCTAAAATGGAGCCTGTGAGGCATTAGTCAGAGTTTTCTTAAGTCAGTCAATCGGGCATGCTCTTCTATGGTCATGACAATTTTGCACATATTATAAATGTGTGAATCTGTGTTTATTAGTACACTTGTTCCAAATAAAATTAAATTTGGCCACATGTATTTTCATCAACATGGCGTAAGTGTGTATATGCATATCTGTGTGTGTGTGTATAGTATATAGATTGACATGTATATCAGTAAGTGCATAATGTAATATGCTATTTATTACCATGTTGAGAGTGGGAAGAGAGAGGTGCTATAACTGATGAGAGGCAAAACAAATGTGTTTGCTCATAGGATGAGCACAAGGGCTCAAATAAGTTCAGTAAAATCAGTTCACAATAATGGGGCCTGGTGAGTTTTGCCCCAGTTGTTTTCTTCTGCAAAGCAATCCTTCAATGGAGAGCCTTATAACGTGTATATTACACACACATACAAATAAATAGCTCACCTTAGTTCAAATATCTGCTTATTGTGCTCTGCACCCGGTGCATCTTTCAGAGGATGAAGGCTGTGTCTGGGTCTGTGCCTGCCACTTCACTGGCCTCCACCCAGGTGAAAAGGTAGCACTCCACCCTTTTTGGGTGCATGCACACCACTTTACACTTATGCCCTGGATCTTATGCAGGTGCATTTGCATTTGGTTTCCATTCCACTTAGTGAAAATGTCCGTGCACAGAATGTGCTTATTTTCAAACAGAGGGTGCACATGTTGAAAGAAAAGCCTGGTGGATCTGCCTTTTAGGGTGCAAAGCCATCTGCAAAAATCCATGTGGAATATACCAAGGTGCCGCGGTTTCTTGGTCTCATTTGTGAAATGGTGGAATTACTTTACCGGGTTTCGAACTTATGACATGCAGACCATTGCTTCTGTTAAGGGTGGGGAATTGTAGGGGGTGTTCAACTCACTGAGCCAGCCTGATTCATACTGTTTACATTTCCAGTCGTTTTTGAGACTTTAATTTTCATTCAGCGTATCTACAAACAATAAATAGACAAAGGGCAAATTCTGAAGTTGAACTATTCATTTCCAAAGCACCCACTCATGTGTGACATTGACTTAACTCGTTCTGAGCAAAATCACAGAAGGTAGTTCATGTGTAATGCAATTCAAATTGAGGTCGACTCGGAACTAATGAACTACTTTTAGTATTCACCTCTTTTAATTGGATAGTTGGCCTTACACGTCTTTTGAAAATAGGAGGCAAAGAGCTTGAAAACAAAAATTGGAAAAAGGGTTGCATAGCAATTTATAACTTCTCTTTCATGGAATGGTCCTTTTTTTTTGTGACCAGAAATGCACAGCAACACGATTTTGACCATCTTCATGTTTAGAAAAGAAAAACTATAATATGTACTTTTTTTTTTTATTAAGCCTTTTCTCCCAATTGAGGGGCAGATATGTGGTGAATATTTCTCTTTTGTTCCAGAGCTTCTGGTATTGTTGCATTCCATATAGGTGACTATACTATGTTACTCATTTTGTACTCTCAGGAGGCAGCAGTAGACTTTGAGATCTGTTGTCACAGTAATCGCATACAAAAAGTCAATAATCAGTCAGTATCATGAAAATAATAAGGATTTATACTTGAATTTATATAATTAATAGCTCAACAAGCCAGAAAGAGCAGGGTCGTTCTGGGGCATGGATGAAACACTTATAAAGCGCTTACGCTGTAAGGCGCTAGAATCCAGTTAAACGCTGGTCCACATCCTTTGGTTCAGGTTTGTGAGCCCTTGGCCATCATCGGAATGGTTCGAAAATCACTCCTCTTACTGTAGCTTTGTTTATATCCCATTGTCAGTGGAGCAAAGGTGGCAAACAGAGAGTTGCCACAAATCAAGTACATAACATTTGCCCTTTTCCATAGTTTCATGGTGTCTGTCTGTGCAAGGGGGAACAACTGCATTCGTTTTAGCCCAGGGTGGTAGGAATCTGCCAAAATCTCTTAAATCACAGAAATATTTTAAAAATGTAAACACTCACTATCAAAACCCTGAACTTGCATTCACATCAGCAGCAAAAAAAATGAGGGTTTTGGTGCCAAGGATCTGGCTTCCTAAACAGCATAGAACTCTACTCCTGGTGCTACTGACAGATAAATGCTGTTTGTTACCCATTCAATGGTACCCATTTGATCAACAACAGAAGGATAAAAACCTGAGAGAATCCACCAGAATTTGAGCCCATGATCAGGCGGTTAAATAAAGACAGATGGAGTGGATTCCGTAGTCCACTCTGCCACTGGACCTGGCTCAATCAAGTTCTGCTGCTGTGGGCATTGGCCTACACCTAAGGGAGATCCTCTAGGTTGCCAAACTTTAGGGGCAGTGTTTTGTGTAGTGTTGGCTGTGGTTGCAATTTTCAACTGGCAAGTGTGCCCACTGTCAGGATCACAAGATATAGCAATATGACAAGCTCACCCAGGTTCAGGAAGCCATATTGTGCGGGTTCACGTACAAACATATTGAAAACCATAAAACTGCACATCTGTCTCTCACACTTCATCATACAACATACTGCTACGCGCTGTGTCCCATAAAACAATAACAGCACCTCAGTGGTCATCACGTGTGCCATGGAAACACTTCCCACATAGGATCAAAACAAAGACAACATCCTTTCAACCACACACCGCGTAGTGTGCTACTCATTTAGGTAAGCACTTCCGTGCCCAACTTAGGGGTAGTAAGCGCTATATAAATGTTGCTATGCAATGCAATGCAATAAAATACATTCATGAAAAAAGAGGAATCTAGGACAACAACTCTGAAAGCAATGCCAAACGGGCCAGTGGAGGATGAGGGCCAGCGACTAATGCATGCTTTGGCCATCAAAGGCAGTGCTTCTGGGAGGCATAGATGCTGCATTACATTGCTGTTTCTGGAACAACATAGAAAGCATTGTCGTGGTTTAGTGTGTGGTGCGCAGTGTCCATTGTTAAAGGGCTCCCTTTGCCTTCTAGTTGTTACGATCCCATCCATCACTTTTGCTTTCTTTCTTCCCTTGAGAGCTTATTTTCAATGTTGTAAGCTTTTCGCATACCCTGTTGGGAAGCATTTATCCTGTGCGTCTGGTTTACTCGGGTTTCTTAGTTCCTCTCCGGGAGTATGACTATTGCTGGGTAGTGTACCCTGGCCCTACCTAGCAGTAACAACTATCTTCAAGACACTTCTGGAAAGTTACACCGCTATGGGTCATGGGTATATGATTGACTGATATTCCACAGCTATCTACTAAAATATTCTGTTCTATGCTACTTGATGTAGTGAATCCATCCTGCGGTGAAACCCATGTCCTAATGAAGAGCTTTTCCTAACAACTGAGACACTGTATTTGACGTCATTTGATGTACCTGTGGCAGCAGTGGTTTCTGTCTTTTTCTCCCTACCCTATTTCACCTTGAAGTAAGTGGGCTGCAGGTGAGTTTTTCGACGCAGATTCATTTCTCTACATTGGTGGATTGACATCAGCAGTCTGTTGCATGGCCTTTGGTTTTCTTGAGTTGACTCCAATACTCTCAGGTTCTGCGGCATCCACCGGACCTGTCCACTAGCAATTTAGGGACTGGGAATTAGGATTCGGCTCTCCTCTGACCAGTAAACCAGGATATCTCTGGAACCATATATGGTAGAACAGTATTTGAATCATGAGATATATCCTCCAAAATTAGAGGCCTGGGGTAAAAGGGAACAATACCAGGTGTCCCTTTCGGGTTGGAAGTCAAGTAAGGGTGGCATGACCTGGATCAGTCCCAGAAGATCTCCTACAGACCCTCAACCATCTTGCAAAGTAGACGTCTCCATTTAATTTCTGGTCAGTTGTCCTGCATGCTGGTTCTTGTGGCTTGCGTGTGGCCCTCTTCCTCAAGACGACCAAAGCTGGGCTTCATTTTATTGGGCCTTGCACTGCTCCACCTAGTCGGGGGGGCAGCTTAACTCTACAGTGGGCAGTGCAGCTTCTTATGCTTCCTGGGTAGGAAGCGGCTGCAGTGCTTTCTCCGGGGTCCGATCATTGTTTCCAGCAGCAACTTTCAGAGTCCTTTTCTTGGTCAGATGTCCTTGTCTGCCAGTAAAGCAGAACTTCTCCAGATGTATAGACGCATACCAGGAACTCGCCTTGAAGGAACAGTTCTTATTTATTTTAGGGGCACTGGCGGGTTTCTTAGGCCAATCACAAGATGCGCCCTTTTCAAAATTCATAAGTGTCCATCTAGAAAAGGGCCCAGCTTCTTGTGCTTTCTCCATAAGTATGAGATGGGAGCACATGGTAGATGGGGACAATAACGCACGTCCAAAGGGGACAGTTTACTGTTCCTGACTGGGGTCTTTGCTATTACCAGAGGGCGCCCAATGTGAGGAAAAAAGGGAAGGCTAGAGATGGTCACAATATGTGGATTCAGGGAGTGGTGGCTAGTATCTTGACATAGCTGCAGGCAGAACTTCAAAAAGAAGGAAAATAAGTGGATTCTGTCCCCTCTTTGTTCTCTAGCTTGTCTCAGTCCTGGCCACTGCTGAATATTGGTTACCTAGAGACTCCGGGACACAAGACAGGTGACAGAGCACTACAAGTGGGAATCTCACAGCAAATGTCACATCCACAAGCAACATGGAGGAGAACCTCTGTCTTGTGCTAGCGCCTACACTGAACACCAATGCAACGTTCTGCGTGTGTGTCGCTCATTACAACAAACACGCAAAGGTGAATGAAGGAACAAAGTTATGGGTGACTGAGTGGCTTTTGCTTAGAGAAGGTCCCTTAACTCCTTACCTAGGGGTTTAAGAAAAAGGCCTGTTCTCCTCATAAAAGTATCATCTGCCACTGGTGCCATCAATCCCCAGGAACTGATGAAGGACCAGTAGCCACACACTTCTATCGGTGGTGGAACACAGTAGTCTGGTAAGCAGACTTGTTTTCTACAGATGAAAATATAAACAATGGAGCACTTTCACTTCCTTCACAGTTTTTAGAACACATTGAGGGACATTCACAAAGTAGGTTAGAAAAAACTACTAAATGAAGGTAGATCACACTTCCTTGCCCAATGAGCCTCATATCAAGTATGAATTCAAACTTATCAATGGCTTACACTGTGCTTAATTTATAAATAATGATAATACAAGTGCGTGCAGAGGTCCAAAGTTTATTTTAGGAGACTGCCGCTGGTGCTGCCGAATGGCAGGATTGCTGAGTGCCATAACAGGCAAGTCTTGATTCACCTCATGTCTCTTCCTTCCACCATCCCACACTTGCAGTCCCTTTCTCTCACTCTTACAGGTTCTTTTTTATTCCTGCGTTTTCTCTTTATCACTGTTTTCCTAACTTTCTCTTCCTTGTTCTTTCTCTCTTTTCTGCCTTTCTCTCTCTTGTTCTGGGTCGAAGTCTGGTGATGAAAACGCAAACAAAGTACTGGTGCCCATTACCCAATACCACTAATTAAGCATTGATTTTAACTTCCATATACTGTTCTGCATTTTGGGAAATAGGACTTCTCATGCAGTTCTGAAACATCAAAAGTTAGGTGACTCTACACCAGTGTAGCTTTTAAATATCCAAGTTCTAATGTTCATGTTAACTATTAACTAAATCATAGGAAATTCAAATCATGAAACATTTCAGAGGTAATGTATAAAAAATGTTTTTACCCTGCTATTATGGTCAATGGGAAATTGATTGTAAAATTCTAAAAGATCTTGTTGGGAAGGGAATGCCCCCTGCATGGTGTACAGTTGTGTCCCTTGCACTGAGTTCCTGACTGTGAGTATCTGGTATCCTGGTTTGATAAATTTCGGAGCGGTCTAGCGGATGTTGCAGGGTGGATGACTGCCAACTGTCTCCAGCTCAATGCCAGAAAGTCTGAGGTCCTACTGGTAGGGAAAGATCCTGAGCTTTGGAGTGAACAGTGGTGGCCCACCACCCTGGGCCCTGCACCCACCCCCAAACAGGTGGTGAAAAATATTGGTGTCTGGGTTGACTCGGCGCTTAGTTTTCAAACTCAAACTAAGAAGGTGGCGGCGGCATGCTTTGGTATTCGCGCAGTCTCAAACCTCTGTTGGGTTTTTTTGACCCCTCCATCCGACAGATGATTGTCCAGGCATCTGTGCTGTCGAGACTGGACTATGCCAGCTCGCTCTATCTGGGGGTCAACAAGACAGAGATTTCGAGACTGCAGAGGGTCCAAAATGTTGCCGCCAGAACTCTTTTTGCTATGCCCAGACGCTGCTCCACCTCCAGTGCCATTTGTCAGTTACACTGGTTACCGGTGGTGAGACGGGTGGAGTTCAAGTCTCTCTGCCTTGCGTTTAAGATCTTGAACCCCCCCCCACCCCCGGTATCCTAGCAGGCTTGCTCTCCGCCTATATTCCCATCCGTCATCTTCGCTCAGCAGGCCAACACCTGTCCTGACAATCCTTTAAGCTTTTTGTCTGTGTCACTGAAGTGGAGGTCTACTGGCCCACTCGTGTAAGGTTCCACTTCTATGTGCTAACGCAGTTTCTAGTTCTAACATCCAAAGTATGGTATGTATGTGTGTGTGTGTATATCCTGTATGGCACATACATGGTTATATGTACTGAACCAAAGCAATGGAGGCTTGTGGGTTCCATTTTGGTAGCCCCTGGCAAGTTCATGGGCCAAGATGGAGTGAAGGTTGTTTTTCTAGACAGCGGAAGTGTATTGCTTACTTTCCTGAAGCTGAACGAAGGAGACCTAGACAACGAGGTGAGGAAAGAGGAGACAGGGCTCCCTTTAGAAATTAGATTATGTGCTTTTGCTGAGATTGGCTGCTGAGCCTTCCTGAGCACTGTCATTTGGTAGGTGGGTGTGAATGCAGTCTATGGTTTTCAGAGTGTGAAGGGTCCTTTAAATGATGCCAGCCCTTTGCCTAGCGGGGATGCAAAATTTAAATGTTCTTTTGCGTAATTTCTCAAAATTCCACAAATATTCTGCAAAATGACACAACATTATGCAAATTGCAAAACCGGCATCTAGCACTATATTTTTTGGCGTAGAATGCGTTCCAACAAGAGGATTCATTTCACACTAAAAAATAGTGAAAAAACACCAGCTCCTAACACTCTGATTGTTCATGTTGTTCCCATGCTCCTGCGCTAAAAAAATGCTGCTTGGCGTAATGGTGAAATTTCACAAAACACAAAATTCACGAAATTACGTGATGTTATGCCAAGATATGGAAATTTCACCTAGGCCTAGTTTGTCCCTTCTATGATCACTGTTCACTGTGGCTGATGATACACTTCTGCAGAAAGCTCACACCACTTTGTACCTCTGTTGTGGGTACTCCAGGCTGGAGACTACCCTGCCGTGAGGTGCGTCTCTCGAAGGCTGTGTCTGGAGAACAGCTCAGGGAAGCTAGGGTTCAAATTGTCCAGTTTTCTAGAAATCAACACTGTTTTAAGTCAACAAAAAACAAAGTTTCCCATGAATCCACTATTCTGCTTAGTTTGCAGCAGCTAAGGACTGTCCTTAGTCTTCTGCACTGTGGTGGTGGTGGGTCTCATTTATGCAGAGGAGACAAGCATTGTTTGTGACAAGATCACAGACATTATGGAATCTCAGAAAGTCTCCTTGAAGTCTTAGGCACTGTGCTGAAATTTGTGTAGGGCTGAATTAGCAATGGCCTTCCTTTGAAGTGTTTATTTCATTTATTTATCGAGTTTTGTATAGCACGAACTTGACACAGTGAGAGTGAGTCCAATTGTGAATGTTCTTTTGGGGGGTTGTAGGAACCTGGGGGTCTCCCAAGGTTCTTCTATATATCACTATTTATATTATGTTTTTGTCTATACTGTTAAAAAAGAATACATCTTCAGAATGTGTTAGCAAAATCAATAAATCTGACAGTTTCCATTTTTTGAGAAGCATTGAGTTATTAGATTTGTTGACTCTTTGGGCTATATTGCGACTTTTCGTGCATTTGAATGTCTGATTAAATGTATTACCTTTCTCCTCGTACCAGGCAGGGTTGTTCTTGTATTATATTGTATAAAAGTGTGAGTCACTGACCTAGTTGTGGTTTCAGTTCCAAGTTCTCTTTGACGAAGCAAGGGAGTGCTCCGCAAAGGACGGCTGTGAAACCACAGCTTGTGTCTGCCCGAGAGCCGGCTTCTCTGAGGTGAGGGTACATCACCTGGAGTCTCACATGGAAAGAAGGTGTCCTCCTGTCCGGAGGTGCCTCGTGGCCAACCTGCGTGCTGAGAGAGGAAAGGAACATGCCAGCCCTGCCGGTGGTGTGATAGTCTAGCCCGAGCCAAAAGTAGATGACACCAGAGCTGAGGGTCCTTCCACCCAGGGACAGGAAGACGAAGTAGAGCAATGTGCATGGTCCAGGGACTGGAGTGCAGTCTCCTGACAACCAGCTTTGAGAAGTTGTACCTAAGCAGACTGTCCCACTGAAACATTGGGAAGTTGTGGCTAAACTATCTTTGTTGCTGCAACATCTTGAAGCTGTGACTTTGAATTGCACCCAGTGGACTAACCCAGCAAGATGAGCCATTGTACGGTCATGCTGCCGGAAGAAGAGTGCCTCAAGGCAACCCAAATGACCGTGGACTCAACGGACCTACTACCCATTGGGGTTGCATCCCGCTGGAGACCTGCGACAACGCCAGAGCCCACATACCTGCACAGACTCCAGGTGGTGGCCTCTGCTGCTGCCTTCTGGATGATTGACCTGTGTGCCAAAACACTTGCAGCCAGCGCATCTCCTCCCAGAAATGGAGAGAGCGTCCGTGCTGTGATTGCCTGCTGTGGCTGAAGAGCAGATGAACTCCACAGTGGTGATATAAGGGCAATTGGGACTAATAAGAGTAACTAACTGCACAAATGAAGTAGAGCGAATAACAATGCATCTATGCATGCTACCTGCCCTAGACAGAACTATTTATGGAGAAGGGGAGCAAGTGAGGGAAGGGGGATTACATGCCTCAAGTACATTTATCTTAAACCATATCTAAGACCTGTATTGTGCAGTGCTGAGTTTCATGTGTGTATCAAACATCTTTCTTTTAACAAAGACATGCATTGGGTTGGACAATCCTTTATTGCACTGCTCGTTCATGGTTGAGTTCAGAGCTTGTAGCAACCCCACACTACCTAAGAAGTCTGTGCCTCCTCGGTATCACCACCACTGAGAGTCAAGTACTGAAGGGGTTGTACTTGTCCCGGTCTGCAATCCTAGTAGGCTGGACCCCAAGACATCAGTGGCAAATGACCACAGCCCTTAAGGCTGCGGCCCAATAAACCCTGGGTCTGACAAAGACACATTTTGATTATATGCCACTTTCGGGCAGTCTAGCCAGACAAACTATGGGGATCAGGGTTCAAATTGTTCAGTTTACTAGAACTCAACATTGTTTTAAGTCAACAAAAAACAGAGTTTCCCATGAATCCACTATTCTGCTTAGTTTGCAGCAGCTAAGGACTGGTCTTCGTCCTCTGCACTGTGGTGGGGGATCTCATTTATGCAGAGGAGACAAGCATTGTTTGTGACAAGTGCACAGACATTATGGAATCTCAGAAAGTCTCCTTGAAGTCTTAGGCACTGTGCTGAAATTTGTGTAGGGCTGAATTTGCAATGGCCTTCCTTTGAAGTGTTTATTTTATTTATTTATTTATTTAATTATTTAATTATCGGTTTTTGTATAGCACAAACTTGACCTGAGGGTATCAGTGTGTTTCTATCAGAACATTTTGACGGAGATCAGATTAAGGGAAGCAGATCTTAGGTTATGGGCCATTGTGAAAGGCTGATACACCTAAGATAGGTAGACTAGGCTGTGGCCAAAAAAACATCACCTATGTTATACATAGCCTCCGATCACGAATGGGCTGTACAATTTTGATCCCTTCTGCATGAATCAGAATCCAAAGTAATGCAGAGTTTACAACACCTTATAACTACAGGGTGCAATAAACTCCACACCCCCTTAATTTTCCCAAGATATATTTCAGCTGCTCACATCTGCCCTAGAGTACCTGGAAAAAATGCTTGGGTATTTTCTGGACATGCAGATTTCAGCCCTATAGGTGCCACATTCACCATGTTATGCTTCATTTTAGAGTTTGAACCTGGAATAGTAAGTACTTACTGGACCTGTAATAGCTCCTGCCCCTACTCCCCACTTGTAATGGAGCTGTAGACTCTTGAAGTTTTGCTTTTGAGTAATCTACCTCCAATGAAAATTCTGTATTTGAGGGGGGAGCGTGGCGGAAGGGCATCTTTAAGAGGGATTTTGTTCTGCATCCTGTGACCATGACTCTGTCCCTTTTAAATGACTAATACATTCGCTGAAAAAAACTCTAGGAACGAAAAAATTAGGGTAGAACTAAAAAGAATCATAACCAGTCAGATCTTTAAGTGCTATCGAACCTAAATAAGTTCTTGACCTCACTGATTGCATGACTCGTTGATACTCATTCTGAATGACCCTCAAATTTCAATGGGGCAGGTCGAATGCAGCCAAACTGTCTTGGTGAAACTTTCAAGGAGAATCAAGTGCATTATTCCAGATTCTAGGGAGACCCATAGTAATCAACTTATGATCCAGCAGCCCCCCGACACGCCCATATATAGTTACTGATGCCCCCAGTATATTAAACTCTAGAGATTTGGGGGATACCAAGCCAGTTTACAGTCATTTTGTTATGGGCGCCAAATACATAGGTTTCTATGATTGATAATGAATAGGGCTCCCAGTTTTCTGTTTTTACTGATTTTTACAGATAAATACAGACAGAAAACTATTTATTTTCCTGATTTTTTTCTACTGTCAATCATGAGTGCTATGTCAGTAGCTGTACAGATTGAGAGGTGGGGAAGACAAAAAAAGAAAATAGATTTCTTAATTAAGTGAAGATCTACAGTTATTTATGCTACTCTGCAATGCAAGTGTTTTCAGATAACGCTATTGCACTGTATACTGATGAAATCAATAGGACATTCAAATGCGAGTATACGTTGATCATTTAAATAAATGTGGAAAAATACCCATTGCAGCTTCATTTAAACAGTAAACACAAAATAAAAATGTATAAATACAGAAAAAAATGGCAAAAAATAAATATGGATAAATACAGCCAGAAATGTTGAAAAAATAGGTACCATAAAACCGGGAGCCCTAATCATGAAATATAAAACAGCAGACCTACTGACTACAAAAATCCTATACCTAAGTGCATTCAGTCTAAACCCAATCCATGGCAGGGCTGCTGTTTGGTCATTTTGTAGGGCTGAACCTCATTTAATTAAGTTACTCTGTGGTAACATATAAATATACTAATAATAGAGGGGAAATTGCCTTCTCCAGGAAGGAAACCAAATGTCATTGAGGTTTGTTGAATTCTGGCGCACCCTGCAATTTATGTTAATGCAGAATTAAATGTAAATCTTTAAAATAACAAACGACTGTTGTGCCAGATGTTTTCTTGAATCTTTCAGCTGCTGACCACTGACTTCTTCTGCCAACTGGCAAAAAATAACACTTGAGGCAAGTTGAACGGATGCTCGCAGCAGCATGGCATCGTCTGGTAGTGACAGATGTCTGGCTTGGCTTCTGGTGATGATGAGAGGCAGCAGTGTTTCATGCAACCCACTTTTTTTTGAGGGCTCTGTTCTTAAAACTTCAACATGAAAAGTCAGAAACGTAATCCCATAAGGCTTACTCCCACATTTAGATCAGAGGTCTTCAGACTGTGGGGCGTGCCTGCCTGGAAGCCATGGCATCATCTGAAGAGGGGGTGCGTCCACATCAAAAAAATGTGTTAATTTGTCTCTTTATCACAAACCAAGTGGGAAGGGGTAAAGAAACACAACTGCCTATGATAAGACTAAAGTGTACTTATCCCACCAAATAGTGGTGGAAAGCTTATCAGCGCCATTATGTCTATTAAAGTTGTTTTGGACGTCTTTTCACAAACAGTTCTGATTGTCCTGGGTAAATGTCCATGGCAAGTGTTGAGAGCTGGCTTGCGGGAAGAAAGCACTGCAGGTGCCCGCAGGGAGGGAGAGGGTAGGAGTCCATAGAGAAATAGCACAGGGAGCGCCGCTGCGGGAGCCTTGAAGGGCGGTGTACCGGAAGAGGTTGAAAGGAGGGCCTCTGCAAGAGCCAGTGGAGATGGAGTGGTAATGAGTTCTGGAGCACGAGGGCATGGAAGGATAGAGAATTGTACCAGTCAGGAGCTCGGGTGAGCTCCAAAGTCTTGGGGGAAGGGGGTTCTTTGAGAACATGGACTGAAGGATCATTGGAAGGACCTTGAGGAAAGAATTGCTGCGGTGGCCTGGAGGGAGTATGTGCTCCAGGATCCTAAAGGATGCTGCTCAATCTTTGAAGTCTGCAAGGGCAGTGAATTTGCGAGATTTTGAAAAGTGATCATATTGAAATTAATGGAGATTAAAAAAAATGTGGACTGAAAAATGTTTTCACCTCAGGTGATCCCATTCTGGTCAATTGGATGCATTTTGACAGTGAAAACTAGTCCACAGAAAGTTACACCCTCCAGATGAGAAGTGGTATGTCCTGGAGTGAGGGTGTGCTGCAAGAGTCCGAAGGGTTAGAACGGTGCCAGGAAGGAGGGAGGCGGAGCTCCAGGAGTAATATGGGAGGGAACTCTTTAGAAATGCAGGTGGTAAGCAGAGAGACACTGTGGCCTGGTGTAAGCGGTGCAGAAAGAGGGGGCTACAGGAGCCAAGCGTGAAGAGGCATGCCCCAGTGCAATAAACGTGATTACACCTCCTACCACTATAAACATTCTGAACTTCCAAAAATCTAATCCCCACGCGTCAGATGGATGTAAAAACAATTTCCACAGAGGGACTTGGTGTTATACAGTTTAAAGAACACTGGTGTAGAGTAAATGGCTTACATTTGTTTGTAATTCTGAAACTATTCTGGAACTACTGATATACATTTATTCAAGAGGTACATATCCAATGGTCCTCAAATGTGTAGATTTACAAGTGCACTTTGGTCTCTTTTCACATGTACCCCTGGGCTTTTCCCTCTGAGCCCTCTGCTGCCTCGAATCGTTGTCACTCTTTTACTGTGTCCGTCTTTTAAGTTGTCATTGGTGATGTCAAAGCAGACAGTGGTCTTGGCGAACACTGGTAAATGGCTGCTGTCGTGAGACAGCTGCTCTCCAAGATGCTCAAGAGTGGTCCTGGTGGTATTCTAATTTAGCATTGCTGCAAGCAATATGGCATTGTCATTCTGGTGACTGATGTAAGTAACCAGTTCTAGGCTATATAAATGCAGCTGGCAGGATACACTGTTCAAAGCATTTATCAGCCAATCATATAGCTCCGGGGGTCAGAATTCAGGCAAGTCAGCAACATTTACTATTGGACTTTAAAAGTGCAGTGGTCACATATTCGTGTTGATTCCGGTCGATGGATAAAGACCTTACAGAGAAAAATACCCCAGAATAATTTCCTGAGTTTTTAGTGACCACACATCATCTGAAACTGATTATGGGTTTATGGTAAATTCAGCACTGATCTTAGCTTGAGTAGTATATTACATTTTAGGCGGTATATTTCTCTTGCAATAGGGTTTGCTGGCTGTAGTTCATGTGACTTGCTGTCTGTAACTCATGTGGTTTGCTAGCTGTAGTCCATGGGGTTTGCTGGCTGTAATTCATGAGGTTTGCTGTCTGTAGCTCATGTGGCTTGCTGTCTGTAGTCCATGTGGTTTGCTGGCTGTAATTCATGGGGTTTGCTGTCTGTAGCTCATGGGGTTTGCTGTCTGTAGTCCATGTGGTTTGCTGACTGTAATTCATGGGGTTTGCTGTCTGTAGCTCATGGGGTTTGCTTGCTGTAGCTCATGGGGTTTGCTGGCTGTAGTTCATGGGATTTGCTGGCTGTAGTTCATGGGGTTTGCTGGCTGTAGCTCATGAGGTTTGCTGCCTGTAGTTCATGGGGTTTGCTGGCTGTAGGTCATGGGGTTTGCTGTCTGTAGTTCATGTGTTTTGCTGGCTGTAGTTCAGGGGGTTTGCTGTCTGTAGCTCATGGGGTTTGCTGTCTGTAGCTCATGTGGTTTGCTGGCTGTAGTCCATGGGGTTTGCTGGCTGTAGTTCATGGAGTTTGCTTGGTGTAGTTCATGGGGTTTTGCCGGCTGTAGTCCATGGGGTTTGCTGGCTGTAGTTTATGGGGTTTGTTGGCTGTAGTCCATGGGGTTTCCTGGCTGTAGTTCAAGGGGTTTGCTGGCTGTAGTTTATGGGCTTTGCTGGCTGTAGTCCATGAGGTTTTCTGGCTGTAGTTCATGGGGTTTGCTGGCTGTAGTTTATGGGGTTTTCTGGCTGTAGTGTATGGGGTTTGCTGACTGTAGTCAATGGGGTTTGCTGGCTGTAATTCATGGGGCTTGCTGTCTGTAGCTCATGTGGTTTGCTGGTTGCAGTTCATGGGGTTTGCTGGCTGTAGCTAATGTGATTTGCAGGCTCTAGGCCATTGGTTTTGCTGGTTGTAATTAATGTGCTGCCAGAAATAATGTTACCCCCACAGTAAGCCTCAAGAATGAAACAAAGAACAAGGAGGCATATTAGCAAGCGATTTATCGCCGCTTTAGCAGCACTTTTTGCCGCTAAAGCGGCGATAAATCTATCGCCCTATCAGCAAGCTGTCGCTAACAGCAGTTAGCAACAACTTTCTGACGAAAGCGATCGGTTTGGGTGCCGCTTTGCATGTCAGCGATGTTTATCGCTAATGACATGCAAAGTAGGCGTTCCCGACCAACATACCCTGTAAACAGACGCTAACAGGCCTATCACCTATTAGCAAGGAGTCCCTGACCCCGGTTAGCGACGTGAAAAGTCGCGCTAACCGGGGCCATCGCCATTTTTTTATCACCTGCTATTTTCCTGACTTAGCCATACATTACATGGGGGTGGATTATGCTGATACGACCACAGGGTCGTATCAGCAAGGTTTTCCACCTCCCCATGCAACATCGCTGGTTTTGTCGCGATGTTGGCCCTTCCCTCCCGCTATCCCTGGAATATTTATCGCCATAGCGCTAAATGTCGCTAATAAAGCGTTAGCGTGGCGATATATTCCAGCGATAGCCGGCGATAAAATAAATCACGCTAAGCAGGGTTAGCGATGATTATCGCCTCTTCTTGCTAATATGCCCCAAGGTTTCCTGAGTTTAAATAGCTCAAGACAATAATATTGAAATACTGATGTTTAAAGTCAGTTCTGGCAGGGAAGCAGGCTGTCAAACTTATGGTCCATACCTCATTTACATATGCATAATTCTGAGGGTCTGCTACAAAACACCTTGTTACTTCGCAAATTGTCCCAGGATATGAGGGCAGAAGGGAGCGGGCATGAAGGTTTTCAGGCACAGCCCATGTCTGATATTCTATGAGTGGCTGCTGTTCCTTCAACCACTCAGTTCAACACCTGGTAATATGATTTTGGCACACAACATCCCTCATAGCTCTTCAAATCTACATTTAATTCTGGGTGATTAGCGCGTCGAAATCCATTGCCTTACCATATTATTTCTGGACAATATCACTTGACCCAGTATGGCTTGTTTGTAAATACATAACAAGGCCCACCATCGTCGTTATTGCAAATCACTGCCAAAATCAAGAGGAGAAATGTGACCAATTTTATCATTTTATCTCCTGCTGGCTGCTTCACTGCCAGATAATTCCATATTTGGAATATTCCCTCAGTTAGCACCAAAAAAGATATCGAAGTATCTGAAAGCCTCAGGACCTAGCGAAATTGAGAAGATGATGTCTTCGGATCTTAGTGCCTTGAATCAGCAATGGTAATGGTCTATTAGATGAACATTGAGAGCGGCTTTCCCAAATTCTAGGGCGCGACCTAATAACTGATTGTGTTATAGATCGAAGCTGTGTCTCGTTTGTCAGCCGACCTTTCTTAAACAGTTTATTCAGCTGAAGAGTCAGTAAGTCCCAAACTCCTAATAAAATGTGTGTGTCACCCATCTAGTCCAGGCACCCTATCCTGTGTCATGACAGATTAGCGCTGTCCCATTCTTTTGCACTGTGGGCTCACTTTACAATATATCCAAGTCCACGTGTATATGGCACAATATAATACTCTCTAAATAGCTTAATTAAGTCAATTTCGTCTATTTCCCAGTGATCAGTTTCTATCTCAATTAAGTATGAATAGCCCTGCCCAGTGAGCTTTTTTTTATCTCCATCCAAATGTATCATGTTTGCATGCCACATAACCTAATTTTTAAGGTGTCAGCCATATCGAAAAATTCATGTTTAAAGTTAGACTATTTCCGGATGATCCACATGGGACTGCGCATCTTGTCTTGCTCCCAACAAGTGTTTTAGCTTTTCTGCAAGGCACTTCATTCTAATATTAAGGACTTGGCAATACCAATTTCCACCAAGATACATTGAGAGAGCTTCTAATCAGAAAGCAACTGATCAGCCAAACCATATGATATCTCAGTCAGATATTTTCTTAGACTGCTGTAAGAACAGGTCTTTTAAATCAAAAGTGTGGAACCACCACAGTTCTTCTCGCATGCTTTTGTATCAGGTCTCCAAGTTCAGGCCAGTGGTGAGTGACCAGAGCAAACACAAGGAGATGATGGACGGAGCGCTGAAACTTTTCAGACACTCACCCCCAGTCACAGATCTGGGTTGAATCCATCATCATTCTTTAGTTCACTTTGCCACCCCAGTTCAGACACAGCTATATGCAAATCAGTCTTGACCCTGTGCCTCATAGGAACAGTCCAGCCCGAACTGCCAAGTCATGTCTTCCCTGGACCGGAAACAAGAATCCTGGGACCGGTTTCGGGCTAACAGCCCTCATCAGCCAGGCTAGCTTGAATCCAGTGGCAAAGTGAGCAAGGGACCCACGTCTGGGCATACCCTGCCAACTTAGGGCGAACAAAGCAAACACAAGGAGATCATGGACAGAGCGCTGAAACTTTTCAGACATTCACCCCCAGTCACAGATCTGGGTTGAATCCATCATCATTCTTTAGCTCACTTTGCCACCCCAGTTCAGACACAGCTATATGCAAATCAGTCTTGACCCTGTGCTTCATGGGAACAGTCCAGTCCGAACTGCCAAGCCATGTCTTCCCTGGACCGGAAACAAGCATCCTGGGACCGGTTTCGGGCTAACAGCCCTCATCAGCCAGGCTAGCTTGAATCCAGTGGCAAAGTGAGCAAGGGACCCACGTCTGGGCATACCCTGCCAACTTAGGGCGAACAAAGCAAACACAAGGAGATGATGGACGGAGCGCTGAAACTTTTCAGACACCCACTCCCAGTCACAGATCTGGGTTGAATCCATCATCATTCTTTAGCTCACTTTGCCACCCCAGTTCAGACACAGCTATATGCAAATCAGTCTTGAACCTGTGCCTCATGGGAACAGTCCAGCCCGAACTGCCAAGCCATGTCTTCCCTGGACCGGAAACGAGCATCCTGGGACCGGTTTCGGGATAACAGCCCTCATCAGCAGGCTAGCTTGAATCCAGTGGCAAAGTGAGCAAGGGACCCATGTCTGGGCATACCCTGCCAACTTAGGGCGAACAAAGCAAACACAAGGAGATGATGGACGGAGCGCTGAAACTTTTCAGACACTCACCCCCAGTCACAGATCTGGGTTGAATCCATCATCATTCTTTAGCTCACTTTGCCACCCCAGTTCAGACACAGCTATATGCAAATCAGTCTTGACCCTGTGCCTCATGGGAACAGTCCAGCCCGAACTGCCAAGCCATGTCTTCCCTGGACCGGAAACAAGCATCCTGGGACCGGTTTCGGGCTAACATACCTCATCAGCCAGGCTAGCTTGCATCCAGTGGCAAAGTGAGCAAGGGACCCACGTCTGGGCATACCCTGCAAACTTAGGGCGAACAAAGCAAACACAAGGAGATGATGGACGGAGTGCTGAAACTTTTCAGACACTCACCCCCAGTCACAGATCTGGGTTGAATCCATCATCATTCTTTAGCTCACTTTGCCACCCCAGTTCAGACACAGCTATATGCAAATCAGTCTTGACCCTGTGCCTCATGGGAACAGTCCAGCCCAAACTGCCAAGCCATGTCTTCCCTGGACCGGAAACAAGCATCTGGGACCGGTTTCGGGCTAACAGACCTCGTCAGCCAGGCTAGCTTGAATCCAGTGGCAAAGCGAGCAAGGGACCCACGTCTGGGCATACCCTGCCAACTTAGTTCGAACAAAGCAAACACAAGGAGATGATGGACGGAGCGCTGAAACTTTTCAGACACTCACCCCCAGTCATAGATCTGGGTTGAATCCATCATCATTCTTTAGCTGACTTTTCCACCCCAGTTCAGACACAGCTATATGCAAATCAGTCTTGACCCTGTGCCTCATGGGAACAGTCCAGCCCGAACTGCCAAGCCATGTCTTCCCTGGACCGAAAACAAGCATCCTGGGACCAGTTTCGGGCTAACAGCCCTCATCAGCCAGGCTAGCTTGAATCCAGTGGCAAAGTGAGCAAGGGACCCACGTCTGGGCATACCCTGCCAACTTAGGGCGAACAAAGCAAACACAAGGAGATGATGGACGGAGCGCTGAAACTTTTCAGACACTCACCCCCAGTCACAGATCTGGGTTGAATCCAGCATCATTCTTTAGCTCACTTTGCCACCCCAGTTCAGACACAGCTATATGCAAATTAGTCTTGAGCCTGTGCCTCATGGGAACAGTCCAGCCCGAACTGCCAAGCCATGTCTTCCCTGGACTGGAAACAAGCATCCTGGGACCGGTTTCGGGCTAACAGCCCTCATCAGCCAGGCTAGCTTGAATCCAGTGGCAAAGTGAGCAAGGGACCCACGTCTGGGCATACCCTGCCAACTTAAGGCGAACAAAGCAAACACAAGGAGATGATGGACGGAGCGCTGAAACTTTTCAGACACTCACCCCCAGTCACAGATCTGGGTTGAATCCATCATCATTCTTTAGCTCACTTTGCCACCCCAGTTCAGACACAGCTATATGCAAATCAGTCTTGACCCTGTGCCTCATGGGAACAGTCCAGCCCGAACTGCCAAGCCATGTCTTCCCTGGACCGGAAACAAGCATCCTGGGACCGGTTTCGGGCTAACAGCCCTCATCAGCCAGGCTAGCTTGAATCCAGTGGCAAAGTGAGCAAGGGACCCACGTCTGGGCATACCCTGCCAACTTAGGGCGAACAAAGCAAACACAAGGAGATGATGGACGGAGCGCTGAAACTTTTCAGACACTCACCCCCAGTCACAGATCTGGGTTGAATCCATCATCATTCTTTAGCTCACTTTGCCACCCCAGTTCAGACACAGCTATATGCAAATCAGTCTTGACCCTGTGCCTCATGGGAACAGTCCAGCCCGAACTGCCAAGCCATGTCTTTCCTGGACCGGAAACAAGGATCCTGGGACCGGTTTCGGGCTAACAGCCCTCATCAGCCAGGCTAGCTTGAATCCAGTGGCAAAGTGAGCAAGGGACCCACGTCTGGGCATACCCTGCTAACTTAGGGCGAACAAAGCAAACACAAGGAGATGATGGATGGAGCGCTGAAACTTTTCAGACACTCACCCCCAGTCACAGATCTGGGTTGAATCCATCATCATTCTTTAGCTCACTTTGCCACCCCAGTTCAGACACAGCTATATGCAAATCAGTCTTGACCCTGTGCCTCATGGGAACAGTCCAACCCGAACTGCCAAGCCATGTCTTCTCTGGACCGGAAACAAGCATCCTGGGACCGGTTTTGGGCTAACAGCCCTCATCAGCCAGGCTAGCTTGAATCCAGTGGCAAAGTGAGCAAGGGACCCACCAGTGGTGAGTGACCAGACCAGAAGCTGCAACAATGTCCAAGCCCTGCTTCCTGACTTACATTGCATTCTGTTCGAGTTTATGATTCCTGGTCATAGTTGTTATTGTTATTTGGAATGTTATTAGCAAGCAGTTGGCCATTAATACAGCAATGTGGGAGTTGCATGGGAGTTGCATCAGAATTCCAACAGCATTCACCATTAGTGTAACTGTGGTTCAGCTACACCATGGATTAGGAAGAATTTCCTTAATATTCAGTTGCCTTAGAGTCACTTGTCACTTGTATAGAAGATCTATCCGGTGTAACACAACTACAATCCACTGTCCACATCCAAACACATCTCATTTAGCAAAAAATTCAAAATTGATCCATCTCCTTCCATATCCAGCTGTTTGTTCTCCTGCCACTCAGTGCCAGGTGTTGAAGACAGCTATTCTTCGTGCTGAAGATCTGAAAGAGTTATAATATATCTCTATGCCCACGGCGTCCACAGCTTTATGTGTTCTGTTCTGCTGAGGCACATCTCTATGAGGAATCCCACTTTGTATTTCATTTTAGGAACAGTACCATCCACTGTTTCTATAGTGGATTACAAAATCCTCAAAATGTTTGGGATAAACGTTTTCCCTGTCAACACCTAGTCTGCTAATTCATAGCATCTTGTTTTCCCAGTTTCCCTGACAGAGCAGTCTCTCTTCCCCTCTTGCTTCCCCTTGTCAGCTAAACTGTGATCAAACAATTCTCCCCAACGCTATTTCCAACCCCAATATATGAAACTACCACCCCCTCATAATCACAGCTAATAATACAAATGAGCAAATACCTTCCCTACTCTAGTCTTGAGATCTTGTGCCTTTCACAAACTTCATTGCCCACATTAGACTTCTCTAAGACAAGGAGACAATCCTTAAATAGCCTAACCACCACTGAGGGTAGGAATCTTTTAAATTAGTCCTCCCATCCTTTTGCACTGCTTCTCACTGACACTCACACAAAGCAAGCAAGAGGTCCCTTGAATATCCTTCTCCCAAAGTTGAGTAAATTGGTGCTGATAAAAAGTGTCACATTTTTGGGCAGAAGGCCACGTTATCCTTTGGTCTGTGGAAGCACGCCAGCTTCCCTCATGGAGCATCATTGTAAGGAGTATGTATCACAAGTTACAGAGATCTGTGGTATGGTCATAGCAACATTCTGTGGCTCACCGCTCCGTGGTGTGAGTACCGACAGGCACTGACTTGTTAGGAGTCTTGATGCTCCAACTCAGTTAACATTAAGGAGGGTCAAACTGCAAGAAAGGGAGAACCCTGGAATCAAATAACCAGCCAAGACCATTAATGGAAAATGTGAACTACTAGGCCTCTTCCAGTCTTATTTTATTGATTTGTTTAAATGACAATTTAGTTATTACAGAAAATAAAAAGTTAGAATCAGAAGCCAAATTTATTAATAAATGCAGTAATGCAATTTGCCTTAAGTTAAGTAACCACAGTTGAATTTCAATGGTTTTCTGAAAAGCTAAATGAAAACAAATGCTTGTGCACAAAATTTAAACCTTACTTATGAAAGTAGTCAAATTAAAAACAACAAGCCCTGGTAGATAAGAAGCACACAGGTCCTAGCCCTTTCTAGCTTAACAGCAGAATGACAAAGTGAGTTAATTCCTCCCTAAGTAGCAAATCTTTATAATGTTTCAGGCAAAGACAGCATACAGTTTCATAGCATGGCATTACATAACAAGCATTGGCATAGCCAATAGGTCTCGCTTTTGGGACCTTATAAGTATTTAGCCATGCAGCACATTATCCTATGTGCTATAACATCTACTGTTCTTTAACGTGGGAGCTTTTACACTAATAGGCAAATTATAGCACTGCATTGAGAAGTACTTATTTAAAGTGTTATTTTTGTACAATTGGTAGCTTGAACTCACATATCTGGAAGTGCTTTTAAACGTGATAATGAAGACTAAAAGTGTTTTAGTGAAATAAATAATTTGCCCGATAACACAATTTAAGCGACAAAGCCAGAATGCATCCGGGTTTCTGGTTTCACTTTAAGCAGTGATTAGGGAGGAGGTAGGGGACGGGTGAAGCTGTGAATCGGGAGGAGGTTGGGCAAGGGCACGCAACACCAGAAAGCAAGTATTTCATTTCAAAATGCGTGCCCTATCATTTGAGTGCAAAACCATGTTTAAAAACAAGTAGCTGCATATTAGCACTACAGCAATACTTCCTAAACTCCTGTTGCATGAATGCGTTGCGATGCCCAAAATGCTGATTGATTGAGAGAAATCTGTAGCTCAGATTATGCTCTCGCTCCAAAGCTGCAGCGAAATAAAAACTGGGAAACATTTGTCTTTTGTCACTTTGAGCAGCGATGAGGGAGGGGGTGGGGACAGGTCAAGCTGCAAAACGGGAGGGGTTTGTGCAACGGCACGCAACACCGGAATAGCAAGCGTTTCAGTTTAAAATTGGTGCCCTATCGTTTGCGAGCGCAAAACCGTGTTTACAAACAAGTAGCCACGTATTATCACCATGGCAATACTTCCGAAACTCTTGTCGAGTAAACATGTTGCAATGCCAAAAATGCCGATTGTTTGAGAGAAGTCTGTAGCTCTGATTATGCATTTGTTCCAAAGCTGCAGCGAAATAAAAACTGGGAAACCTTTGTCCTCTGTCACGAGCGCTTGTGTAGAAAGCAAGATGAGGCAGGGGGTGCGGGGTGGGTCAAACTGCGAATCGGGAGTGGGTTGGGCGACGGCTCGCAACAATGGAAAGCAAGCATTTCTGAACATTCCGAAACAAGCGTTAGCCGCGCGACGCGCTTGTAATAAGAGAAGCTGACGAGGAGGGAGTGGGAGAAGGGAGGGGCTAGGGGAGGGGATTCACGCGCTGTAAGGTTTAATGAGCCATTACAGAAAGCCACATGGCGGCTGCGCGCGTGCACGCTCGCGTGAACGCAAGCTGGTAGCCAGCAAAAGCCTCTCTGGTAGCACTTCAAAAACCCACTTACTAAATTTCTCGCAGGGCAGCGCATGCGCTGGCTCAGCAAGACCTAAAAAGGCAGCGTTAGACTGTGACTTGAATTTCAATGGCTTTCTGAATAGCCAAATGAAAACAAAAATGTGTGCACAACATTTACACATGCACTTTTCAGAATTGCCTGGTTATGCTAACTGAACCAAACCTATGTCAATTACTTTTTCCCTAAATAAATGTATTTTCAACAGGGGGAAATGGGCGCTTGAGATGGTATTAAAATATTTCTGTGCCACTTTTTAAATTCACTTTCAGTTTGACTTTGTCCACTGTAATGTATTAACTGTCCAGGCCCTGCAGCCATTTCTTCGCTTCATCTCACCTTTGTCAGACTGCTCCCTTTCTCTGTCTTGGTGAGACTTCTAGAATAAGGCAGCACCTCCTATGGTGTTTGGTGCAAAAATGGCAGTGCAGTTAGAAATTGAATTGGACTTTTGCTCACTGCTGTGCTGAGAAGTCAACATAACTGGCACTTCCGCCCTCTTTTGTGCATTTGTCAAGTGCCTTTAACACCAGCCTTTTGCTAGTAGTATTGCTGGCGGTTATGGCATTTGTTTTTTCATGGCGCTAGGCACTTTTACCACATCGCACTGGCAGATAAAATAAAATAATCCCACATGCATGTACCTCTAAAGTGAAAATGAAACATACATTGGTATGTACGAAAATCGGGGTTTTGCACAAAGTTACTGTTTCTGCTTATGTGTAAATGAACTCCGCTATGCAGTTTAAAATTATGATTTCAGCAGATTAGCATGATTGATTTGGGATATTTGGGATGCATGATGTGATTTTGGTTTTCACCAGTTTTTTTCATGTTATTGCAGGAGCTGGCGTCGCACTCACTGACATGAGCACTACTCCTGGAGGTAAGAAAACAGCAACTGCAAAATGTATATTTATTTTGATTTTGAGTTATTTGCATTTCCCTAATTTTTATTCAGTTCATGCCATTAGGGTGGCATATGAAATCCACTGATTTTATTGTAGTCTCTGATGATGGAAGTTTTGCTGCAGTTCTGTGTGGGACTCGCACGCATGAGTGTTTGCGTGCAGGTCTGTGTGTAGGCAAATTAATGGGCTTATCTCTACTTCACTCACCTGTCTCCTTTAAACAATTTATTAAAGTACAAATTGCTCACATCTAAATAAACATTTCAGATTTCACCTGTTGGCTGAATGTGACGTGTTCCTACAGGCCAGCTCACATTTAGGTGTGAGTAAAACAATTCACCTGAAACAAGTGACAATCTAAAGCAGAGGTCTTCAAACTGTGGGGCGCGACCCCCAGGGGGGTCGTGGAGTCCTAGGAAGGGGGTCGCAGATTCCCCAGCTTCACTTGTCCCTGTAAAAATACAGCCGTCCTGGGACGGCTAATTGAGATCGTTATCAGCGGCTTGCCTGAATGAAAGGCAAATGCGCCTTATCTGGTAATCTGCAAGTGTAAAGGATTCTTGGGGGTAGTTCTGGCTCTTTGTGAAGGCAAAGATGCGTGTTTTTTTTAGTGGAAGTGCAAAGAGTTAACTACTGGGCTGGGAAGTACTTGCTTTTAATTTTAACTGCATTTACACAGCCCTTAGTGCCCCTAAAGAGGTGTTGAAGGGACAGTTATGTAAAAAAAGAAAACTGCATTACATACGCTCTGGTATTATTAAAACCTACATTTCGAAAGCGCCATTTTATTGTAAAACTATGCGCACGTTTTGCAGCATTCTATCTTACCCTGTGTGAAATGCAAGTATAAAAAATTGACTTACATATTCACAGTGCTTTCCGTCACAGGCTGTGACTTCGTAGCACTAAAAATACACATCACTATTCTCCACTGCACCAATTAAGTTTTAATTCTGTGGTTCTCTGGTTACACACAGACCTTTGCAGTGCATTAACTAATAGAGGTTTCATAATGTATTTCCCACTGAGTAATAACTTTTTTAATTTATTTTTCATTTACGCTGCCCATTATTTTATATGTAGATACCTGAAGGTGAAAGACCTAAAAAATATTTTGGGCTTATTTATGAGAGGCGTGCATCGCCAAAGCATCTCTTTTTGATGCTCCGGTGGCGCAAGCATCCCAACCATACCTATGAGGCAGTGCAAAGTCACCCTGCATGGCTTTGCATTGCCTCATAGATATGGAGTAAGACATAGCAGCGCAAGTCACTGCGTTGCCTTACTCTGCGTCAAGGAGGTGTTCCATGGGCTTTGCGTGGGGTTCCCACGCAAAGCCCATGGATTTTGATGCTGCCCCATATTTACAAAATCACGTAAACCTGGGGCAGCTCCAAAAACTGACGCCTCTCCAGGAGAAATTAAAACATTTCTCCTCGTTTTTTCCTCTTTCCATGAGTGCTGCATTCTGCAGCTCTCATAGAAATAGGAAAACGCCCCTCAGGATTGTTTTGGTGAAGGAAGGTGCCTCTTCCCGTACAAAAACAATTCTGCCTACGTTGGTGCTAGTTAGCAATTTGTGAAGGGAAAAGGACTGGAATGCACCGTATTTCATAATTACAGTGCATTCCTGCCCTTTCACATTGGCATAGGACAGCGCCACAAGAAGACTTGCAGCGCTGCCCTACACCAATTCCTCATAAATGAGGCCCTTTGTTTTTAGCTACACCTTTGGCTACACCCCTACGCTCAATGACCTTTGGTTTGCTAATTTAATATCATTTCCCCACCGTAAAAATTATTTGCTGTGGTAATTGGGGGCTGTTAGAAATGGGGGTCTCTAGTTGGCAATGGTTTTCACCTTTGTCCAAGTAGGGACCCTTCCTTCTAGTCAGGGTAAGAGGGATACACCATTTCTCTATCTTGTCCCAATGGGAAGATATGCTTATAAGATGTTATAGGTAAACTCCCATTCTATCCTATGGGACAGATAGCCTTTCCATAGTGAAGAACGAAACACGCTGTAATTCACTACCAGGACATGTCTCACACACACCAGTACATGTCCTACCTTTAATATACACGGCACCCTGCCCACAGGGGTACCTTGGGCCTACCTTAGGAGTGACTTACATGTAAGAAAAGTGAAGATTAGGGCTTGGCAAGTGTGTGCACTTGCCAGGTCGACATGGCAGTTACAAACCGCGCAGACACTGCAGTGGCAGGTCTGATAACCCTTTTCAGGGCTGCATGGGTGAGTGGCACAATCAGTACTGCAATCCCACCACCAGCATTTGATTTACAGGCCCTGGCACCCTCAGTGCACTTTACTAGGGACTTACTAGTAAGTCAAACATGCCAATCATGGAAACACCAATCCATAATACAATTTACAATAGGAGCACTTACACTTTAACACTGAAAAGCAGTGAGAAAGTGTGCAGAGACACTGAACCAGCAAAAACAGAGCCAAAACTAGGTCAGAAAGGAAAAAAACAGGGGAAACATGCCAAAAGATGCCAGGTCTAACAGGGGCATTTATGGTTGTCGATAGATGTTGATGAGGAGAACCAGTTTCTAGAAAATTTTGTCAGAAGGGGTCCTTATGCCTAAAAAGGTTTGACAAGGGGGTCTCGACATCAAAAAGTTTGAAGACCACTGATCTAAAGGGATTCAAGTGCATGCCAAGTCTTGAGGGGGCACCGCGTTCTGTTTTTTTAACTCGTAAATCAACCTGGTGGCATTGTGTGTGCTGACTAAAGGATCTGGAAATGGATGCTGCAGGAAATGAAGTTGCACTTACTTTCTGTAGCATCAATGTTTCATAGCTTTTGTCAGTGCTTGCTCTTCAGTGCTACCGCATCCCTCGCCGACTGATTATAAACATGATGGCCTTCTTGTAACCATATTCTACACACCCTATTATTGTTTTACCTTTCCAATATGGCTGCCATGTTTATAATCCGTTGGAATCACTGGGGTGCCAGCCCTGATAAAAGCATATGTGCACCACAGTCCTCACATGTTTTTGTATCAGGTCCCCAAATTCAGGCCAGCAGTCTTTGAATGTGGTCTGTGGAGAGCCCTTACCATAAACCATGAGCCGCAATAGGGTCACAATTGGTTGTGGATTTTCAATTAATATTACAAGCTTTTTGTTGGCACTACTTGTAAGTAAAAAAACTTTGGAGCTGGTTCAGATGTTGGCGGACGGTGCACTCTGTCGCAAATGCAACGGAATGCCTTGTCCATCAAACTCTGAGTCTGCCTGCCTCATTTAGAGATGAGTGAACCCTAAACGTCCTGCTAATGGAGCCCCCATTGCCTCTTTCAACTGAAAGCTTCTTCCTATACGCCACGGAGTCTGGGCTGGCGGAAAAATGGCATTGCATCGCCCGCCCTTTTTATGGTCCCATGACGCGGAGTCTTTAGTTTTATTTTTTCCAAAATCAAACTCACTCTTTGGGCCCTTGGAACACAGACAACTCATGAAAAGCACGAAATATGCATGACGTGTTGGTCTCCACCACAAGATGGAAGACAACCTCAGAGCCGGTAGCACACTGCCGTATTCCATCCTTTCGCAAAGTTAAATAGGGACTTTGTGCCCACTCCTACCACTTAACACTCTGTCAGAAGGCTCCAGTGCTTCATTGTTGAACTGATGCATGTGTTAACTTGCTCTTATTTTTCAACTACTAGATTTGAAAATAAATGTGAGGCAGCACAAGGACCTTTTCTGTCTTCTGCTTCATTTAAACCTTATATTCACCCGTTGCATTGCTTCCTGAAGGTGTCTAGTGTAAGGTCTCATGTTTATGAAAAATAATACCCAGATAAACCTACTGCGCTCAGAGTGCTCTTGCTGTGAGAGACTGAATAATGTGTGAGCTGAAGCAAGGTATGCATTAATGTCATGAATGCAGAATTTCAAATGACTTTAAATCTCTTTATTCAACAAAGGTGTTATACAACCATTGCAATAAAAGAAGAGAAAATGTAAAAATTCATAATATCTCTAGGCTAAGAAACTGCTTCATTTGAATCTACAAGACGCCCTATTTATGCGGGAGCCACAATAGTTTCTAATAACCCAAGGAGGGGAGCCGGTGAAATACATTCACAAGGCTGATTAGCAGGTGATTGCCACCAGAAAAATGGATTGCATTCTGGGACCAAAATATCTGTTACTTACTACGTTTTTGTATATGACATGGTTTAATTTGGTTTAGTTGGCATGAATGGTTAGGTTAGGATAGGTTAGCTTAGGCTAGGTTAGTTAGGTTAGATTAGGCTAGGTTAGGCTTGGCTAGGTTAGGTTGAACTGTTCTGAAGTTCTTGTACAACTCACAGGGTTTTATGGCAAACCAATAGGGATCAGCCTAGACCCATCCTTAATTAGGAAAGAATATGCCCAGCTTTGAGTACATATATTCCTGTATCTTAAATTGTCAGAAGTGCTGGTATAGCAGAGTAGTGGCCTGCACCGACGAGGCACAGCCTTCCCTCTGCTATCTTTGAATCTCAGACACAGTCAACAAATCTTGATCCCCAGGAGAATGTTTAAGAACATTATCCTTAAGTGAAGTCAGGCATATTCAAAGATGGTGCATTGGGTGGTACATGCCTACCTGCAATATATTAGTTGGCTGCATACTAAAATAATAGAAATAAATGCTTGTTTGTTAAGCAGTTGATGCGTTTTACTAACTATGATTTTGCTGTCTTAGCAGTATATTTGTTTGCGCTAATGAGGAATTTTGCAGCTGCGCTTTTGAATATTTAGCTAACAATGGACATCTGTCGATCACGTGTTTCACTTTTCACAGATTCACTACTGATTGGATATAGGGAATATTCTCCTAACTTAAAGGCATTTTGTAATGTTATGTTGGCACCAGTGGCAGATGGTGGTCCTTGAATGTCGTGGGGCGTAATACCTGGCAGGACTTCACCCCACTTTTTTAAAGATTTGCCTCCCCTCATACTCACTCCCTCTCACATTTACTCTCTTCCCCCTCGCTCACTCTAACTCACATTTTCTCACTTACTCATTCTCGCTCATACTCACTCCCACTCACTTACACACAAACATCCTCACTGGTTCTCATTCTCACTTACAATCACACTTACACATATTTACTCTTTCAAACTCACTGACACTGGGCCCCAGTGCAACTGCACCTGTTGCACCGTTGATAGCTACGCCCCTGACTCACTTCCACATCCTCTCACAAACTCCAGTCACTCATGCCTTCTAACCCACTCACTCTTTCAATAACTCCCTCGTACTCACTTTTACTTATTCATACACTCTCAAACTCATATTCACATTTACTTTCACTCTCATTGACACTCGCTAACACTCACACTTTCACTCAATCCCATTCACCTTCAATCACTCACCAACACATACGTACATGAGCAGAATTTTTTTTTTTTTACTTGCCTCGCTTCCTTTGCTGGCAATTCTGAGGCTCCACGGTAGCAGCAGAGCAGGAATCTGGAGCTGGAACCAGCAAGCAATGCTTCCCAGACCGAGCGGCAAGGGCAGGTTTGAAAAGGGAAAGACCCACCTCAAACCCTCTCCCAGCTTCTTGATAGGACTGGAAGCACAGCCGTAGCTTAGTCAGAGCTGGGGATCCTGCCCCTGCTACTCTGTGTGGCTTCAATTGGCCTCAGGATGAAATGACATGCCCCCTGAGAGCCACATTTTAGCAATATTTACTGTGCTGCCTGGGGCACGTGCAGTATGTTTGCTAAGTAAAATGGGTTGTGCTTGTGTGAGGGGATTGTAGATGAACCAAGGCTCTCAGACATGCACAATCCAGACATCCACCCACCGAGTGTTGTATTTTAATATCACTCTGTTGCTGGTTCATAGCTCAACCCTCTCAGCTCCCTCCGTCTCCTGCCATCAGGAGCCTGGAGATGCCAAGAGGGCTGACCTGCACACTGGCACTGTTCATGAAAACACCAAAGTTGTGTTTTCTTGAACACTGCTAAATTAAATGATGTGCAGTGCCAGGATAAAGTGCAGAATGTATGGCAGGGGTCTGTGCCCTGGAAGCAGGGGGCTGTGCTTTAGAGCCCCTTCCACGGAGCTGCCACTGGTTGGCACTGCAAGAATGGTGCACAGTTTGGCATCCGTATAACCTCACAGCCTTGTTGATTGTCTGGATTGCTTTCCAAACATTTCTAGGTTTCCATCACAGACCGGATTCTGAGTCAACCTGTGATCTTCAGTTTCATCTCTAGGCTAGGTAGACACATCTAAATCAATGAACTGTAAGTGTATGGTTTTGGCGACCAAAAATGTGCGGCAAAAGGGCTTAATGCATACCTTAGGCCCGTAACGAGTATTTACGTGTCATTGTTTTCCTATTTACTGTTTGGGTATGCCCTTCCATCTCCATTGGATTGCACGAGTTACTGTTTTACTGGCTGTGAGTTTCCTGGTGGCACTGTGTGTGCTGACTGAAGGATCTGGAAATGGATGCTGCAGAAAATGAAGTTGTACTTATTTTCTGTTGCATCAATTTTTCAGAGCTTTTGTCAGTGCTTGCTCTTCAGTGCTACCGCATCCCTTGCTAACTGATTATAAACACGATGGTCTTCTTGGAACCATATTCTACATACCTTAATATTGTTTTATCTTACCAATATGGCTGCCATTTTTATAATACGTTGGAATCACTGGGGTGCGAGCCCTGATAAAAGCATCTGAAAATGAATTAAATGACCATTATTTTCTGTAGTACACACTTATCAGATGTTTTTGTATGTGCTTCCTCACCAGTGCAAACAAGCATTAGCAAAGCAAACAGCGTGCCATACAAATGTCAAACCTGTTGGCTTTACCAATGCTTCTTGATTTTGCTTCGAAGAGCAACTATCCTGGTTTTTCATTTCTTCATTTTCCAGCACAGGAAAGTTCCAGAAACATGTGATCCAGTACGCTCCGAATTTAGAATCACATGTGTACTGAATTTATGTCTGGATTTATAACTTGAAAAGCAAGTGACCACCACCATATTGTTACCTCTCCTGAAACCAGGATAACATTGGTGTCCACAAAAGGCTTCATCTTTATTGTATCTGTCTGGATTGTCTTTCTGGATCAAAATGTCTCCCACTGTGGTGGATTCTTTAAAGGCAAAGAGGTCTTCTTGTTAGAATCTTTTGGCTACAGCGGAGGTCAATGGCTGAAGGAGGACAATGTTTGTAAAATATGTTTTCACCTTGATAGATTTGCAATTAAAATCATTTTATAAGCATATGTTTTCTGTTTTCTGTGTGTTCTGTTATTGCAATAATGAGATCTGGTTCCAGTGTGGGTTGTGGTTGAGGATATACATGCTCTCCAATTCTGAAACAAAGAGTTTGGTGTGCATCAGTGCAACTTGCAATCCATATTGACTGCCAGGCTCAAATTCACGAAATTATGTTGTGTTGTGACTTACTCTTGTAGTACTCTTTGCTCTCTCCTGAATTCCAGGAGTCAGTCCAGACTTACTCTTAAAACCAGGTATACTGCAAGAATAAATACTGCAAAATCTTATGAATCAGCCCCTCAGTGTCCAGTGCTGTTAATGTGTCAATGACACAAATTTGTCCTTGAAGTAGTGTGGCTAAGAAATCATGTGTTTACTTTTATTAACTAGACTGGGCGAGTACAAATCTCAGCATACTGATATAGCATGGACAGACAAGAGTCCCCACTCAGCTTTATAGATTCCCCTTTGCATAATTATGCAGAGACGAGTGCCCAGTTCCATCCAGGCCCACTTGTCTGCACACACACACACACAAACACATATACTCACACAGTCACACACAACCATGGGCCGTATTACAGATGACTGCGCCAGCATTAATTGTCGATGTGCGCCCGTGAATGTTTGTTTTTATGTGCGTTTGCGTCTGTGCGCTAATACAATATGAGCACAGATGCAAACGCACATAAACACAGAGTTCAAAGTCTGCGCCAACATCACGGCGCATTACAGACCGATCCTCTGTAATGCCGTCGGGCGCATACTCGGGTGCATACTCGGGCGCACAGCAACAATTAGCACTGGCGCAGTCATCTGTAATACGGCCCCAGATGTTCACATTCTTATACATTTGTGCTCACATTCCTACACACTTACTCCCATTCTGGCACACTCTCACGCCTACACATGTGATAGTGAGTAATAATATTGTCTTAGGAGCATGACCAAAGTACACAATTTGTGTGCAGTATGTACAGGGTTTACACCCAATGAGTGTGTGTGGAACCAAAGCCAATCACCATGTGGATGAAGCCCAGTAGGAACTTTCCACAGGGCACAGCCAAAGGGTTTACCTACTGGACTTGGCAGCAATCAGCCCATAGCATAGACTCTGAACCCTCAGATCTACACAGATTTCTTGGCTCAATTGAACATTTGATCCTGGTTCTGTTGGGGTTTGCTTATTGTGATCCGTGATATTGGTGCTATCATGGGGCATCTGTTTCCTGAACCCGATCTGAGCAGACAGGAGGACAGTTAAAATGGTCGGTCTGGCCATCTCTATTTTGGTTCACCAAGTGTGTCAATTGTAATAGGCATAATTGGATGAAATAAGACAGCAAACACATGGCTGTCAAATATAGCCTATGGTATAATGTCAGGGTGCAAGACTCCTTGGAAGTCACCTGGAATGTAATGAAATTGTCCAAGGCGCTAGCGTTAATCGGTTATAGTTTTTTCTGATAATTTTCCATGAATAGGAAGTAAGATAATCTGTTGTATTGCTTTTGATCAATGGTGTTCTAAGCTGATTTGATTGATTGTATAGTTGAAGGTGAAGAGAACCCCTGCATTGCTAAAGAACTCCTTTTCTGCCTTTCTTAAAAATGCTGAAAAGATTGCTGATACAAATGGAGGGATCTACATGAGCAATGGTTAAAGAGAAACCTAAAATCGATTATTTGTTTTTATATAAGATGTCTCATCCTGGAGATTGTGAACTTTTAATAAAAAATTAGCCATTCTTTAGACACTTATCTTTGAAAAACAGAGGAAGCTCATCCAGCAAGTGACTCTGAGAGCAGAAGCTCACCACATCCAGTTCTGCAAGTCCTGTTCCACTGATTTATGGGCCGAGTAGTCAATGGTGATGTAGGATGATAGCTTCTCCGTAAAGATTGGCTCTCAGCAGAAGCTTTCTCTGCATATGCATCATGATGGCAGTGGGAAATATCGAACCCCAAATATCATTGGGCAGAATATCATATTGAAAGGTAAGTGCTCAGAAGGGGGTTATGGTTTACTATTCATAAATCCCCATCCACGCACCTTGAAGCTATGTATACCACCAAGGTACGTATATGTGGAGTTAGGCATAGAAAACGTATAGAAACTTACCTTTCAATAATTTGTCCCTTGATATTGTTGTAATGGTAATCTTTCCCATCAGTGTTTGGGATTCAATAGTCTCAGCCTACACCCTGCAGCACCATACAAAGTACTGCATACTTGCATAGCAACTGCAGTTTACACATAAGTTTGTAGTTCATCGCTAGCATTTAGGTACTATAGATAAATGTATATCTGTTAGAGTCGCATCAGGTGTTCTGACCATGTATAAGACTGGGGTAGTACAAAAATATCTAAATTCACTCATGTACTATTTTTTTTACTAACCACGCTGAATGATGAGAAAAGGGGTGGTCAGGGAATAATTATGCAATTATTGGGGTGGATTTATCTATGTAGTGTATGTCAGGACCACAGCTAGGGTAGCCAATTGAGGAGAGATATATTAAGTGCTGGCAGAAGTGCCCATTCAGTCCTGTTCCTCAGTACATTAACAACAATCCTGCAGAACTGCCTGCAGGCTAAGGAAGTGCAAGAGGTTTAGGGGACGTAGAGAGCCAGAGGGCTAGCTGGTTATGGTCATCTCCCTTGTAAGCAAAGAAAGAAGATACAGGCCCTGGAAAAGAATTCAATTCTGGTTAACCCCATGAATTATAATTAGACCAAACATATTCAGTTATTTTTTGGGTCACATATTTCGGTAAAATCACTTAAAATGGATGGCAACATAAATAATGGGCTCGATTCACCAAGAGCCACAGCAGTCGTGGCGGAGGTCCTGCAGTCGCGGCGGGGGTCCCGCTCTCACGGCGAGACCTCCGTACTGCAGTTACCCATAGCAGAGGTCCCGCCATAAGTGCGGGGCCCCTCAACACGACTGCAGGGCCTCTGCCACCCGTGCGGAGGCCCTTGGTGAATTGGCCCCAATGTGTGGGTATTTCAATGTTACTCATTGCCTTTGGGATTTGCCCTTGAATCAAATATAATTTCCAAGTACATGTGCTTTTAGAATTTTTGGGGATATCGAATAACCTTCTCCCCGCCCTTGTCAATTCAAAATAGCCCCTCCCCGTGCAGGCTGATACAGCATTGCAAATATATTAGCATCTGCAATTCAAAGGTTTCATTCTACTAAGCTCTCTCTATATACAGTGCTGTTGGATGTGCACTGAGGCAAAGACCGAAATATTCAGCTTGCTGTTCTTTCCTTCCAATTGTAGGTTTTATAGCGAGAGAAAATATCTTTCAAGGCTCCCCATAATTCACAGAGACAAACCGCGGCATGGGTAATGAAGTGCTATTGCGCTGTGTCGGAAGGGGTGAACTCCACAGATAGAGGACGTTTTTTGTGTTCTGAGCTGTGGCCAGTCGGGCTTCCTTCAAATTACTCTAACCCTGAAGATTAAGTTATGAACCAGGACATAATAACTTATTGCTTGAATGCAAGCACCGAAATTGCTGCTTGACAAATCTGATTGCCCCGCGGCAAGACACAATGCATTCCACATATTAAACCTGCGCGCGGGCTATTTGTTTCGCCAGAGAATCTTGTTTTTTTTTCTTCATGGCGTAGCGCTTCAGAATCAGTCAGTAAAAGTTGAAAAGTTCGACAGCAGGGAACAATGGTGGTTGTTGTGTGGAACTGGTGACCTGGTGGTAACATTGTTAATCCCTAGGTGGCCATTGGTATGGAGGAAATCCAGTACTTAAGAGCATAATTCTTCTGCAGTTCCAAATAACAGGCTTCTAATAAGCATCATTAAGTTCTAAGATTGCAACGAGAGGCGAGCGGCCATTTTAGCCGTATTGAGTATCTCATGTTTCTCCTTTCCGCTCTTCACCGCGGTTGGATGAAGGGTAGCGTGCCCCAGAATGCACCTTGATCTTGAAAAGCAGGCCTCTCTTGGTTCATTGTATCCCTGCAAAGTGCTGTTTATCTGATTTGTACTCGGTAGGCCTCAGCCCATTCAGTCATGCAACCTGCCGCTCTGTGCAGGACTTGAACTCCAAGATCAAGTTTCTTGCTTCACTTTGCCAGGTAATATTAGGATCTCGGTTTAAAGAGAGGTGGGGCGGGTGGACTGGATGCATATTATAACTAATGTACTATTCAACGAGAATGATCGCTTCACGCGAGTACTAACAGCATACTGCCGCTGGGTATGTTTTTTTTATCCTTCATATATGTTTTCATGGAATTAAGCGAGAACAGGGTTAGGTCTGCAGAATATTTTTCTTTTGTAGTCTATTTTGCTTGAGATTGAAAATTCCTGATTATGCCTCCTAACAGTATGTTTAGTCTGAAAAATAAATCATTCTTAAGAGAACTGCCTAGCACCTGAATTTAAATATAAAAATGTTTATGTAGCACTTCATACCAGCATTTGGCCAATTTCTAAATGCTTCTAAGTTTGGCACAGTGAATCAATCACAGAGAAATAAGGGTCACCAGGCTTAGACTTATCCCCAAGATTTGCACTCCATTCTGATTTTTGAAATTTGAGGATTCACAAACATCTGATAAGTATGAGTGGAACCCCCCATGCAAACTCATATGCATAAATACTTCTAAAGCCCCGCAATTATTCCTGAGGATTCTGTGCAGAGAAGACAAACTTCAGAAGTAATTGTAGAAGAATGTGCATGTTCACATTTAACAGTTTCCCTTTGTTATCCACCTTGAAAGTATTTTTCAAGGCAGGTAAGCCCTTTCTCTTGGACCCCATGAAATTTGAATGGGATGCTGCACAGCATCGTAGCCTCAAAACGCACATATTATCATTATAGTGGGACAGGCGGTGCAAAATGTTTAAATCCGTATTTGTAAAGCGCGAACTACTCACCCTTACGGGTCTCAAGGCGCTGGGGGCCGTCGTGGAAATTAAGTGAGCTATTGCCCAGAGTCACATGGTGCTGAGCTGAGCTGCCGCCAGAGCCGGGGATCGAACCGTGAACCCTGTGCTCCGAAGTCAGCTGCCCTGGCCGCTGCACCACACCTCTCCACATCTCTGTTTGTGAATATCCAGAGATATCTGGCTTTCTGTACTCTTTCGTTTCCGCACAGCTACACTAAAATTACAGATGCTGCTAATCCGACTCCTGACACGTGGAATTTGTGGGCAAAAATCCCAAATCTTGAGTCATCATTTGCCATTTTCATGCAAAAATGATTTTTGCTGCTCAGCTTTTTGGTAGTTGCGCCCAAATAATGTTTCTAGATCACATGCTGTAGTGAGCAGAAATGCTGGTGCTATCGGTTTAACTACACAAGCGTTTTATAATAAAAGAGAAATAAAATAAGAATGAAGAAATGTAGCAGAAACAATAGCAAGGGATAGAACTGGGATCTGGGAGCCACAGTCAGATGTAAAGGCACTACATCAACTTTCTCCTTGAAAAGTGGTGCTTTCATACAGTTTCAATGAATTTAATTTTTTGTTATGGTTTATTTAGCGCTCTAAAAACTCAGAGCCTTATTTACAAGGAATTAACCCAGCGCTGTGCCGCAAGCCATTTGGCTGTGCTGCGCTGCGTTAATTCCGAAGCAAAGGGATGCATCAGATCTACAACAATATGACGGATCCCTTTGCTCTCCCCTCTGGCGCACAATTAGCTGCCATGCACCGACATAGGCACCCTTGCACCATGGTGCAAGGGTGCCTGCGTCATGGGGATGATTGTTTTTGTGCGGGAAGGGACACCATCCTGTACAAAAACAATCACAAGAGGTTATTTCCTCTTCCTATGTGTGCTGCAAAATGTAGCACGCATAGAAAGAGGGAAAAAAACGAGGAGAAATGAAAATATTTCTCATCAATGCCCCTCCCCTGGGGAGGCTTAGCATTCTGACGCATTTCCAGGTTTACTATTTCTCGTAAATCTGGAAATACTGCAAAAGCCATGGGTGTTGCCTGGGAACACCCACAGCAACACCCATGGAAAGCCCCTTTTATGCAAAGTGTTGCGTGTAAAGGGGCCAAATTTACAAGGACTGGAAAAGCCATGCAGGGTGGCTTTACGTGTCCTTGTAAATATGGGGCAGCAGGTTGCGCCACCAGTGCGTCACAAAATGTGATGCACCGGCGGCGCAAGGGGGTTGTAAATGAGCCCCTCAATGCTTAACTACAAGCACAGTGAAAATGATTCCTCCTGCAGGCTCGTAAAGCATTCAGAGCGACCGGAAGACCGCTTATTGGCGCAATGCAAAACACTGAAAGCAAACACTCATTTACTACAGATATAATCCATACCAAGAAAGACAAAACCTACATGAATTTAATACTTAAGTATCAGAACTTTAGAAACTTTAGAAAGATCTGCACTTTATGGTCTCTGTTGAATCTGTATCCGACAAATTCAGTTTTGAAATCCAGAAGGCTTCTCTCATCTCTGTTGCTTCCTGTACACTGACTCTATCCCACAAAACACAATCTTGTCTAGATCTGTTAGTTGATGATTTTTTAGCCACTGGATATCTGATATGCAGAATGTTTATAGCATTTATATGCTCTTTCCACCTCTGTCTGAGATGTCTAAACACAATACATTTGTTGTGACATATAAATGGTACCGAATAAACACAGCATTTGGTTTTACACTTCATGAAATCCACAATTTTATAACTTAACTTATTGAAAATAAATCTAACTTTTTCTTATACTTACCATAACTAAGTAAGCTCTGTTTGTAGAAGCGGTGGAGGTGGAATAGGGGAGGATAGTGATTAACCAGGATTAGGCATTGTCCATTTTTCTAAATAGGTCATTTCGGATTAGAATATTCTTGAAAGTATCTGTTCTTTTATTCGTTGTGTTTGTCTTTTTCTCAATGTATTCTTTAATCTCACCCTCTGAACTGAAGGCCATACCCACTGCACACATAGTACCGAGGAGGGTTGTTGTACAGCGTGGGGTTACACTCGGCACCTTGACGCAGAAACGCACACTCGTTCCAACCCCACGTTGGAAGTCAAGGGCAAAAGAATAAAAATGGTAGAACTTCTCCCATGCAGATAAATGCGGAGAGTTAAAAGCACGTCCTGCCTTCGTGCATTAATTGCAGTGGCCACGCCGGCATAGTTTAGGCCTGACAATGCGCCACACTGGACATAGGAACAACATCGTTCTTTCTCACTCGGGGTAGGTGGTAATGTTGCTGAATAGATCTTTCAATCAACGCTCTGACTCTCCATGTTCTTTCGTCAAGGTCTTCTTCTCAGGCTCTCTCTTTCTATCACTAGTACAGTAATGTATCTATTCTCAAACTAACAATGCGTGGGACTAGCTGCAGGAAATGTCATGTTAGCCGAAAATGGAAAACAGTATTTTATGCAGCATGGAAAACAGGGCTATTAATGTCAAGTTAAAACATTAACTCAATGGTGCACATTTAATATGCATGTGCACATTTAAACACAAAAGGATGTAAATTGTCAGTACATTAGATTCATATTATATGTGGCATACAGTAAAATCTTAAAGGTATACCTGTAAGTATGTCTAGGAACTACATTTTAAGGCAATATATGAAACATTAGTGCACACATTACATAAATCAAAGTTGTTTCTAATATAAATGAAATTTCATAACGTAAGGATGGTTTCTACTCAAACATCAAAACAGTAAATGTCATTTAATGTATTAAGGCACAAATTATTTAAAGCGATTTTATTTTTATAGTGAGTACATGTCTACTAAGTAAGTATGTGTTATTCATCAAGTCTTCAAAGAATATATAATTTAATACAGTTAAGGCACACAGTATAAGTACATTCTCTAATCCTACAGTAAATGCACTTTAGTAGCAATGTCGAGTGCAATCACTTATTTTAACATCGTTAGAGCAGACGAGAAACAAGTGCTAAGTGCACATTCATGTTATGTATTTGTGACGTGTGAAGGTGTAGCCAAAATTGCACGGTGCCATCAGGAATGGACTAATCGCTACAAGCTATCGACCAATGGCTGCTGACTATTGATCTTGCACGTAACTCCTGGAATTTGAGATCCAGATGTGGAGAAGAGGTATCCTGGATCCATCTGGCCACATGTGCTTGTAGCATGTCACCAGCATTGACAAACTGAGCTTCCTGGGAATGATCATGACCAGGCTGTCCTTTGCTTTCCAAGTAAACCTAAACATGAGAAGTGCCTTACACCCCATATGTACCTTAAGATAAATGTTTCCATGGTTAGGAGACCTGCAAAGCTCCTGGCCAAATCCTCCGTTGTCACGTTGGCTTTGTTCAGTGAGGCCTCAATCTTAATATTGTGACAACAGCAAATATTCCAGAATCCTATGCAAAACAACTACTCCGCATTCAAATATGTGACCACGCCTTACCGCCTATAAAAGCATTTAATTGACTACCCATTGTCTGATGCTCAACTTTCCAGATCTTGTGTATAAGTTCTAGGCCTATCAACAGCAAAC
Organism: Calotriton arnoldi; assembly: GCA_963921515.1. NCBI lineage: Eukaryota > Metazoa > Chordata > Amphibia > Caudata > Salamandridae > Calotriton > Calotriton arnoldi. The sequence goes on from CAWUFW010006540.1 coordinate 751,839, forward strand.
GCCCAGCTTTCAGCCACGTAGACCTCAGAAGATAGTCACAGAAGAGAGCACTCCTATTGAGGGTGGTACCACAGTTGATAATCCATCCTTGTAGGAAGGACAGAATAGCTCGGACAACATTTCCAATACAAGTTGTTAAACTCTGGAACTGTTGTTATCGAAAACCACTTGCAATTCAGGACATATCTGAACATAGGACTTTTCCCAAAATGATGTAATGACAAATAAACCCCAACCATTGCACAAGAAGAGAAAGGAGGCATATGCGACTTATGCTTCTCTGGCGGCCTGGGACAATAAAGGGAATATGCTATAGTTACCATAACCCTTGATGCCTTCAGCGCCCACGAGATGTTGGTCAATCTCTGCCAACATCGACAAAGACCAAGCTTCTTCCAAGAAAATCTCAAAGAGATTCAAAGTAGAGCACACACTGCTCCAGTGTGGAACCCAACTGGAACTTGCTTGCCTTCAACAAACACCTAAGAGGAAACAACATGTATCCGACACAATACAGCACCTACTCTGCAACTACATCATTGCCGGCTCACATACAACTTAGGGATCCCTTTCATCACAACTTGCACCCATTAATATGTTACCACCTGTAGAAGAGTCTACCATGGAACAAGGCGGTGTTCTCTCCACCTTCGCTCTCTCCAAAAGGATAGAAGAAACACGGCCGGCCGAGTATTTCAGCAACATGTTACAAGAGTGAAGAGTGACTGATGGTGCTAAAAAGAGGCGGAGGAAAGTTTGAAGGTGCTAAAGAGAGGCGGAGGAAAGTTTGAAGGTGCTAAAGAGAGGCGGAGGGGAGTTTGAAGGTGCACAGCGGAAGAAGAGCTGGGGCTCTAAATGTGTTGGCGCTACACAGTAGTGTAAGGACAAAGAAACACTGATGAAGCCTACAAGCACTCAAGGCTGAACCCATGCAACAAATTAACATATCAGTGGGATCACGTGCTCTGCATGTAAAAGTGACTAAGCTCCAGAACTCTCTTGCGGTGAAAATGAGAACCGTCTAGAGAACACCCCTGCAACTTAGGAAGACAGTGCGGACCTGTCCTAGTTCAGACAGCGCCACAAAAGTGCATCTCATGTACACATTTATACAAACCTACTTGCAGACCACCGGAATGTATAAACAATGTCAACACCATGTAGTGTAAAAAGATATTCTACTATTGCTATATATTTTATGAGTTTAAACGCCATTGGAGATTGTGATGAGTCATGCTCTGTATCAACTGTGCAAGTGGAATGCAATGTCACCTCTAGTATGTAGGACTTCCAGGCCCCCATAGGCGCCGCATGCCATGCGCCATCAGACTGGCTTCTCCCTCCCAATCACTCATGCACTCATTACACATGCTGAGAATGATCACCTGTGCCAAAAACAGGGGTCGATCAGTCTCCTGCCTAAGTAGGCATATCAGACTGAGCTGCACGGAGATGTTTCCAGTGCTGCTCTCCTTAGTGGGAGCCACCCTCTGACATACAGTGTGATCTTCTGTAAGGCAACTGCTTGAATGGGGAGCAGAGTCATAGCCCACATGGAAGCACCTGAGAAGATATCTGGTTCCTTCTCTGCAGCTCCAGGATTCACTGTCAAGGGCATATACTATTATCATTGTTCATTGTGCAATGCCCATTCACTTGGGAGGCACCTCTGCCACTCTGGGGCTCACCCCAGGGAAAATAATACAGCTGGGGCCACAATACCCATGCACAGGGGTTGCCCTCTGCATCTTCTTGGCCAGATTCCTCAAACCATGTTCTGTGACTGCTTATTCAATGCCAGGGTCTGCTCATTTGCCCCTCCTGTGGAAGATCCAGGGCTTTAGCATAGCCAATGGAAGCGCACGCCACTGAGGGAGCGATTCTCACCCAGTGTGGTTCGAACTGCATGCTTGCACGACTGTGTCTATTCTCACCCATTCCTAAACACTTACATATGCACAACTTCAAGCTCTGTCAACTAGAGCTGAGCTGTTTCTACCATACATGCCAATATGCAAAGACTTCCTGGACAGGTCACAATGCATTTACACACTCCTTGCCCATTCATTGACTGGCTTCTGTGCTTAAGCATCCTATTTCTCGCTCCATTCTGCTTCAGCCTCACATGTAAGCTCATCATCAAATCAAGACAAGCATTCAACGCGGATACTCATGCACAGCATCAAAACACTACTTGTAATCTACAAGGCAAGTAGACACTCTACCAGTCATATGACTCTCACAGATCAGAGACTACTCGTCCACTAAAGTGCTTTGCCACGTCGTCAGAGGCTTGAAGCGCTATATAAATGCAACAACAAAACAAATGAATGCAATTTCCTCAGTGGTATAACAGCAGTAGAGGGAGTGACTATATTCCAGCACAGAGATGGTCTCTGGACTTGTGGAGATGATCAGAGGTAGCATAAAGAGGGTTCGTCACAGAAAGCATAAGTAATAGGAAGGAAAGAGCAACAGAGTAATCAAGGGCCGGGGACAATAATTTGTGAAAAAGAAGATTGTAAAAGAAAAGTCAGAAATGCATGTTATGTAAAACAGGAATATTGGCACTGTCCATTAGCCTAGCAGCACTTAACCTGGATCAGATACTTTTCATTAATTTGCGTCTCAATGAGCCATAATTAAAGATATACAATTACTAAGATATATTTGAGTTTTACACTACTTAGCATTTTGTAATGCCTACCAAGCAATCAATGACATACTTTGTATTACATAGTTGTACCTTCACACTAACTTATGACTCAGATGATTAAGCAGGAGAGGTGCACATGGATTCTCTCACCTGCAGCTTCCCGCGCCTCCTCCCCTCCCTGAGACTGGCTGGCGTATTCCCCTGATGCTCTGCAGCATCATCGCCTCCTCTCTGCATATCTCCGCCTCCCCAGCCTGCCCTTGGGACATACCCGGTTTCTCATGATTGCACGCTTTTGCCATGCTGCAATCGCTGGATAGCTCCTTGTCTGATACTGTGTCCCTTTTCAGCACAACATCTTCTCTTTGGGACTCTTTGTGCAGACGATGAAGAGGAAGGAAGTGCTGGTGCCACCTGCTCGGTTGGAGCTACTCCCCACTGGAATGGTTTTGGAATGTGACATGGCTGCACTTACCCTGGCATTAAAGTTAGGGGGATGGAAGAGGTAGATAACTTCTCTCTTGACCACACCTCCACCATGGTGGTCCTTCTGGACAGATTCGAAGATGGAACTCGAGTTTTATGAGCCTCTAGCCTACAAGTTTAAACCCGGGAAGGATGCAGAGGTCAGTAAGTACTTTTTGGTGTCTTGCTATGTGGCATGTGTTGTAGTGTGTTTTGGTTAGGGTTTTGGGGTTGTGTGTTTGTGTTGTGTGCTCCTTTGGAAGTTTACTTTATCTTAACATTTGTAAGTGAAGTTGGGATCTTCCAGATCTCAGCTGGGTGACAGGAATCCTCCAACAGCGCTCCTTGAGTGAATACCCGCGTCACTCCTTCAAGATTAGACAGGTTTTTTGTATATTTCTGAGGCTTAGTGATTTTCCTCTGAGAATATGTCAAGAGAGCTCAATTGTGTTGTTGTGACATTAAACTTCTACTTCCTCGGCCCCTGCTCTGTCCGTAGAAGACAGAGCATCTAGGGGGAGTGGTTTATTTTGAGGCTCGTGTGTAGGGTCTTTTCAATGTGGTTGGTGCAGTGGGTGTTGAAGTCGGAGTTGACTTTCACTGTTGCTTTGTTTTGTCACAACCAGTCAAGCTATTGGCAGACAGCCCCTGAAGGCTTCATTGAACCCCATGTCAAATATTCTCAATACTTTATTACAGCCTTCCTTACTTCACCTGGTGTAGTGTGCCACAAAGTTGTGGCAGAAGAACCTGCGCTTTACACTCACGCTGCCTGCGGTTGTCGCTGTTGGCAAAGGGGCGTTCCCGCGTGGCCAGCTGCCTGAGAAATATGATCTGAACCTTGCAGCAGTTTCTTTGTGGGTTTGTTTGGACTAGGGGGAGGGGCGAAGACATGGCAGCTAGCGGGGTCTCCTTAGACCAACAGTGACCGGCAACCATAAGTGCCGGTGGGCACGCGCAGGTTGGTGGGTCCGAGCCACACAAAGGGTGGAAGCTTCTATTCTATTCACCAGTTTTATAAAGCGCACGGCTACCCGAAAATCAGGCTTCCCAGCACTATCGAAAAGGTTGGAGTGAGACCTTGAAGATTTAAAAGATTAAGAGAAAAGATACGTCTTTGGCCTTTTCCTGAAAATCATGGAATATGTGAGCTTAAGCTACCCACCCTCTAGTGCTGAACTGTACACCGAGGGCCGCCAATCAGAGCTTGTTACACACCAGAGTCTGCAACTCGTCATCAAGCTTGTGTTCACCTTCATTTGAAGCCCACTTCATACCTCAGTCGGTAGCACCGCTCTGTATTTATGCAACATATCGCGTTACCTTGCAAGCAAGGGGGAACATTCATTTTTGATTGTTTTCGTGTCTCCCACAAGAGTTCGCCAACAATTAGGTATTTCATCATGTGCTGCTTAATCTTATGCAAGAAAGTGAAACTGCCTGCGATTCTCATCATATCGGCGTAATTAACCCCTTGCGATCGCGGGAGAAACGAAAAGGCTGTAAAGTGAATTGTTTTACGTGAAACATTGAATGGGGAAGGAAGGGAGAAATTCCGGCCCCACGTGTATACATACTGCTGGCCAGGCACTGCTAAACAGACTGCAGGAAACCTTGTAATGGTCTCCGAGCGAGGGCAAGCGCTTGCCCAAAAGGAGCGTCTTGGTTCCTGCAAACTGTTTTTGTGACAATAATAACTATGCAAAGACCTGAGCAGCTTCGAGTCTCGGCGTTAGCTCAACATCCTTTGATTCTGGGCAAATCACTTAATCTCCCCGGCCTACCCAAAAAAATTAATGTATCCATCTATAACGCAACTGGTGCTCATGTAAAGCGTTCCACTACCTTCGGGTCGAGTTCGCGCTACATACAACGGCAAAAAAAATATATATATAAATAAAATTTAATAATGGGCAAATTCCTGTGGAAATGGAATGGATTGCTCTACAGAGCATGTGTTTTGTTTAGAGTGTGTATGTGCATGTATATCTGATGGCGGTATAACAAATAAGGTGTTATTTGGATCAAGTGTACTAATAAACACAGAATCACAAATGTAATCTTACCATGTAAAAATGTTATTAGCATAGTGGAGCATAACTGGTTTGAGAAAGCACTAAGTAATGCCTCACACTTCCATTCTAGACTCACTTTACAGAGGAAACCAACTGGTCTGTACTCACAAGGCCTAGTGATCCTGAGTTCATCTAACCACTAGGCTTTCACCCATTGTTTTCTGGTCTCTCCCCACACTCAACAATGGTAGTAAATAACATATTGTATTCTGTGCATTCTTTGCATTCTGGCCAGTTATATTATCGGTGTGTGAAGTTTGCGTAATTCTGTGAAATTTAATTCAAAAGTATGCGTAATTACATGAAGTGGAAGTCAGCCTTTGGCATATTTTAGCACGCAATACGCCCTTTCGTAAATTATCGATGTGAGGACACATTTCACACTAAAAAAATAGTGTAAATAGCAGCCACTCACGTTCTGAGCGTTCATGCTGTTGCTGTGCATTGCGCAATTTTTTTTGTGAACAGCATTTTAATATGTGACATGGCTTAAGAGCATAATTTCAGGAATTACGTACAGCAAGTGTAACAAGAAATTGCCGAAAATATGTGAGACCACGCCAGCATAAAGGAAATTTCACTCCAAAAATTATATATACATATATATGTATATATATGCATATACATATATATATACATATATATATATATATATATATATATATATATATATATATATATATATATATATATATATATATATATATATATATATATATATATATGACATCTTTTCCTCAATCCCAGAAAGTCATGGCACAAGCACTTGGATGGAATGAGTGTGATTTTATTTACAACAGTAACACACTACCGAATGCAGGTACTTTGTTGCTGCTGTAAATAAAATCACTCTCTTTGCCATCAAAGTGGTCGTGCCATGACTTTCTGGGATTCTGGAAAGGATGTCTTTCTAATTTATATTCGGGTATCAAAACCAAGCACGAGCTGCCGCTTCACAGTGAAACTTGAAATATGGGAAGTGTGTAGTATAGATTTCATCTTCAAGATGACAGACCCCATACCACTCTGCACAGCTTTAACATTCTCTGGGCTTCGAGGATTATGCAAAAGGGAGGGCCAAATTATATGGCAAGGTTTTCTTAATTATGGAGCTAAAAAAGGTAAATTATATGGCACACTCTCTGGCAGTATTATTTTCATCCATTTTAGCAAGAAACTACTTGTTCTGTGAAATCTGCAAATTATGCAGTAAATGATGTCGCAAATGCAGCAAATTCATAATTGTGTGATAAACAATGCAGCAACATAATTGCATATATTATCTGACCCTCTCATAGAAATCAGTGTCTATTGTAATGGAATGTGAAGAAAACAGTTTTTCAAAATAACTACCCCAAAATAAACCTGTAATATATAAAAAGAAAATAACGGATAATGTGTATTATTGTTCTATATTGCCATCCTGGGGGTCTGGTGAGATTTACAAACCTTGTGGTTTATGATGTTACCAGAAACCTTCATTGGTAATATTTGACCGTATTGCACAGCTATTGGTTATGTTCATATGTCTGAAACCCTGGTAGCACTTCTGTGGGACAGTGGTGATAACCAAACCATCATAAATGTAAATGAATGATGTAAAGAATCTCAGATCAGACCCACACTTGAGTGTGGCACCAACGGTATTGATGGCTTTAGAGGACCCTCGTGTTTTAACACACCCCGGGGTCTTGTTCATGATACAGAATAACAGTCCATCCTCCAACTCCTTGGTGGAAAGTGCACTAAACATAACTGAAGGACTACTCGCCATGTTATAGTAGATATAAACAAAGTACTAAATCTAGTTAACCCTGGATGTATTTTGTGATGAATTCAAGCTACGTTTCAAATCGAGGATAATCTTTTTTTTATTTCATTGAAAGATTTAATTCTAACAATTTATATTAAACACACAGATCAGACCCACACTTGAGTGTGGCACCATGGGCACTGATGGTTTTAGAGGATCATCACGTTTTAACCCATTCGGGGGTCTTGTTAATGATACAGTATAACAGTCCATCCTCCAACTCCTTGGTGGAAAGTGCACTAAACATAACTGAAGGACTACTCGCCATGTTATAGTAGATATAAACAAAGTACTAAATCTAGTTAACCCTGGATGTATTTTGTGATGAATTCAAGCTACGTTTCAAATCGAGGATAATCTTTTTTTTATTTCATTGAAAGATTTAATTCTAACAATTTATATTAAACACACAGATCAGACCCACACTTGAGTGTGGCACCATGGGCACTGATGGTTTTAGAGGATCATCACGTTTTAACCCATTCGGGGGTCTTGTTAATGATACAGTATAACAGTCCATCCTCCAACTCCTTGGTGGAAAGTGCACTAAACATAACTGAAGGACTACTCGCCATGTTATAGTAGATATAAACAAAGTACTAAATCTAGTTAACCCTGGATGTATTTTGTGATGAATTCAAGCTACGTTTCAAATCGAGGATAATCTTTTTTTTATTTCATTGAAAGATTTAATTCTAACAATTTATATTAAACACACAGATCAGACCCACACTTGAGTGTGGCACCATGGGCACTGATGGTTTTAGAGGATCATCACGTTTTAACCCATTCGGGGGTCTTGTTAATGATACAGTATAACAGTCCATCCTCCAACTCCTTGGTGTAAAGTGCACTAAACATAACTGAAGGACTACTCGCCATGTTATAGTAGATATAAACAAAGTACTAAATCTAGTTAACCCTGGATGTATTTTGTGATGAATTCAAGCTACGTTTCAAATCGAGGATAATCTTTTTTTTTATTTCATTGAAAGATTTAATTCTAACAATTTATATTAAACACACAGATCAGACCCACACTTGAGTGTGGCACCATGGGCACTGATGGTTTTAGAGGATCATCACGTTTTAACTCATTCGGGGGTCTTGTTCATGATATAGAATAACAGTCCATCCTCCAACTCCTTGGTGTAAAGTGCACTAAACATAACTGAAGGACTACTCGCCATGTTATAGTAGATATAAACAAAGTACTAAATCTAGTTAACCCTGGATGTATTTTGTGATGAATTCAAGCTACGTTTCAAATCGAGGATAATCTTTTTTTTTATTTCATTGAAAGATTTAATTCTAACAATTTATATTAAACACACAGATCAGACCCACACTTGAGTGTGGCACCATGGGCACTGATGGTTTTAGAGGATCATCACGTTTTAACCCATTCGGGGGTCTTGTTAATGATACAGTATAACAGTCCATCCTCCAACTCCTTGGTGTAAAGTGCACTAAACATAACTGAAGGACTACTCGCCATGTTATAGTAGATATAAACAAAGTACTAAATCTAGTTAACCCTGGATGTATTTTGTGATGAATTCAAGCTACGTTTCAAATCGAGGATAATCTTTTTTTTATTTCATTGAAAGATTTAATTCTAACAATTTATATTAAACACACAGATCAGACCCACACTTGAGTGTGGCACCATGGGCACTGATGGTTTTAGAGGATCATCACGTTTTAACCCATTCGGGGGTCTTGTTAATGATACAGTATAACAGTCCATCCTCCAACTCCTTGGTGTAAAGTGCACTAAACATAACTGAAGGACTACTCGCCATGTTATAGTAGATATAAACAAAGTACTAAATCTAGTTAACCCTGGATGTATTTTGTGATGAATTCAAGCTACGTTTCAAATCGAGGATAATCTTTTTTTTATTTCATCGAAAGATTTAATTCTAACAATTTATATTAAACACACAGATCAGACCCACACTTGAGTGTGGCACCATGGGCACTGATGGTTTTAGAGGATCATCACGTTTTAACTCATTCGGGGGTCTTGTTCATGATATAGAATAACAGTCCATCCTCCAACTCCTTGGTGTAAAGTGCACTAAACATAACTGAAGTACTACTCACCATGTTATAGTACATATAAACAAAGTACTAAATCTAGCTAACCCTGGATTTATATTGTGATGTATTCAAGCAACGTTTCAAATCGAGGATGATCTTTTTTTTTATTTCATTGAAAGATTTAATTCTAACAATTTATATAAAAACGCACAGATCAGACCCACACTTGAGTGTGGCACCATGGGCACTGATGGTTTTAGAGGATCATCACGTTTTAACCCATTCGGGGGTCTTGTTAATGATACAGTATAACAGTCCATCCTCCAACTCCTTGGTGTAAAGTGCACTAAACATAACTGAAGGACTACTCGCCATGTTATAGTAGATATAAACAAAGTACTAAATCTAGTTAACCCTGGATGTATTTTGTGATGAATTCAAGCTACGTTTCAAATCGAGGATAATCTTTTTTTTTATTTCATCGAAAGATTTAATTCTAACAATTTATATTAAACACACAGATCAGACCCACACTTGAGTGTGGCACCATGGGCACTGATGGTTTTAGAGGATCATCACGTTTTAACTCATTCGGGGGTCTTGTTCATGATATAGAATAACAGTCCATCCTCCAACTCCTTGGTGTAAAGTGCACTAAACATAACTGAAGTACTACTCACCATGTTATAGTACATATAAACAAAGTACTAAATCTAGCTAACCCTGGATTTATATTGTGATGTATTCAAGCAACGTTTCAAATCGAGGATGATCTTTTTTTTTCAATTTCATTGAAATATTTAATTCTAACAATTTCTTTTAAACACAAAGTCACCAATGAGGGCAGATTCAACTAATCATGGATCAACTGGATTTCAAATCCTCCAAAATTGGGTAGTACCCCGTCTTCCGTTCATACCTTCCATCCAGTTGTAATCAGTGTTCCAAGATTATGATGGCCTTATTGTCCTGTAAAAAGGAATCTGTTGTAGTTACAACAATATACTCAACAGGTTCGGTGTAATTTTGTAACTTTGGTTACAGCTGGGTGGACAGTATGATTTAACTCCACATCACAGAAGTCAATTTACACCCTGTCATTTACCACATCAAACAAACCTGTTCCCCCCAAACTCCTTCATGGTCAAAATTGACAGTGCTAAGAGGCCACTGCAATGGCTAAGGTGCAGCTGAGGAACACCCGGTAATACCAGCGTAAACAGCAGTGTCAAATAATGTGTCCCCATTGGCGACGAGGCTCGAGAGCGCTAATCTAATCCGACTAGGGCACATTTTAGGCCTTCGGCTGTTTTTCAGTTGGCTTGTTTGCAGCGCCCGCAGACAAACAGGTTAGACATTCAGGTTTTTCGCTTTAGAAAACAACGGAGGCATGTTTCGGCAGCCGGGGCACAAATCCATTCTGCCCTTGATGTAATTGCGATGCCTGTAGTTTATTCCTCTATTCCCTCATTATGTGGCACGGTACAGGGCTCGGTGACCTCTGTGAAGGATGCCTCCTGCACACAGAGGCAGTCACCATCATAAACACATAACCTTTATGGAGAGAAAAATGCTTGGGCTGTTTTTTTTCCTGGCTTCAAACGTAGTTGGAAATGGGTTTACATGTGAGGAGGAGGCAGTGTGTGTGTGTTGAGAGCCGGGCCAATTTTCCTTTGTATTTTTTTTATCACTTAGTTTAAAGTCCTTCATTTTTCTCGTTCAGTCAATATGATTAATTCACAAATTTGTCCTGCTCCATAGAGGGAGACAGGTAAATTGAGTATGTGAAAAACATACATTTATTGAAATCATTTGTCTTGCAAAGCCTGCCTCTGCTGAATCACAGGACATCTGCAGGGCGCGGATAGCTGTTGCTTCTGGTGTCCAGCCGCGCGACAGAGTCGTGGGCGCCGCTGGTGTCCACAAAATGGCTGCTCAAGGGATGATAGCACTCAGCCTTCCATCTGGGGAAAAATGATAGGGCTTTTTCAGTCTTAAAATAGACATATATAGAAAAGTTGTTACGTATCCATTCTTACATCAAACCTGATTTTCAGATATTAATATGTGCTGTGTGAGAATGGTGTGCATCGCTTACGCCATGCATAATGGACAAATTCCAAGATAGATTTGTGAAGTGGACATACCTGGGCAGGGGTGTATATATCAAGACTACAGCAGGCGCAGTAGCACCGAGTTCTGGAGTCTGAGGGGCCAATTGCTGCCTAATTATAGTTGTTTTACTGCCAAGCCTGGGCACCGGGCCCATTTATTAGGACCCGTCTGAGACAGTGCATGTGCTGTCACTTGCAAGATGTATTGTTTACATAAAAGGGGCTTAAGGGCTGCCCATTACTTATCATTGGTTGGTGTCATTATCACCTTCATGTCCTTGCTTCTCTTTGGTCAGCATGCGTCTGATTCGCTTTCTATTCTTCTGTGGAGCATAAACTTAGTACTACTTCCTGTCACTTACCAGTGTTCTTGCAATGATTGCAGCTTCGGGTAGAACGTTTTTTAAAAACTTAAATTGTAGCACACCTTCAGAGGCCATGTGTTTGCAGGCTGTGTCTGGTACCACCCTCGTCCCGCTCTGCACCATTGCTTGCCCGTCCCCCTCGTGTGTTGTTGCCCTGTTGTCGTTGCTTGCCCAGGCCCCCTCCTGTGTTGTTGCTTGACCTGTTTTTCCCTCTCCCGTTGCTGCTTGCCTGGTCACCCTTCCTCCTCCTGTGATGTTGGTTGAGCCATTCCTCCTGCTAGCTCCCCTGTCTTTGCTTCCACCATACCTACTGCATCCCTACCCCATTGCTTGCCCTGTCCCCCACCCCACACTCCCTCCCCTGTCATTGCTTGCCCTGAATCTCCGCCTCCTTCCGTGTCATTGCTTGGCCCGACCCCTCTCCCCATTGTTGCTTGCCCCTTCCCCTCGCACCCTACCATCCTGGAAAAAAAGCACTAGGGTCTTTTTTTCCTGAGCATTGGCAAAGCCAATAGGTCTTGCTTATGCGAGATTTATCGGCTTTGTCAATTTTTTTGTTACATGTATAGCAGTGCAGCTTCTATGCAGCTTGGTTCAAAGTAAAAAACACAAGTGCTAAGGCGCGGCAAGCGTTGAATACTTTACAGCACTTTTTTTTCAACTTTCATTCAGCTGTGCTGCACAGCAGACACGATTCTGTTCTTCATGGCTAAAAAAAACTGACAAGGCCATTACATCTTGCATAGACGCGACCTATTGGCTTTGCCAATGCTTGTTCTTTCTCTCATTGGAGCCCATGCCAGACTTGCTACTCCTCTGATCTAGATGTTTGTTGTAGAGTTGCTGGGGCAATGCATTGTAAATTCCTTTAGCATCCGCTTTTTGGATAGAATGCACTGCACACACTTAACGTACACCTACATTCGACCCAAATGAAGAAGCCTTAAGTTGATGCAGGTAATGTAGGAAAGCGTACGGGTCTGTCCAGTTTGTAGCAGATGTGCGTAGGACACAAGGCGTTGGAATGGGTCTTTCCTTTTTACCAAAATAATAGCAAGGATTGCATTCACCATAAGTCTGTCCGCTCAAACTGCAAAGCCTTCCAAGAAGGCTTGTGAGTGAGGATGGATCACAGGTGTAATCACTGGGGCAGCATACACTGATTGTTCCCGCATGACATTGCAAAAAGGAATGACTGTCACACTTTGACTCCCGAGATCAAACATGCTGATAAACCCCACCATCTTTTTGTCACTGAAGGTAACAAACATTGGCAAAGCCATAGGTATCAACTTTTTGACCTGTTTGCTTTTGCTAATGCTTTTTGCTGATGTAGAGAGATGCATTTTACCCATGCTGTCCAGCATCAGCAAAATAAAGAAAATAAAAAGGTACAATGATGTAAACATGCCTTGTGGTGCTGCTGGTGGAGCCATCATTCCGTATGCATGTGTGCATGATAAGATATGTGCACATTGGCATCACCACATATGCATGTGCCTACGGAATGAGGTAGGCACTATTTTTTTTTTCACTATTTCAAAATGGCAGATGCCATTTGAAGCAGTAAATGAAAAAAAATATTTTGTGTGAATTTTGTGTGAAAGTGCTTTTTTTCCCAAACACAGTGGTCTGGCACCAAATGGCAGCTGCGGTGCCCTCCATACAAACTGAGAAATAAAAACATGGACCATGAGGGGTGAGGGAACCATGAAGTAGTGAGTGGGGATAGCAGTTTGGAGGGACTATGGGGAGTGGGTGTGAAGAGCAACGGACACGCTTGAGGCCGGGGACGAATCAACTGAAAAAACATATAAAAACAGAGGGGCATATTCACAATCCCCTATCGCCACAGGAACGTCACTTTTTTTGACGTTCCCGTGGCGATAGGGCCAGCGCCCTATTCTCAAGGCAGTGTTAACCCACTTAACGTGGCTTAACGCTGCCTTGAGAATAGGGCCCCTTTCACGCTAAACTTAGCGTGAAAGGGGGGGGTGCATTGAGTTTGACGCTACCGCCTATTATCAAGGGCGGCGATAATAGGTGGCAGCGCCAAACTTAAGACCTAGAAAAATCAGGTCTTAAGGTGGCTAAACGAGGAGAAAAGCTTTATTTCTCCTCGTTTTTGCTTTTCCTATGTGTGCTGCATGTAGCAGCACACATGGAAAAAGCAAACTGGCATTTTCGGTTTGTTAATGTACAGGAAGGGACACCTTCCTGTGCATTAACAAACCTCCCTGCTCGCAGACACCCTTGCGCTCTGGTGCAAGGGTGCCTGTTTTGGCGTTACGTCGTGAGACTTAGCGATGTCGCAGGGGGAAACGGCAGGCTGCACCACATTCTTGTGAATAGGGTGCAGCCTGGCGTTTCCGAAGTGGCGGTGAGAGGCGTTAAGCCAAGGAGGCTAACGCCTCTCACCGCCACTTCTTTGTGAATATCCCCCAGACTGAGGGAAGCAATGGAAGGATTGGAGAGAAGAGGGGGAGCAACACAGAGATTGTGTGGTGTGGAACCATTTAATGAGAGGGGTTCTACAACATAACAAATGTGCAGAGAGGAACAAAACACATGCACTAACATGGAACCTGAGAGCAAAGAAAGAAAGTATTTCCCTGAATGTGAGCAGTGGTAAGATAAGTTACAAGTCATCCAACTAAAAAGATGGTAAATAAGCTATGGTCCAGGAGAGGGACAAACAGAAGAGGAAGGAAGACCATGAAATAGGGAGCAAGCAAATGAGAACGCCAACCAATGGTAAGCAATGGGCTGACTCAAAGCTCACTGCACGTTTTTGATACACAAGAGATCTTTTGCCAAAAGCTGTCTGTAGACTAGCCCTAAAAGTGCTGTTCTACCTGGAACATATAGTCACAAAGATTTCCCATGCTGCATCTTGCTAGAATATATTACCCAGCCATACTTTGAATTAATGTATGATTATAAAAGGGGAACATGCCAATGATTTACCAGCAATATATTTGCGATTAAAAATGGCACATTTATAGCACTTCTTCATTCTTACCCCTACTGTCTTTTGTTGTTCATAAGGCCTGAAAAGTGAAAGTTTAGCAGGGTGTCTTCCACGATAGCGCAACTATGGCCATGCTAGCGCATACCCTGTATAAAAAGATGTCTGCACATGTGGCCACATCATGCCACACCCAGCATAGAAAGTGGCCACATCATGCCACACCCAGCATAAAAAGTTGCCCGCACCCACTTAGGCCATGCCAGCCTGTCATCTATAATTGAAGTCAATTGGCAAATTTACATGCCAAATTATATATAGCAGTCTTTGAGATGGACTAGAAGACAATACCTGAGAATGACTGCAACCTGAGTGCGCGAGGAAACACGCATCCCTAACACCCCACAGCGCAGTGACACCCTGCTGATGGCAGATGTGCACTACACCAATGCTAATAACATAATAACAACATCATTGTAATAATCATCATGAGTAGAGAAGGCCGCACATCATGTGGGCATGAGCAATGCCAACGAGGCACACGGTCTGAGACAACGTCCTGTTTCCAGACCTTTTGGCCTGGTAAGCCTTGGTAAAAGGACAAGGGCTTCACAGCCATCTGGGCTGAGAAATCTGAAGCCCAACATCAGTAGGCCCTTACATTTGGCTTCAGAGTGTTTGCTCAATGGCTTTCATTCCAATACTGCCGTAAGTTGCCCCACAAGTCACATTTCTAAGACTCTGGAGATGTGGAGATGGGTGTATCCAGGGAGATGCTTTGCTTTTAGCACTGCCGGTGTGATGTCAGTATAGCACACCAAGTATCTGTGCCCCCAACACCCATGCCTCAGTGGAAGAGTTGAAGCTCCTTCAACAGAAGCAGACTGACTGCTAACATGGCTGAACGTGCTGAAGTTAGA
This sequence comes from Calotriton arnoldi, assembly GCA_963921515.1. NCBI lineage: Eukaryota > Metazoa > Chordata > Amphibia > Caudata > Salamandridae > Calotriton > Calotriton arnoldi. The sequence continues at coordinate 767,261 of CAWUFW010006540.1, forward strand.
TTTATGCCAAGCATTAGCAAGCCTGACTTTTATTGAAAACAGTGCAGAGTTCTGGGACATTGCTTTCTCGATTTACCAGCTGTTATTTCCATACCTCGTGTAAGGTCCAAGCATTTATGGGGCCTCGGTGGTCTTCTGACAGCATAGTTAAAAAAAACAGCATCCACCCTCTATCCCAGTATCCACAGAGCGGGCCCGCCAGCAGCCATATAAAGTTTAGTTTTTGTTGTAATGGGAATTGCCTCTTGTCATTCAGTAATAATGGAACAATTACATTTTTATGACCTGTGAGGGAAAATGTCATTTATGGGAAGCCACCAGTGACCTATAACAGGAAGTGTAGCGTGAGCGGGCACCTTTCTACCAATATGGCCAAACAAAAAGATTTTTTAGTGGGGCCCATATGACAGCTTTTCGCTACAACTTCGGGTTGGTGAATTAAAGAATTGGAGTTACACGGTTCCTACTTATTCAAGGTAGTAGTTCTTTTATGGGGATATAACTTGAAAGCAAAAGTCCTCCCTTTTTTCCTATCTAAGGTTTTAGAGAGCCACTTCGTGCTGGCCTGGCCGGACGTTTTTCATTGGATGACTAGTGAACTGCACTGTTTTACTTCGAAGCGGCTTACAAAGGTGGTAAGAAATATCTTTCACCAAGAAGTCTGGGATGATGCACAGTTTCCTCACCAAGGCTTTTGAAACCAACTTTGAACCCAGCCAAGAGGCAGGAAAAGACCCTACCAAAGTTGCCACTTTGTGCAGCGGCCAGAGCGGCTGACTCCAGAGCATGGGGCTCACGGTTCGATCCCCGGCGGCAGCTCAGCTCAGCACCCTGTGATTCTGGACAATAGCTCACTTAATCTCCCTGACGGCCCCCAGCGCCTTGAGACCCCTAGGGGTGATTAGTTTACGCTTTACAAATACCGGATCTTCCAATCAACACAAACACACTTCTGCCACTGCATTGGAAACAGTTGTGTCATCTTGCTGGTTCTTTCCTATGGTTTATTCTGTGATCTCAAGGACTATCAGGAATCACAGAGACGATAATGTCAGAACCCTGTTCAGAGGTCCACTGGGCAAGCAGGAGCTACTGGGCTCAGCCATGGGGATTGAGGCCTTTTTCTCCTGATGTCCCTGTAACCAGCCTACTGTGAGTACTGAGCAACAGGACCATGTACTTCTTCAGGACTTGAGTCTCAGTAGTAGCGTGGGTCGAGCGGTGACCCATTCACTTCTCGGTGGTCCTCCTCTGGCATACAAGGGTCTTCAAAACCCGATCGTTGCATCTCCTCACACCTCGCTAAGGGGATCCGCTTGCCAGGATTCCCCGCTGGACCTTGATTCCTCCAACGCTCTCCTCCTCCTCCTCACAGGGCATACTGGTCTTTGCAAGCAGGCAGGCACTGGTGCTCCAGGGCAGGGGGTCTTTGATTCCCTGAGTGATGTCCCCTCACCTAGCTGGGAGACTAGCAGGCTTTGGCCTCCAGTTCTGGTCACAGGCAGACATCTTGCAGAGTTTCTCCTACTGGCACAGCCCGACTGGCTGCTTGACAGTTGTCCATTTTGGGGGGCTCGAGCTCCCCTTCTAATAGAACATTTCCAGACACCAAATGTGATTTAGAGTCTGAGTCTTTGAAGTCTCTCCCCTCTCTTCCTCCTGAAAGCAGCCCGTCACAGTGGGAACGACTCCAAATCTGATAGCCCCACAATCCAGTCCACGGGAGTGACTAGAAGTTCACACCTGGATGCCAGCCACAGTGATATGTATATCAAAAAAGGTTAACCCAGGGGCTCAGCCCTACTTTTTATGATTCTCCTATCAGCCCCATCTCCTTCCTGCAGTATGCCCAGGCCCCTTCCTTGGGACCTCTCTCTAAATCAAAGAGCACCCTTTGAAGTGTACTGGAGAACCTGGTTCTTCTGCACTCCAGTGTGTTTCACCAGCTTACAGGAATACAAGAATACAGTAATACGCAATTTTGTCTGAGGGGCCTTGGGGTGGGGGGGGGTGAAATTCCTCTACCTCTCCCCCTCATGTTTCACCACGCAACCCTGGGGCTACCAAAATGGAACCTTGATTCAGTCTTGTATAGTTCCATTCATTGGCACACATACACCCAGTCCAAATATGCAACATACACACACTGTACAGCACTTCATCCTTCATGTATTTTACCATTCACAGGCACACATACACTCAGTACATGAACATAACATACATGCACTGCACAGTCCTGCATTATGCCTCTATTGCGCCACTCACAGGCACACATACATCCAACCCATGTACACTAGACATGCACTACGCAGCACTACACACCAAACCAATGTAGGACAAGAGTGAGTTGAGAACAGAGCAGTGGAACTTCAAATGAGTGAGCCTGTAGACCTCACTTCAGTGGCACAGGTAAAAAGGACCTGTTCACTCCTACTGATCACTACGCGGTATGCTGCCACCACAGCGTTTGTGCTGCATATCTTCTGCCAAAGGAGCAGTCCCTTCCTCTTGATAAGAGGCAGGAAAAGTCAGAACTGACCTTCTGGAAAAAAACTCAAAATCTGGTTGTTTAAAGCATCTTAATAGCCTCCTCCTGTGCAGTCCTAGCAGTCTGACTTCCTAGCGCGGAACACTCCTTCTTGGAGTAACCAAGCGCTCCATAAATACTATAACATAAGAAAACATAGCGTAAAGGCCTTAGACTTTCATTAGTCTGAAGGTAGTGCTTTGGGCACCCCTCCTGGTCCAACAAGACCACAATCCTTGAGACAGGCCTATGTGATGGCACACACACATGATCCGTGTTTGCCTATGACGACAAAAAGTATGATAAATACTGATATAACGGGTGTTGTTATCTGAAAAGCACAGAACCCAATGGAGTACCTGAGTGATTGAGCCTGGCCCTTGAAACTCTTCCAAATTTTGGGTTCCAAACTGCCTCTGTCCTGAAAGATACCTGACTTTCCAAGATCTTCGCCTGAAGTTTAATGTCTCTTCCTCTTTTCCCAGCCTTGTTGAAATAGTTAAAGGGAACAGTTGAGCTTTCAGAACTCAGAGCCAGCATGATAATAATGCACCGAGTGCTCACAGCAGCAGGTCTTACAATGGCGATGCACTCTAGTGGCTAAGTGGCTGACTTTCGAGCCTGCAGACCGAGGTTCTATCCTGACTTTGACACAAAAATGAAAGGGTTGTGGCATGTGCCTCAAACTGAAAATAAGTTTAATGTAACAAAAAACAAGTGCACCATCGCAAGTTGCTGCCCACCTCCTCTGCACACATTGTTTTCAGAAATCTGTTCTCAACTGAACACCAGACCTGTGAGAGATGCTCCTGCTGTAATTAAAGTGCACTCTGTAAAGTGTGCTGCTGCTCTTTGGAGCTAAGATGGTGCTGCACTAGGCAGCTAAAAAAAGGATGCATGCTTTGCATCGTGGTGTTAGTTTCCTGTTTCCAGGTTACGGGCTTTGTCAGGCAGTTGTCATTTGGATGTGTGCCTTTAAAAGCTTGTATGTTGCTGCAATTGATGGGTGCATTAAGAGGCTATTATTGACAGTTCTGCCCTTCTCTGCACCACAATAGCTCGTGGGTGAGGGTGAGCGATGCATCAGCTTGAGCTTCTTCTATTCAACCAAGGTCTGTTGAGCAGAATGTGATGTGATGGAGGTAATAGGACAAAGGTATCCATAAAGAATTGAGCTATCTGTTGGCTGTGGTGGTTTGACCTCTGTGTTGGCTCTTATCAATCTTATTTAAGAACAAATGCTAAGGTACTTGTACACATATCCTATGAATCAAGAAGCGTTTCGTCAATGTTGCTGGATGGGATCACTGATACGGCTGCCGATTAATGCGCTTGTCCCTAGTAATGATACATTGATCTAGTGTATGTCGAAAACCGCTGGCATATAATATCTATGTACGCAGATGATGCCTTAGTATATCTCCGAGACGGCAGCACGGTGAGCCCATGTCTCATGGAACTACTGACACAATTTGGAGAAGCCTCTGGATTGAAGGTAAATTGGGACAAATCCCAACTGTTCCCTCTAACGTCCCTTTCCCCAGACCAAAGACACACACCCTGAAAACTTTTCCCCATTGGGCCTATGATTTGATTAAATACTTGGGGATTCATGTATAGCACTCAGGTAGGGATGTGGTGGATGGCAATCTTGGTAGGGCCCTTACAGGTACCAGATTATCCATCCCATTCTGGACCTCTTTGCCGCTTTCCTCAATGGGACTCATAGCCATCACTAAAAAGCTGCTCCTCCTCAGGTTGTTGTACTTTTTTTCTGCTCTCCCTGTCCTGTTATCCCAAAAGATATTCAAGGACCTTCAAACACTCTTGACTGCCTTGATCTGGAGCACAGGCAGGAGACGAGTGGCCCTTGCCAAGTTATATGCTCCGCTAGAAGAGGGTGGCTTGGGAGCCCTGAATTATGAATATTTCTAATCAGTTTCCCAATTTGAATGGCCTACTCGCTGGTTGGCTAGACACAATATGTCTGAGTTGGGACGGTGGTCCGACGGGATGCACCCACCTATGGTACTGGAATGGCTGCTAGAGTTTGATGGGGTGGTCCCCAGAGGGGAGGGAAACATACTTATGCAAACAGCTCAGGATTGCTGAAACCTATATATGGTTAAGAAACACCCTTATCCCCCATACGCCCCAGAACTACCTCTCTGGCCGCTGTCCAGTTGCACTGAATTGGGCACCAGTCAGGATGCGACCGTGTGGGCGGAGGCCGGTCTTGCAACTTAGGGCGACATATTCAACAACAAGATTCTCAGCACGTTTAAGAGTTTAGTGGAAGATTATGGCATACCTCAAGGTTTCTTCCTTGTCTATGCCTCGCTTGTGAGGCATTTATAGAGGGTCTGGTGTAGAATGCATGATGAACCAGAAACTTTGGTGCTCCTTAAAGCAATATTGACACACGAAGGGGCCGTCATGTTGTCACACATTTGTACAGCTACCTGAGCACAAACAGAATGACGCCACTCCATTCTCTCCATACTTACTGAGACGAAGCTCTCAACATCACACTCACAGACAAACAGTGGGCACAGTATTTGCGGGGGTACCGAGACACGTCTCTGTGAATGCTTGACTCAAATATACACAATTCAACTACCTCCACCACACATACCTCACTCCCGAGAGACTGGCACAAATGTATCCAGGGACCTCTGGCTCTTGCCCTTGCTGCCAGGACACAACGGCAAACTTCATACACATGGTCTGGGCACTTCCCCAGCTTGCTTTCTATTGGGATGGGATAACGGGAATTCTTACTGAGGCCTTAGGTTTTCCACTCCATAAAGATGGTCTGCACTTCCTACTAGGAGTTACCTCCCGTTCTGCTGCACGTAATCCCGTCAACAAATGTATCGATCTATCATTGGTCTTAGCTAAGCAATGGTTAGCCATGAGATGGAAGTCAGCTGCTGCCCCACCCATTAAACTGTGGCTATCCGATTTACTCGATGGCATAACGGCTAGGGCGGTCGACCTCGAATCTGGGGAACTGGGTTCGAGTCTCGGCAATGACGCTGAACATCCTGTGATTCTAGGCAAATCACTTAATCTCTCCGTGCCTAACAAAAAAAAATGAATGTGTCCTCATGTAATGCAACTGGTGCTATGTAAAGCGCTCTGATACCCGATTCGGGTCAAGTTCGCGCTATATAAAACTCTGTAAAATTAAAAAAAAAAATGTTTTAACTTGGCTGAACATGGGGCATTGCTGAATGCTGGAATGGGGGGCCCAATCCCATCTAATCCCCCATATAGGCAAGGATACTTGGAGGTGGTGGAGGCTAAATCTGATAGCACCTCACCCTGAACATGTATTCAGATGCAAAGTTGCACAATACACTATGGATAGGCCGTAACACCCCTTCCCCTCACCCTATATCTCTCTTCTGTAAACTGACACTGTATGTAGCCATCGACGGCCCTTTGGGGACCGCACTCCCCCTCCCGCCTACTCTCCCCTTGGATAAGTCGGCAGTTGCACACGCTTGGTAGAACAGTTTACACCATTAGAATTTATAACGTATTGTGTTTTATTACTTCTGAGTGGGAATGCTAAAGCAATAGTTCAAATGAAGAAATGATAATAGATTGGACAAAAATCGAATTGTCATACACCTGCTTTGATATACCGTTGGAAACTATACCGAGGTGTTTTAATGTTGACTGATAGTACAAGCGTAATGTTTGACACTGAACCTGCTGTTGCTCATTCTACTAACAAAGATATATATATTTTTTAAGTTGTTGCTGCATTAAGCAGCAAAAAAAAAGATGCATGCTTTGCATCGTGGTGTTAGTTTCCTGTTTCCAGGTTACGGGCTTTGTCAGGCAGTTGTCATTTGGATGTGTGCCTTTAAAGGCTCGTATGTTGCTGCAATTGATGGGTGCATTAAGAGGCTATTATTGACAGTTCTGCCCTTCTCTGCACCACAATAGCTCTTGGGTGAGGGTGAGCGATGCATGAGCTTGAGCTTCTTCTGCTCAACCAAGGTCTGTTTAGCAGAATGTGATGGAGCTAATAGGACTAAGTTATCCATAAAGAATTGAGCTATCTGTTGGCTGTGGTGGTTTGACCTCTGTGTTGGCTCTTATCAATCTTATTTAAGAACAAATGCTAAGGTACTTGTACACAAATGCTCTGAATCAAGAAGCGTTTCGTAAATGTTGCTGGATGAGATCACTGATACGGCTGCCGATTAATGCGCTTGTCCCTACTAATGATACATTGAGCTATTGTCGGCAGCTGGCTCAGCGCCTCCGGCTTGCCGCGCTCATTTGTTTTTCAATGTATCTGAGAAAGATCTAACATCATAGCTATTGTCTGTCACTGAAGTCCCTCTAGGAAGATGAACTAGGTGTTGGGCCGTGAGGGCAAGAAGGTTACGAGAAGAATAAAAGTCACGTGTGGAGCCTGGGTGGACCTGCCTAGGGTATCTTACTCTTGGGTAAAATATCAAAGAGCTCTGCGTCATCTATGAATGTGTGGATATTTGTAGAACACAAACATAGCTTGAGATCTACAGAACTCTCTACATATATGTATAAAGTCGTGGCAGATGTGCGATCCCTCAACGTAGCGTAATGACGCCTTGAGGTAGGGGTGTTCTGTACTGTGGATTCTCTGAGAATAGTCTATATTGCTAAATAAATGCTTCAGGGGCTTTTTTGGACTAAAATCCCCTTACTCCCCAATTGCCTATTTCTCTGTTTAGGCCCAGGAAGAAAATATTATGCCTTTAAAAACTCAATTCACTTCTAAACTTTTTTAGTTTTAAGACTAGTTTTCCTGTGCATGTCGAAGCAGGACAGCTATTCCCAAATCAGTTTTTGCCCCAGAAGGGGATACTTTTTACAAAACTCAGTTCTCACAATGCTAATCACTGCTATCATTTTCAAACGTAGACTTCCTGTATGACATAAAGGCTGGAATACACCGCACTTAATTAAGCCAACTTCATCCTAGGTCTCAATTACGGATAATGGAATTTTGAAAAGCTTAGTTCACAGCACCATTCCCTGCAATCAGTTTCAGGACTGAACTTCGTGTATGAGTGCAGGATTGAACCTTGGAAGCCCACCTCAGCCCACCTTCATTTCACCCCACTAATTGAACAAGCATTGGCAAGGCCAATAGGACTCACCTATACAAGAGCTATTGGCTTTGGTAATGTGTTCTTGCCATGTTGTACACCAGTGTGGCCACTGTTCAGCGCAGCTAAATGTTAGTGGCATGGAGTGTCCTAGAGTGGAGTGGGGGGACTAGAGCGTCATAGACTGGATTTGTTGGAGTAGAGTGTCCTAGAGTGGATTAGGGGGAGTACAGTGTCGTAGAGTTGAGTAGAGGGGAGTAGAGTTCTGTGGTAGAGAGTGTTGTAGAGTGCAGTGTTGTAGAGTGGAGTAGCATAGAGTGGAGTGGCATAGAGTGGCGTAGAGTGGAGTGGGATGGAATAGGGTGGAGTGAATTGATAAAGTGGGATGGATTGGATTGGAGCAGATTGTGGTGGATTGGACTGGGGTAGAGTGGGTTGGATTGAGTGGAGTGGGGTGGATTGAAGTGGGTTTACTGGATGGGGTGGATTGGATTGGAGTGGAGTGGGGTGGATTGAAATGGGGTGAGGTGGATTGCATTGGAGTAGGGTGGGGTGTATTGGATTAGATTAGGGTGCTTTGGAGTGTTGTGAATTAGAGTGGAATGGAGGGGGGTGGGTTGGACTGGACTGGAGGGGGAAGGGTGGGTTAGATTGGATTGGATTAGATTGGAGTGGGGTGGATTGGAGTGGAGTGGATTGCAGTGGGGGTGGATAAGACTGGAGTGGGGTGGATTGGAGTGTGGTGGGCTCGATTGGAGTGTGTTGGGCTGGATGGATTGGATTGAGTGGGGTGGACTGATTTGGGGTGGGCTAGATTGGATTGGGGTAGAGTGTGTTGTATTGGAGTGGAGTGAGGTGGATTTGACTGCAGTGGAGTGGGGTGGATTGGAGTGGGGTGAACTGGATGGGATGGATTAGACTGAAGTGGGGTGGATTGAATTGGGGCAGACTGTTTTTGATTGGAGTGGGGCAGATTGTTTTGCATTGGAGTGAGGCAGATTATTTGGATTGGAGTGGGGCAGATTGCTTTGCATTGGTGTGGGGCAGATTGGATTGGAGGGGGGTGGATTGTGGTTAATTGGACTGGAGTAGAGTGGATTGGGGAGGGAGTGGGGTGGATTGGATTGGTGTGGGATGGATTGGATTGAAGTGGGGTGGGGTGGATTGTGGTGGATTGGACTGGGGTGGATTGGGGTGAAGTGGATTGTATTGGAGTGGGGCAGATTGTTTTGGATGGAAGTAGGGCATATTGTTTTGGATTGGAGTGGGGCAGATTGTTTTGGATGGAAGTAGGGCATATTGTTTTGGATTGGAGTGGGGCAGATTGGTGTGAAACAGATTGTTTTGGATTGGAGTGTGCGGTTTGTGGTGGATTGGATTGGATTGGAGTGCAGTGGATTGGGGAGGTAGTGGGGTGGATTGGATTGATGTGGGGTGGATTGGAGTGGGGTGGATTGTGGTGGATTGGAGTGGGGCGGATTGGGATGAGTGGGTGGATTGGGGTGAGGTGGATTGGATTGGAGTGGGACAGATTGTTTTGGATCAGAGTGGGGCAGATTGGAATGGGGCAGAGTGTTTTGGATTGGAGTGGGGCAGATTGGAGTAGGGTGGGTTGGGAGGATTGGAGTGTGGTGGATTGGAGTGGATTGGATTGTGGTAAGTGGTTTGGTTTGGCTTGGTCTGGGTGGATTGGATTGAGTAGGGCGGATTGGTGTGTGGTGAGGTGGGGTGGTTTGGCATGCACTGGAGTGGGGCAGATTGGACTGGGGTTAATTGGGGTGTACTAAACAATTATGTATTAAAGCATCATTTCAGAAATTACACATAAGAAAGAAACAATGTCACTTTGCAATAAAATAATCCTCATCTTTTGAGAACAGCACCCAGTAGCAAAAACAAAAGAGTTTTTGAGTGCAAAGTGAGAAAAGAAGACTTGGCAAAATAAAAGAAAGTTAACTATAGAAAAGAAAACTTTGCAATTTTGTTTGTCCTGCTGGCACGTTTTTGCCAGTCACACGCCTTCTGTTTGCAGGGCACTAAAAGTTCAAAAGAACAAAATAGTACCTCAATCACGTCGGGAGCAGCGGACAGGCACTGATTAAGTTTAATCAATCAGTGATTGGTTCCTGCTCCACAGAGAGGAACGGAAATGATGTTTGCCTGCAGTGACAAATTACGAGGCTGTAAAGAAGAGTGCCACACAAGCTACCAAATGGGTAAGCAACGGGTGGGCTCCATGCCCTTTTTGGATACAAGAGTGTCTTGCAAGCGAGATGCATGCGCTAGCGCATGCAGTCGAAAGCGAGACCCTATAAAGGAACTGTGTACACCCCTCAACCAATCCTTCAAAAAACTGCAAGAAAAGTGCAGCTGGCCCCAAACTCAATACTGTTTGTTGCCTTTTGAGGCCAGACATGTAGCCACAATCATCGGCAAAATAAATTGGTCGATAATTTGTTCATAATGCAGACTTTTGTTTGTGTTACCTTTGTTTAACTGTGTGTGTGCGTGCGTGCGTGCGCGCGTGTGTGTGTGTGTGTGAGCATGTTTAATGTTGATACTTGCACCACTGGACATTTAATAATCCTGACAATGGTTTCAAAGATAGCCATGACATTTAAATAAAAAATGAATGAATATCTATATTTTTCATCTATAAATCTTGTATTGTCAGTTTACACATAAATCATAAAGACAGAAAACATATGTTTTCTGCTGTTATTGGCCACGTTGAAATTAAGTGTCCTCTTGTAAGAGAACCTTAGTGTATATTATTAGAGAGATTCAAACATATGAAACCTGTCAATGGCTGACTTCAGTAATTAGATTCCATCTGTTTTCTTTTTAAAAAAGAGGCTGCAATCACAACCATTGCTACATTTATGAATATATTCGCATTGGACATGGTGCACTGAGATACCATAAAAAGCATAACATGTCATAATGTCTCATTTGCCAGCCCACTAATTAAGCACAGACTATAATCTCTATTCAATGCCACAATACAAAAGCTTATGTAGGGATATAAGGCCACATAACAATATTGCGTAACGTGGATCTTGCAATCAATAACCAAGCTACTATCAGAATAGGTAAATAAAAAATATAATAATATGTTTATTTAGTTAATGCAGTTAAAGCTGCAATTTAAGAAAATGGTATGTATAGACTGCCCTATAATTCTTGTAAACCCCACACTGTTTATCGGATAATTAACTAGTGGTGCAAAATTCAATTGGTTAATCATATAACATTGAAGACCATGTAAATGGCATATTTTACATTATCCACCCAATTCATTTCCTCCAGAATCACAGTGGGGAGAAAAAGTCAAGATTTAAGGAAAGAATAATAGGTTACAACAAGCTGAAGGAAATTAGTCCAGCTGAACACCGGTCAGATCAACTCATATGTAGGTTCCCAGTTTTAGCCCAGAAGATCCAAATGATGTGCACGTATAGTGTGGCTCCAATTGAATCTCTGGGTGATTGCTGGTCAGGAGTTCATGTGGTTGTGATTCAGAAAAGATTTGTCTATAGTTTTCTTTAAAGGAAAGTTGATTGGCTTTGATTAATCAGTGATAGGAGATGCACCCATCACATTGCTGAGGTCTCTGAAAGTTGGCCATGCCCTGGAGATGTTTTTTGCCACATGAGCAGGGAGTGTCCATGGGTGTTTTCTTGTATGTCGTTGCTGATTGTTTGTTGGAAGCTTCTTCCAATGGCTTTGAAGTTCATTCATGCATTAACTAGAATCCTGTTTATTGATTATTGATTTGAAGAGCACTGGGTCTCCCCTTGCTGATGTTAGTATTCAACATGTCTAGGGGTTCTCAGAAGGGATAAGTTAGTTAAAATAGTGATGCAATGTGTGGCACGTGGACCTGGTTCAGACTGTGAGAGTTTTCTTCCAGTAGAGAGTGGCTTCCAGTATTTCACCCAGGAAAAGAGACAGACTATTGATAAATGGGAACTGCGCAGTGCATTTAATGTTGAGGAAATTAGTTCAGTTTTGCTGGAATTGAATTTCAGTGAACTCTTTGCCATTCATGACATATACCAATTGTTTTTGTTTTGTTTTTTGGTTTGTGGTGCACAGCTTACACACACATCATTCATTCTTTAGGCGAGCACTTATTAATTTTACTTCTAAGGGGTGACCATTAATTGTCACTGTTGTATCCCATTACTGAAGATTCACTGGGGTTATGGGCAAAGGAACCTTATAAGCAACAGATGTGCTACCCTTCATTGTTTACTACTCCAAATTTTATACTTTTTGGAAATGATCCATCTCTCAGTATGTACAAGGCTTTGAGAGCTACAGAGATCTGCACGTGTGGGGTAGATCAGGAGGTTGGAGAGTGCTGGATGTAGCACAGATTGTGTGGAATGCCCTCTGTGGCATGCTGCATGTTTGCCACATTGGAGGTGCCAGACATTTTTTTGGGCTTAATTTAGAAAGAGCACATAAAGGCCCAGGAACCCTCTGGGCACACAACCCCCACACTCTTAAGGGGTAACTAGTTATAGACGGTTAGTTTGGAGAATCAAGGCCTTTTCCAAAAGCAGTCTTTGGGTGCCACTGTTGGGGCAGTGACAGTGCCACTTACAAGGGCACTATGCCCTTTGATGGAGGCTGCGAAGGTCCTTCTGACGGTATGTGTGTGCACCAACTCTTCTGTGGGCCATCAAGGCCACTCGCCCCACGGCTCAGTCACATGCACACAAACACCGAGCCAGAATTGTGCCTGCTCCTTCTCTGTGTGCAGAGTCTCAGACCCGATAGTAATTAAAAACCGACATTGACACAGGTCCTTTTCGGGCCCTGTATTCATGCTCTTAACTTTACATGCAAAAACCAGTGCTTAATTCGTAAAAAAAATGGAGTGCCAGGGCCCTTCTTGGAAGGCCACTGCAGCGTGCACCACCCATACCCTGCCAATGGCAGCACCAACATAACACCTAACCATCGCACTCCTACCAGGGTGATAATTCTATTTCAGGCTACACAAAGCTATAGTAATGGCATGAGAGACTAGTATTATTCATTTTCAATGCATATTGACTTAATAAACACTGTCGTTGTGCTCATCTCAAAATAAAAAAAGACATTGCCACCATGTGGTGGGCTGTCACTAGAGCAGGTGCAAACAATTAACTGCCGATGCCGAGCACCAGAAACCACCGGCACAAATTAAACACAGGCAAAAACATGTTGATTTCTGAAAAATGAGTGTAAAAACCATAATGTAGTATGTGGTTCTTATATATATTTAACATGCTTTAATTAATATTGCATTCTCTAAGAGTGTTTCCTTTTTACAGGATGTTGTGTTATGGTATGTTTTTTTACAGGCAGCATCTGACTCTTGTATAGTGCATACTTTGAAGTGAGCCACATCCAGGTGCGATTGAGTTGTGGCGGAAGGCAGTGCGAGTTTCTCTCAGTGCCTGTCAGGAGGTCCAAAAGGTGTTCAGAATACATGGCCATCCAACCCTTATCGTCTCTCTAGGGTGACACTTTCTGGAAATTTTAGGTTACATGTTTGAGCCACGCCCTAATTATATAGGCCACACCCCTTTCAGAGACCCACACACACACACTTGTTTTTAGCCCCCTTAAAGCCCTGGCTAAGAGAATCAGATGCAGTAAGCAACAAAAAAAATGTTCTATTTTCCAAGGCCCATTTCCTCTGGAAAAATAATGGCTGAATATCCGTTCATTCACATATACGCTATACATCACGCGCTAAAGGCAGTCATGGACGTGGATGGGTTATACATCATGCCTGCAGCTCTCTCTTACTCATTAACACCCATCAGGGCTCATGGGTCGTTACTGACACCCTACTGTCACCAGCCCGACACGGCCAGTTCAGGGTTATTGAGCATAATCAAAGCACCCTGCAGGATCATGGTTTATGCATTGTTTTTGTTACATATGGATCCTGCCCGGGTCCCCGGCTGCCTCATACCACTTTGGCATGGACTCCCCGTTGCGACTAATAGAAAACAATTGTGAATAATGGGCTCTTTACATCCACCCTGTATTTTCTAGGCTGGGCAGAATGGTGCTTCTCGCCATGGGGGAGGTTATTCCCTCCTGCGGCCTATCTCCCTTCAAAACAACGGAAGTGGGAAGACTCCACAGGAAATGCTCCCTGGCTGAGCTGTCCTGTGAGGGGACTGAGTGAGAGGGGTTTATTGGGCATAGACGGAATTGTATACTCTCTTCTGCTGCCTTAATTGGGGTGTGTATGTTTTTTGAGTTCTCAATTTAATATGCCAGCCACTACTTTGTTTTAATAGTAAATAGGAGCTTGGCGCAGGTGCCCTGGCAGTGTTATAACCCTCCCTCCCTGCTGATTTAACATTTTGCAGATTAAAACCGCGATTGTATTATCCTCTCTGTGAAAATGGTTCCAGCCAGCTCCCCCCTTACAATGTGTGAATTGATTCACAGTTTAGTCTAATGAGTATTGTATGTGCCCAGGAGTTGCACCTGAGGTGTTGTGAGCTATTTTACTAACTTAACAGGCTATTTTCACGGAGATAACCAGATTTACGGGTCCATCATAATTTCAAGTTTAGTGGGGTTACACAGGGCTTGCACATTAAGTGTTACGAGCTGTTTTACTAACTTAGCAGGTTATTTTCATGCAGATAACCTTTCGATTACGAGCAGCAATGCTTGTTCTGCACACTGTTGTTCGTGATGTCTTTGGCGCAAGATTACCCTCATTTAACCAACTACAGGGTAAATCCTGCGTTGCTTTAACCACTAGCCATTGTATATTTTATAGTGACTAAATTGTGGACAGTGCAGTTAAGGGCCTTGTATTCCAATCCTGGCTTCCCCCACTTGATAACATTGTGTAATCTTTGGCAAAGCACTCCATCTTACTGTGCCACTATTGAAGTCAAGTTTATTCATCACCAGTGCTTTAAATGGGCAGGTGCTGTCAGGTACGGAGTACCTGCACTTCAATTTGAAAGGAAGAGTATCTGCACTTCTCAGCAAGGGCTCAGTTTCCTTTGTGGAAGAGTGCCAGCACTTCTCATGAATAAACAGGCACTTTGGGATAGTGAGTACTTGCACTTTTATATTTCCATTTCAAGCCCTGTTAACCTCTTACTTCACGTGCTCTTTCACAATCAAAACAAGTTTTCACACAGAAGCCAATGTGAGGTCAGAGCAACTTAGCAGTAAACAGGAGGCGGTTCATCTTGAGTAGATAAGAAGAGGGTCGGGAGTGCTATTAAAGGATACTTGGAATTTGCACCTGCACAGCTTGAAATTGTTTAAGGATCAGGGGGAAAAATGGCTGTTTTCGACTATCAGGTTCTTGTTAAGAGTAGCTCAATAAGTCTGATGGGTCCAACTGGAGTTATTGGTCCTTTGTAATTCAGAGTTTAGCAAGAACACCGCTGGTCAGTGCTAATCTACCCGGAAATTTCACCTAATGCAAAAATGCAAAGTCTTCAGATGGAATACTGGGGGCAAACTTGTGCATAGATGCACACTAAGTTCGATTTCTGCATGTTATTCCTCAAACTGATAATGTTCCCCCTCCAAAATAACCAGGACCTCAGTAATGGCAAATCCAGCAGAATAAAATATCTGGGATTGTCATGGGCCACAAGTAATGAGGGCCTAAGTAGTAGGGTGACCAGATTCTCAAAACAAAAAACCGGGACAGGTCATAGACATAGAAGTAGGACTACAGTTTGCAGTAACCGTCAACATAAGAGTAGGACTATTTGACAGCTGTCGTAGACATAGAAAAGGGACTACAATGACAGCCGCCTCCACAGACACAGATGAAGAATTACAGACAAAAAAATCAGATGTGTGACACAGACAGCAATGGAGTTTTTGCTTTAACAATGCCAAGAACAGCCTCAAAACTACTAACTTGCAAAAATGGCTAAAAAGCTTGCCCCATGCCAGAAGCCGGGAAGGGGAAGAGGAAGAAGGAAGAGAAAGGGAGACAAAAGTCACTATGATGCGGGAAGGGCTGAGGAGGTAGGCCTGTCTGTGTCTCTGAGATGAGGGGAGGGATGAGAGAAGGCCTGTCTGTGTCTCTGAGGTGTGGGATGGGCTGTGACTATAGGCCTGTCTGTGCCTCTGAGATGAGAGGGGGAAACTGTGGCATTTCTAAAGTACGAGGCTAACTCTAAAATAGATGCAGTATGTTACTGGTGATGTCTGCTCTGTGCACACTGCTGTCGTACATAAGTGTCTTCTGTTGAGCAGCTTTCAAAGCACCTCTAGGCACTGTGTATGCATCCATTCTTTGCTGTGATAAAACCCATGACATCATAGTGCTTAAAAACATTTCCCCAAGTGCATTTTGGGGAGTGCCTTTCTTCAGGGGGCAGTTAATGTCCAATTACAAACCAGCATTTCTGGTCGTCTGGTTGAACCGTCCAGGGACCAGGTTCCTCTCAGGTAGGCGGTCTGAGTAGTACGGAGAAGGGTACTACAGCACGGACATGTTGTAGGTCACAGCAAGCAGAGCTCGCCTCTGACCCTGTGTATCTCACCCAGCCATGTCCCATGAAACAACTGCACCCACAAATGTCTCTCCGCTTTTACATCACACAGGGCCTCCTGATGTAGTAAAATTACTACCCGAGCAGGCTTTGAGGCTGCAGTAACTTGACCACATCACCACTCGTGCACGACACCCGGCACTTCCCCCCACACTCCCTTCAACCACTCATGCACCCTGTTCCCTCCCAGCGCTCCCAAACAAGGCAGCGCGCTGAAGTCCCATATAGGCCTGGGTGGAAAACTACACCACGCTCGCGTAGTTTGCGTAGTTTGCGCAACTACGCGCTACGCGAATTGCACGTAGCACAGTGCAAAAACGCGTAGCGTAGCGGGCATTTTTTGCTTGCTCGCGGTCCTCAACGTCAAGTTGGCGACCGCGAGCGAGCAAAATGACATCCCGGCGAGACTTTTTCCTCGTTCGCGATCAGCAACATCAAGTTGCCGATCGCGAGCGTGGAAAATAAACCTCCCGGCGAGATTCTCAATGCGGGGAGGTCAGGTTTCTCATTGCGAGTGGTCGCGTATGCTCGCGACCGCTCGCGATGAGAAACTACCAGTCCGCGTTGAGAAAACTGCCGCTCGAGTACAAATCTACTCGAGCGGCAGAAAACGACCGCTTGCACTGTGCAAGATGCCGATTGCAATGATTACACAGTGCGGACAAGCATCCGGCACTGTGCAATCATTTCGAACAGCATTTCCTACCGCACTACGCAGTTCGCGTAGTACTACGCGTAGCTCGCGTAGTGCGAAGTGCACTTTGCGTAGCTACGCGTAGCGCTACTACGCGGACTACGCCCAGGGTTAGTCCCATACAGCACTCTACAAAGACCAGGTGACATGACAGAAGTACCCAGGCTTTAAGTGGGATGAAAAAACTGAGGGGTCTCTCAAAGGGCCGTGGCCGATGTAATTAAGTGTGTGGCTTAAAACACATAAGCTAAAAACTCTGTGCTTAGCATAGTGGGCCACCCGAAAAATTTGCTGCTTCCGTCATTGTATCCAGATAAATAATACAACAAGTAACAATGCACCTATAATGAGCCAAGACTATTAGCTTTGTCAATTGTTAGCTGCATAAGCTAAATAGGCAACAACTTTGGCTTCGTTGTACATAACATTGAAAATGCTTCAGTTCAGGACTGATGAGACTGAAAGAACTGTAACGAGTCTCTTCGAAGGCAGTGAAGGGTGGTATTGCTGCAGCAGTAAGATTTTCTTTTTCACCCTGAGGGCAAAAATGGAGAGCCCAATAGAGACCCGTCTCAGCACCTGTGCAAAGTAAGCAGGCATACCGAGACACTATTTAAAAAATGGGACAGTTATCTGTTTTACCCGGGCACTGCACAAAAACCGGGACATTTCTTAAATTTGGAGCAAAGTGTCGGGACCCCGGGACACTGCTCCAAAAACCGGGACCGCCTGGGGAAAACCGGGACGTCTGGTCACCCTACTCAGTAGTGTGTTATGGGGAATAGCATTTCAAAGAGGGCTTATTGAAGTAATTCTGGGTAGAGGTGGAGGTGAAGAGGGGCAGTTGCGTGTGAGTGTCCGCTGGAGGTATCAGCCAAGGTCTGGCCGATGCTCATTCCTTGCAGATCTTCCCACTGTCCATTCCGGTTTTGAGGGATTGATGAACTTCATCGGGTGACGTCTACTGTGCTCTCTATGACTGAATCTTCATAAGTCTTGGGCAGTGAAATGAGACATAGAAGGCCCAGCCGTTAACTCAAGCTGAATAAGAAGGAGATGCAGAAGTGCATTAAGCACAAGGAAGTGGGCGCTGGCAGTGGTGGCCAGACTCAGAAGTGGGGTTGGTCCTTGAGTTCAGTTTGTGAATGAAAGTCATCAGAGTTGAATGAATGGTAGTTGTAGAGTGAGTCAAATCCAGGTAGCTCGGATCCAGTACACAGGGGCCCAATGGGCTCTCAGCCTGGAAGCCGTGTGTGTCCAGCATAGGCTCAGTATTGCATACCAAACAGCATGTGATGGGGACCTCTTCTAAACAGATGGTAATCTGGCATTTCATCCTTTTCATTCCAGTGGGAACTTATTTAGAGCAGTGATGGGTTACATTGGAGGTACAGTGAAGGCAGTGTAAAGGCATACACAGACTTGACTGGGTATGGTAATGGCCCCTGTGGCATCCGTGAGGAAAGGGGGTAGCTCAGACGTAGCTACCCCAGGAGAGGGTAGCACAATGAAACCCTCAGATTGGGGCAGGTTCCTCCACAACTCTTCCTCTTTGGTCAAACACACTCCAGACTCTCCACTTCCAAGAACAGCCACTCCCTTTAGAGTCAATTACCAACTGCAAGCCCTTCTCAGTCTTACATATCAGACAGCGCAAGCTCTTTGCCAAAAGATGTATTGTCACCTCACAGTGGGTTTAGAGCCCACCTATAGCTTATGATTTGTTGGTTTCAATTTTAAGTCTCATCTGCTTTCTTCTTATTCATTCGCTTGTGTGGGCTTTACTTCCTCTTCTTGTGTTTTTCCCTCTCCTGGTGCACCATCTCATTTCTTCTCTTCTTCCACTGCTCACTTTTCATGGACTACTTTTTTTCTTTTTGTTTAAGCACTCCACAAGGCTGCATATATTTTCCATATGTCTCATTGTGAACTTCTCTTCCCCCTCCACCTTGCTCAGTGTTGCTCTCTTTCCCATGTGCTTCCCCTTCACGATGCTCTCAGCCTTGTGTGCTTCTCCCCACCTGTGTTGCCTTCTCGCCCGTGTGCTTCTCTCCCAGCTTTGTGTTTCTCTGTTTCTCACTCGTTTGCTTTTCTGCACCTACGCCCCATGTTGCTCTTTCTCTGTGTTGTTTGCTTCCCCAACTGTAGCCATTTGTGTTGCTTTCACTCACCCGTGTCATCTGTCTTGCTTTCCCAACCCACGCCCTCCATGTTGCTTTCACCCACCTCTCCCCATGTCGCTTTCGCCCCTTATGTTGCTCATGGCCCATCCATTAAAAAATATATACTTTTGCACATTTTTTTCTTTTTTATTTCCTGATCCAAATCTGATCTGTAAATTAAAAGGAAAAAAACAACGCGATGAGCATGCTTAAAAAATGATGTAGCCCTCTATATCATGGGCTGTTTGCTTTTTTGTATTCCACTTCAGCCAAGCTGCGTACCATCGGGGATGTTGTAAAACATCTCTAAAAACCACTGGCAACGCCAATGGGTCTTAAAGGTGAGGTCTATTGGCTTTGCCAGTGCTTGTTATAGATAGCGTTCAAATAAGCTGTCTAAAGTCAAGATTGGGAAAGGCCTATGTGGGGCCTTTAGAGGGAGAGTTGGTGCTTTGGGGAAGATCAGCAGAGCAAGGGAGTGATACTCCCTACTCATCAACACATCCACTTCCATGAACCCATGCAAATGACCAGGTCGAGGGATTACTTCACCCCTTCTCCATCTGAGAGTGCTTCATGCAAATATCATCACTGAAAGTAGGAAACAACATGTCCTGCTGCAGAGAGCCTCTTCAGAGTCTGGATCTGGACTGCCTGCCTTACCCTTATGCGGGACAGGATCTGTGTCCCTCCTCACCAATGTGTTGTCATCTGCAACAGCTGCACATATCAGGCGCCGTCGTCTGGTGCGTCCGAGCTCTGTGTAGACTCTTCTCAGGTTCTCTCCCCTGCTCTCTACCTCGCCTGTATTTAGGATGGACCCATCACACTATAGGCACTGGTAGTGCTGTGACTCTCCAACACTCTCCCCCCAGTGTTTCCCCAAGTTTCTTCATACTTTCTGAGAAGGACACGGAGGTGGCAAAGGGATCAACTGGAAGTCTATGGTCTCCTCATGCAATACACCCAGGGCCACGGGAATTATGCGATTGTGCAGCTGCGGTGAAGTTTGCATAATTATAGATTTGCCACATAATCCATCATCTGCTGCATAATCTGCAGATTTTAACAAAAAAAAAATTGTTTCTAGCTCAAACGGCTCAAAAGTTACTAAAAACGCAGCGGCACATGTTGACGCGCAGTGGAGAGCCTTTGCAAAGGTTGACTGGTCACCTTTCTGTTGCTTATTGCTATATTTGGGTACTAAACTGATACTAATAAGTTGCACCCAATGCCCAGACAGTGTTAACAAGTGTGAAAAGTACAAAATAATGAAGAAATACTAATAAAAAATGTGCTGCATTACGCTGCATAATTTGCTTTTTCTTGACGCATAATTTACTCAACCCTTCGCATAATTTGACCCTTTCCTGCCGCATAATTCCAGTGGCCCTGAACACACCTCATCAATTGGTATCCAGAAGGCAGAAATGGGAGTCTGGCACAGGCCTCCAGGGCTTCTATATCCACTTATGCGCCAGTCCTGTGCCTCCATTTCCATCCCTTCACTGATAAAACACAAACATAGTGAAGCATTGAGCTATCAAGACAACAAAGTACCACAATGGCAGTGAGCAAATATCCATCATTTTCAATCACCACTCAGAGCAAGATCCCCCACTGCCAATACCCATCTCAGTGTCTCCAGCACTACCCAGCCAACCACAGCAGCAGTATCCTGACCTCACACTTGAGACACAAACCCCAGAAAAGAGGCCGTGAAGCTAAAGAACAGAATCACAAGAGCACCAATATGGTACAACAACAGATCAAACCCGTACCCAAAGAATTAAACAAGAGACTTTAGCTCCTCTAAAAAGTATATAGGTATTCATTCCTATACCTTTGGGAATACCAGAAGGTAAAACTACCTGTGAAAATAATGAATCCACATCTTGTGGGGATTCCACTGTCAGTTTTACGAGGTTTTCTGTTCGAGTTCTGCAGGTCAGAATGATGGATAACATGGTTTCGCTTTTATTTCTAGCTTAAACTGCATTTGTGCTTTGTCCGGAGCTGCAAAACTCAGAATGAAGACCTGTTTCAAAACTTGGAAGAATTAAAGCTGGGCAAAAAGGTGGCTTTTTACTACTTGATGGACTACGAAAACAGAGTGGTAGATTTCAGAGCGGAGCAGAAGGGCAAAAGCTCGCTTGATCTCGATTTTCAGTATGAATACAGACTGTTAAAGCTTGGCATAGTAAGATGAGCTAGCTATTACATTTTTATTTACACCAACTGATCTGTGCCTATTCACATCCTCACCATGTCAGTGTAGGATGCAGCGCTACACCCTGCGCTATGGACTTTCCATCTCTCAAGAGACCTGAAGTAATATGATCACATCACCCCCGTCCTCATCGAACTCCATTGGTTTCCTTTGCAAGCCCCTACCATTCAAAACCAGCTGCATCATTTACAAAGCCATCACAACCAGAATCCCTGCTTATCTTGTAGACAAGCTCCCCTTCTCTGGTGGATCTCAGCACTCCCGTAGCCAGAACACCATCAGACTGCAGACGAAGAAGTGTAAAAAAGAAAGAGAAGACAGCAGGCCTTTCCATCTGGGCACCCAGGTTCTGGAACAATGTCCCTGTATGCATCAGAACTGCTTCAGTACTGCTCCCAATTAAGAAAAAGTTGAAGACTCACCTCCTTAAAAACCCTACATCACAAAGCATTAACTGTCCACAATCCAGCTTCCTCTCCTCTTACTCATTGACTTTATTTTTGTCACTAACCATGTGCAGAGCTCCGCTGCCTTTTGGCTAGGCTCACGCAATAGAAATACCATATACATACATACATATATGTAATAATGCCAGGAATGTTTACAAAAATAGAGACTGGTGCAATATTAAGGGTGTATGAAAAAATGAAAGTATGCATTTCTTTTATACGATGTTCTGCTATTTTAATGGCAACCACGGAACATTCAAATGTAGTCCCACTTGTATTACATTTTAAGCACTTGTATGGTCCATCATAACCCAGAACAGCTAAGTTTTCATTTTGATCATCTGTTTCATTTGCCAGAATGTTTGTTGTAGAAGGTGTGTTAGGTTTCTCAATGGACTTCTTACAGTCGTAATGTGGACTGACTTAGGGCAGTTTGTATACTTTGGCACTCAGCTATCGATGTACATCTCTTTTATTGCTCTTCCTACATCAATGTCCTTCTCTGATACTCAGCCAAAGCCACCAGGTCCTCATGTGATGGTGCAAAGTAGATTAACAGAAGCAAGAGCTGCACTCTGACATTTACATGTGGTATTGCTACCAATGAGAGAAGTAGGTTGGATGATCATTTTAACTTTCAAGCAGGTATTTCCTTTTATGAGGGACCTCCACTTTATATCACGGTATAGGTGTGGGGTAAGTTCACTACCTCTCGTATTTGGTCCTGAAGAAGCACCGTGGATTGTTCCCACACCGTAGGGCGCGAAACATGTTGGCCTGGTTACACTGCAATCACGAACTTGAAGCATCTTGTGTACATCATGCCCCCACAGTAGCCCCAACCTTTTACGCTTTTGTCTGGAGAATACTCACATTAAAGAATCATTTGCTATCTCCTACATAGTCTTAATTTAGCCACTTTCACATACACATTTAGGACGCCCTCATACTCGCACCTTTCATCATACGGCATGAATGACTAAAGATTTCCGCCAAGTGACCCTACGAGGAGCAAAAGCCCAATGATGAAGCATGACATCCCCAGGGGTGTGTGAGGGCAACCTAAAACAGTCCTGAAGGTTCCCTCCCTATGTTTCATCAACCATTTTGACTTTCTTTCCTTCTTTCTGATGGGAACAGTGCCTTCCCTGTTGATCTGACTATTGTTTTCGGAGCCCAGGTACTGGACCTTCATTGGCTTCCAGTCCCCCTCTCTTTTTGCACAAGTTCTTCAAGACATATGGTCTTGGAGTACACATTGGCTTGGATTACTTGTGGCATTGGAATGGGGATTGATAAGAAATCCTCCTGACTTTCACCATTTATTTGATGTTGCACTAGTATTGACCTCTTATCCTCTAACACTGTGGGTGACCTGGCCACTTCCAGTATCTCGAAAGTTAAACATTTGCTTTGTGTCTTGAAGCATCTAAGCTCCAGTAGGGGAGTCTAGGGAGTCAAAGTCAGAAAGCTCTTTCTAAGCACCATATTCACCAGAATTCCCCTCTCTGAAAGTCTAGTATATCACAATAGTGGTGATACGGACCATCATCAAGAGTGGCTTATGGAAGAGTGTGGCAGTCTGGCTTAGAAAACTCTTAAAATGGATTATGTGTTTGCTGGGATCAATATATAATAAGTGGCAAAGAGTATTTACGGCATCAGTTAAGTGTTTTGGGATAATCCTCTGCAAGATGTATTACAAGGTCACCAAAATTTGTACCAGGCTCAGTAAGCTCAACACTTAATAAGGAGTAAAGACTAAACTCAGATTCATGACTTTCCAATTGATCTTAGAGGCTTGCCTTTTTAATGTCACAGTTCAGCCCAGCAAACCATCTCATCTCAGCATCCCAAGCTAATAGACTCCATGACCCCTCATTTGAATGCCACAGGCCTTGGAACCCCTGAGTGTGCAGGTGAGGCTTCCTGATCAATGCTTTGATCAGTGCAGAGTCCCCAGCTTGCAAGAATGCCCGCGGGGTGATGGAACCGCAGAGCACAGCAGCAATATGCATCTGGCAGCAGGGGGCACCCACAGGCTAGGGGTGCATGGGTGCGTCAGTGTATAACCATTTCCAGAACGTTTGACACTCCCATATTGCTGTGGTCTGTGGACGATTCTTTTCTGCTCATTGCCCCAGTACCCGTGCACCAATGTTCTCGTTACAGTGTACCCAAGTCAGTGCGCCTGACCTAATGTCCCGTGTAAGTGTCCATGTGTCAGTGCGCCCATAGTTACAATATGTTCCTGTCCCAAAGTCAGTCACCAGATCAATGTTCCCATATTAGTATCCCAACCCTCATACTTGTGTCGCTGTGTGAATGTCCCTGTGTCCATGCCCTATCCCTGTGCCAGAAGCCCATGTCACTATCCCTGTGTTGCAGTGCTTAGTTTGTAAAAAGATAAGTGCCAGGGCTATCGTCATGAGGCCGCTGCAGCTTGCACCACACATTGCCCCTGCCATGCTGCCAAAAACAGTAACAACACAACTACTAACCATCACACTCCAACAGTTGTGACAATTCAGACTATTTCAGGCCCCCAAAGCTATGAGAATGGATTGGGCGGCAGGTAATAGTTATTTTTAATGTATATTGAATTCATAATTAACTGTTGTTGTGGTCTTCTCCAAATTAGCTAGACAGCACTACCTTGTGGCAGACTGTCACAAGCGCTGGGGTTGACAATTAAGTGCCGGTGCCAAGCACCGGAGACCACCGGCTCAAATTAAGCACTGTGGTGACAGACTCATAGTGCCCATGTCAGGGTTTCAGTGTTAGTGTCCTAATATGTCTGTGCCAGTCTGCCCTATCAATGTACCAGTACCAGTATCCCAGTGTGCCCATGTATTATATATTGTCCTTGTGTGAAAGTATCCACTTGCCAGTCCTGTCATATTCGAGTCACAGTCGGTGCCTCCATGTCGGTGTCCTGGGCATACTTTTAGGATTTCTCTCTCCCTGTGTTGAGGCGTCAGTGACCTAGTGTCATTGACTCTATGGCTTTGTCCCTCTTCCTGTGTCACAGATTTGGTGTGCTCTTGTTGTCATGTATTTATAGTGCTTGTGCAACACTAAGGCTGCCTCAAAGCACTGTTGGGAAAATAAAGGGAAGTAAGAGACATGAGAAGAATAGAACAGACTCAGAGGGGTGAGAATGGCAATGGAAATCAAACATGCAAGAGACACAGAAATATGAATAAGGGCTTTAGGAGTATAAAGCAAGAAGTTTGGAAATTACATTTTTTACAGAATAATGTGACACGCGTCAAGGAGGAAGAGCTGGCAAGCTCAAAACAAACAGTGTTACTGTGCTGCCAGATTAATATTGAAGTCTTATGTTCCTTGTGATATGCATGTGGATTGGGTGAGTGTTGCTTATGAAAAAGTGCATCATGAGTGCAGCAAAAGTAAAGTGAACAAATATTGTACTTTTATAGAGATGTTGTAAATTTTCTTTCTTTTTTGTGTAGATAGAAATAAATTACAAAATAGAAAATAGAAAATAAATGATGGTTGTTTCGAAATTGTTTAAGTTTGGAGCAGGTTTTACTCTTCATCTCACATGTTGTTAGATATATTTGAAAATGAACTACACGCTTATTTTGCTAACACCATTTTTGACCTACAAGGCTATGGTTGTTGCAAGGGGCATTTGGGTGATGTGATTGGGCCCGATTCACAAAAGTAATCTGAGACAAAATCCTAACTTTACGACTTTCGGTGTTCACAAAAGGCATTTAGGAGTAGCAAAGTTAGGATTCCTAACTTTACTACTCCTAAACTGAGAAAAATCCTAACTTTACAACTTTCAGTATTCACAAAAGGCATTTAGGAGTAGTAAAGTTAGGATACTTTACTACTCCTAAATGCCTTTTGTGAATACCGAAAGTCGTAAAGTTAGGATTTTGTCTCAGATTACTTTTGTGAATCGGGCCCTGTGTGTGTGGGAATGTGGGGGTCGGACTGGGACCAACAATAATAAAGACTCGATTGGCCCATGCCACCCTCCACTCCCATTGGCTAAGGCCCTGTCTTCTTCACTCCCACTGGCTCCTCTTCTAGGCTTTGCTGATGCTTAATTTCTTCAACACCTCTGCCACTTAGGTTTGTCTGGTCCCAGATGAAGGGAGTGTGAGATATTTAACTCAATTCTCCACTTCTCAGTGGCTAGCAAAATGTTTTATTGAGGTAGTCATTCACAGCTGACATTTTTGGGTGTCCTGTCTGTCGCAATTTTAAATTGTAACATTGCCACGCCTGACTTTCATCCTTCTGAGCTCAACTGATTGAGTACCATGACTTTGGGTAGTAGTAGCACCATTTTGTTACACTGTTTAACAAAAACCGTGGTTGGGAGCACAATAGGAAGTTGAGTTTTGATCATAGATGTATTTTCGTGGCTGCCAAAGGAACCCCTAAGCCATAGAGCTTGTGCTAACCATACAGCCATTCCAGACATCTTGATGGAGTTGAACCCCCGTGGGACCATGTCCACTGGGCCCTTGCATTGGGTGACAATTGGCAAACTGAGTTTTGCAAACCCCGATCTGTCCATGAATGAATTTAGTATGTGTGGATCGCGAAGAGAACTTGTAGATCTGAATGAGCTCTCGCTGGAATCTATTTTAATTGGGTGAGTTGGAGATGTCTTCAAAGGTCCAAGTGGAACGGATGCTTTCAGCCAGAGTAGGCCTCGCCTCGCTAACTCACAGACGGCTTCTACCAAAGCCCGTTTCTCTTCCACCGATGCTGCACATGGGTGCACTGGATGAGGGGCGATCTTTAATATGAATTAAAAACTGCAGTTATGTTCTTTCATTAGGGTCTATACATTGGCATCCACAGTTGAGGCCTCAAAGGTGAAATATGACTCAATTTTAGAGTAACTATTTCACTCTCTGTTACAGATACAGTCATCAGTCCGCTCTTGTAGCTAAGCACTTATTTTGAGGGCTGGCGTTTTGTACTAATCAATCAATCAATCAGGATTTTGTAAAGCGCGCTACTCACCCGTGAGGGTCTCTAATAATTTATCTACGGGTTTAATGATCAAAGCTGATGGTGCCTTGATCAGTTGAACAATCTCAGTGTTTGTATGTTACCTTTGCTTTCTTTTCTGCTTTTTCCTGCTCTTTATCTATAAAAAAACATGGGGAAATCCATTATCCCCGGAAACCTGGGCAACGTACATGAAGACAAAACCGTGCTTGCATTAGGGTTCTTTCAGTATTAATTTGGGATTCTTTAAAAAAGGCAAAAAAGACAAATTATTATATTGTCGAATGAAAAAAATATGCAGGTTCAGACCATGAAAGTAATCCATGTGAAATTAACTATTGCAGTCCTCAGCAGGATAGAGAGAGCAACATTGTATTTATGTCTATCAGATAAATTATAAACGGGTTCTACCAATAAACATTGATAGCTATACAGGTAAGTGCTCCAAAGTGCAATTGTGCAAAAACTGTGAGATACAAATACAGACCCATGTATTCAAAGTGATCGGCAGCTGCAACACTAAGTCAAGAGTCAGGGGAATATAATTTATTTTATGGGCATTTAAGTGCCCTTTTGGGTGATAACAGAACAGTCCAGATAACATATGTCGATGTTTCGATCTAAATGAAATATTCAGAGGGAATCATCATCAGGGCGATGTTGATGACAATTTTGGAAGGTGGGGAGCAAGCCTGTGAGTGAAAACAAGACTAGTAATGGACATCAGAAGATTAGTGAGAATGGAAAATCTTTGTGTAAAAATATGCAGGGTAGCTGACCAATTAAGATATTCAATTGCTTTGTGCAAAACAATCAGAATCTGCATAAGGGAAAACAGAACTGTAATTCAATATAAAAGAACTTCAATCCCACAAGAAACATAGCATTTAATGTGGCATGGCAAAATGCAGAAGCCAACTAAGGTTGGAGGGTCACAGGTCACAGGTCGATTCAGATGTCCTTACTAACTTGGTTCAACTCACTTCCTTTATGTTTTTTTGTGCGCAATGCCGACTCAGCTATTTTGGTTAAAGGTAGGAAGGGACACAAATAAAACAGGTCACAAGTTGGGTGAGTTGTCGTCCACTGAGGTAGGTTCTAGTCCTGTAGGAACTGTTTTTCTAAGGAAATTAGTTAAAATGTAGCTATTTTTACTGCACTCTACAAAGTCCTGCCAACCTAGGAACGTAATTTCTCACAAATCAGTAACAGGTTCCACTCACTTTACTTGAGGGTTTTTCTTTTGCAGCCAGGACACATACTAGTTTCTTCCTCACAGAGACAAATCTCCATGGCTTTTGGTCGCAGGCAAAGGCTGTAGGCTCCAATGGTAAGAGTTTTTCGGACATTCAGGGATATCACTTAGGGCCTTATTAAGACTTTGGCGGTCTTGGAGCGGGGTCGCCACGGCATCGCCGCTCTCCGAGACCACCAAAGCCATAAAAAAACAATTGTATTAAAATGCATCAATAATAGAAAACGAGAGAACAAATAATTTGTTTGTTGTTTCAGTCTGTTTCAATGTACATTTCAATGTTTATTTCTATGCCCGTGGAGAACAGCCAATTTGTCAGGTAAATTCAGTGTGTCATCTTTACAGACAGATGTTAGGCTGAGTGGTATGTATGGAGGGTCTGTGAGGGTGGTAAGACGCTTTCATGTTTTTCATGTATTATATATATGGGATCACATTGAAGAGTCCTGCATAACGCGCTATGTGTCTTTAACACAGTGTTTCTTCCATTGCATTGGACATGTGACACAGGGGGGTGGATACCCAGCATTTAAAAATGTTATGGCGGATTGTGTTCTCTATGTGTGAACAAGGGCACAGTGTGCTCGAAACGTGTCACGGAGTGAGAGGATAATAAAGATCTTACCTGCCATCATTATCTGGGTCCGTTTCTCTCTGTTCGCCGGTGTGGAGGTTCGGAGAGTGCTTTTGGAGGATATATATATATATATATATATATATATATATATATATATATATATATATATATATATATATATATATATATATATATATATATATTCTACTGGCGGTCGCCAGTAGATAGTTATAGTTACAACCTATTATCCATAGGAAATCCGCGACATTCTATTTGAAATAACTCTCTTGCCGGTTGACGTATCTTCGCAAAATTTTCAAACTTTGTGGCCCGCTCCGATCCGCTCCTACCCTGAAAGTCTCGGGGGATTCGTCAAGCGGGGGCCGAGAAAAAAGGGGGTCCCAAAACGCGTTTTCCCCATGCATTTTTCCATAGGAAACTTTAGACACGGCTACAGCCCGAACTGCTGAACGGAATTACACCAAATTTGGCAAACAGGTAGTTCTTGGTTCAGAAAGAACCCTTTTTGTTAAATGGTGTAAATCCGTTCAGTAGTTGCTGAGAAAATGAAAAGTAAAAAGTTAGTGATATCTATGGCCGAGTAGGGTCCGCGTACCCTCAGCGCACCCTGCGCGCACCGTCCCGATCACGAGCTGCATGTTAATTGGCTGTCAACATTCCGATTCAGGAAATGTTGGCAGCCATTTTGTCCCTCGGTAGAACCGAGGGACAGAAACAAGTGCGCAAAGCGCACAAAGGGGGCAGGGTAGAAACACCCTGACCCCCTAGGTTTGCTCAGGGGATGCGCTCGGCAGGATGCGCTCAGGGTGCGCGAATCCTGCCGGAAAAAAAAAAAATCGAAGCGCGGGCTCCCGCGCTTCGATGTTAATTGGCCCCCGGGTGGGCCAAGTCCCGGGGGCATGGTGGGGGGGATAATTTAATGTGTGGGGGCCTCAAGGGCCCCCAAGCCCCGGGGACCGCCACCCCCGGGGCTTTTTTAAAATGGTGCGGGAGGGCTCTGAGCCCTCCGCAGCCCCGAGGACCACCACCTCCCCGGGCTTTTTTTATACATTATAAAACCTGTGTGGGGGGCTCCAGCCCCCACACGCCCGGGGACCGCCACCTCCCTGGGGCACTAAACATTTTAATATGGGGGTCCGTTACGGACCCCAGAGCCCCGGGGACCACCACCTCCCGGGGCTGTGTACTGAATGGGAGGGGGCCGCGCGGCCCCCCCTCCTGGAGCCCTTGATGGCCCTGGGGACCACCACCCCCAGGGCCGGCTCCTGCAGTGTCCCGGGGTGCCTACCCCGGGACACTGTAGTTTGCTATGGCAGGACGGGAGCCTCGCGGCTCCTGTCCAGCCATAGCAAACTGCTTTGGATATTGGAAGAGAGAGCAGGGAAACCTGCTCTCTCTTCCAATATCCAAAGCGATTGCTTTTCCACATGGGGAGCAGCATGTCAGCTGCTCCCCATGTGGAACAGCAATGCCGGCTCCCAAGGGACGTGGGGAGCCGGCGGGACTGTGGGGATTGGGGACCCCCCACAGTCCCCAACGGAGAGGGCCAGCCCCGGGGATGGGGTCCCCGGGGCAAGTAGTGGCTCGGGAGGGGGCCACGCGGCCCCCTCCCCAAAAAAGAGAAAAAAAATAAAAAAAAAATGGAAAGGCCGGCCCCGGGGGATGGGGTCCCCGGGGCCTTAAAATGGCCAGAGGAGGGGGCCACGCTGCCCCCTCAAAATAATAAATATAGAGGCCATGCCCCAGGGGATGGGGTCCCCGGGGCCAATACAGGCCCAGGGAAGGGGGGCCACGCGGCCCCCTTCCCGTTTTTTTTTTTTTGTAATTTAAAAAAAGGGGTAAGGCCCTGGGGGATGGGGTCCCCAGGGCCCAAAAAGAGAAAAAAGGAAGGGGGGCCACACAGTCAGGGGACAATTTTTTTTTTTTTTTTTTAAACGATCGGGCCCGCAGGCCCCGCCCCCTTCCTTCACCACTCTGCAAACGCGCCCCTGGCGCGTTTGCAGAGGGGAACGAACCCCTTGAATACTGGGGGTCCCTGGGGGCCAACTAGCCCACCAGGAACCTCCAGTATGCGCCAGGGGGCTGCCTTGCAGAGAGGTGTACAGAGGCCACGCCCCTTTTACACCTCTCTGCAACGCAGCTCTGTGGCGCTTTTTGGAGGTATATGGTGGGCTAGTTGGACTCCGGGGACCCAAAGGATTCAAGGGGACTTAATCCCCCAACTTAAAACGCGCCACGGGGCGCGTTTGCACAGTGGTGAAGGGAGGGGGCGGGGCTTCAGGTGACATGTGTGCAAACAGGCCCCGTGGCGCGTTTTAAGATGGGGAATTAAATCCCCTTCAATCCTGAGTGTCCCTGGGGCCAACTAGCCCAACAGGTACATCCAGAAAGCGCCACAGAGCTGCGTTGCAGAGAGGTGTAAAGGGGTGTGGCCTCTCTACACGTCTCTGCAACACAGCCCCTGGCGCATATTGGAGGTTCCTGGTGGGCTAGTTGGCCCCTAGGGACCCTCAGGATTCAAGGGGACTTAATCCCCCAACTTAAAACGCGCCACGGGGCGCGTTTGCACAGATGTCACCTCAGGCCCCGCCCCTCCCTTCACCATTGTGCAAATATTCTTCTAAAATCATCCGAAATACGAATTCCGATTTACTCACCTGTTATAAGGAGAGACCTCAGTGCTGCATCTTTCAGCCCAGTACTGGTCCTGAAAAGTAATTTTAACCGTACTTACCAGTAACTTGAATTTCCTTCCATAGGATATCATTGCCTTCTTTTTGCTGAAAAAGTTTCTAAGTGTTGATTTTTGAAACATACAAATATTCCTCTAAAATCAGCCGAAATACGAATTCCGATTTACTCACCTGTTATAAGGAGAGACCTCAGTGCTGTATCTTTTAGCCCAGTACTGGTCCTGAAAAGTAATTTTAACCGTACTTACCAGTAACTTGAATTTCCTTCCATAGGCTAACATTGACTGGTTTCACTTGGAAATTCTTCTAAGTGTGGAGTTTTGGAACTTTAAAATATTCCTCTAAAATCAGCCGAAATACGAATTCCGATTTACTCACCTGTTATCAGGAGAGACCTCAGTGCTGCATCTTTCAGCCCAGTACTGGTCCTGAAAAGTAATTTTAACCGTACTTACCGGTAACTTGAATTTCCTTCATAGGCTAACATTGACTGGTTTCACTTGGAAATTCTTCTAAGTGTGGAGTTTTGGAACTTTATAATATTCTTCTAAAATCAACCAAAGTACGAATTCCAATTTACTCACCTGTTATCAGGAGAGAATCCAGTGCTGCATCTTTTAGCCCAGCACTGACCCTGAAAAGTAATTTTAACCGTACTTACCAGTAACTTATATTTTCTTCCATAGGAATCCATTGTATGGTTTTCAGCAGAAAAGTTTCAAAGTGTCGATTTTCACAAACTACAAATATTCCTTAAAAATCGCCTGTATGACTTAAACGCATTCTTTCAACTGTTTACAGGAGATGCACCAGTGCTGGAACCAGGATCCAACACTGAGTAACAAAAAGTAACGATAACAGTTTTTACCTCCTAAGTGAATTTCCTTCCATAGGATAACATTGGTCATTCTATGAGAAAAAGTTTCTAAGTGTCAACTTTTAAAATACAATAATATTCCTTAAAAATCACGAGTGTAACCAAAACGCTTTTACTCAACTGTTTACAGGAGATGTGCCAGGACTGAATCTAGGATCCAGTCCTGTGGTTAGAAAAGTAATCCATAAAGTAACTAATTGCATTTAACTAGAAATTCACATTGAGCTGAATGTTGCATTGTGTTTGAAAATGTGTTGCCCATTGCAACAACTGTAACTACTGTACTTAAAAGTCTATTGCCTATGTGCAAAGTATTTAAACTAAAGTAATTCATTCTGAGAAAGTATTTTTTGTAATGTAATGTATAATGTAATTACAATGTAATTTAAAAAATAAAATATGTTATATAAAATTGTTTCTAAAAATGTAGTAAATCAGTATTAAAAAAATTTATATAACAATTAATACATTTAAAAATTGTCATTTACAAAACCTTTGAAATTCACTGAAAAAACCGTAGGTTTCAGACATGTTATAGTTACAAATTAGCATTTAAAAAACCTTTGAAATTCACTGAAAAAACCATAGGTTTCAGGGACGTTATAGTTACAAATTAGCATTTAAAAAACCTTTGAAATTCACTGAAAAAACCATAGGTTTTAGGGACAGTTATAGTTAGTTGGACATTGCACTCGTACAAAACCCGTGAAATTCCCCCGTTATAGTTAGTCCAGCTAACTATAACTCGCGCCCCCGCAATGCACCGCTGATGACGTCACATATTACATCACTCATGACATGGTCAGTGACATCACTGATGACATCACTGATGACCTCTCAAATGACATCACTGATGACATCACTGATGACATCATCCGTGTGATAATTTCATGCATCTTCTCACACCCTAATATAACCTTTGATACACCCACTCTAAATTAAAGAATGCCATTCGCAAAACCATAGACACTCCAACACCAATAACTACATACCCACACACTGATTCTTAGGTCTACGCACACATCCACTCACTCACCCGTACAGTCACTCATACTTACGGTCACTCAGTACAGGACTATCAAATGCACTCATACTCCTATATAGACACTCAAACACCGCCACTCATCCATAGAGGTACTCACACACCTAGTCAGTCATGCAAATAATTAAACACACTACCATTTACTCACCTATACAGTTATACACACACCAGCTCACTTACTCATACAAATACTAGCACATTCTTACGCTCTTATACAATCACTGATACAAGCACACACTCATCCATACAGCCACTATCACAATCAGTCACTCTCGCTTATAGCTATTTATATACTCCAACACACATATATACTGCCTTTCACATATGTAGTTACTCACACATGTACCACTGGGACATACATTCACTCACTAACACACTCTTACACACACTTACCCACCCATACAGTCTATCACAGATGCACTCTTGAAACCATCCACCCAGTGAATCACCCACTCACACATCTATGCACAGAGTCGCACACACCCCTCCCACACAAACACTCAGGCACCCATACAGATACTCACACAAGCATTCAATAACTCAAATAGACACTCATGTAGCTATTCACAAACACATGCAGCCACTTACACAGCAACAGACAGACGGATACAGACATTCACCCAGTTTAGTCACTAACCCATGCATTCAGTAAGATACGTTAAATCACTCACTTATACAGTCAGTCACGCACCTACTAAATCATCCATACAGACACTTACACACCCACTCATTCTTCAATACGTCTTTTCATATATATATTAAAAATATTTAAACTTTAGAGAAACACACAGTCACTGGATGATGTCATCAGTGATGTCATCAGTGATGTCATTTGAGATGTCATCAGTGATGTCATCAGTGATGTCACTGACCATGTCATGAGTGATGTAATATGTGACGTCATCAGCAGTGCATTGCGGGCGCGAGTTATAGTTAGCTGGACTAACTATAACGGGGGAATTTCACGGGTTTTGTACGAGTGCAATGTACAACTAACTATAACTGTCCCTAAAACCTATGGTTTTTTCAGTGAATTTCAAAGGTTTTTAAATGCTAATTTGTAACTATAACGTCCCTGAAACCTATGGTTTTTTCAGTGAATATATATATATATATATATATACGCTTGGGATTTGACTTCACGTCAGAGCACAGCTAGCATTAGTGCAGCAGGTTCAGTGGCACCATGGCCGCATGGTATGAGTGTGAAGCGAAATGCACCCCAATTAGAGTTGTATTTTGCAACCCAACAGTGGGTGAGAGGGCCCCTTACATAGGGTCTATAGCACCCTTGCTACATCACTGCTTCAGCAGAAGACAACTGAGGTCACACAGGTGCCTTTCTATATTTATACCATGTCAGGCTTTCAAGTTCCCGGTGAAAAAATGGACTGCTTAAGTACTGTTTTCCTTAAGTGCTTGACACATGCATTCTTGTTAAATTCGCAGCATGTGAAAAAAGGTGGCGGCAGCCAGGTGGATTAAAGGTTTGAACTGATGTCTAAAATTAGTCGGAGCATGAGGTGAGGGCGTTCGACTTCCGGGCGTCTATTTTTGGAATCTGTTGCTTCAGACGTTCCTTGAAACAAGAGAGTGAACTAGGCAGGACCAGTAATGTTCCAAACATTACATCCGGGACACTTTATACTGCTGTGCATTTCCATCAGGAAATGGCGGGAGACGTTAACAAAATCTAGATGGGAGCAAACTTGTGTCCTTTATCTGCTGTGGGAATAACATCTTCTTAGAAAAGAAAATATGGAAGGTTGTGAAAATATATTATTAGATGGGAAGAAAGGAGCTTATGAAATGTGAAAAATGTGGTATGATGCAAAGACGATGCTTGGTGATAGAACTATATATGTATATTCGCACATATATATTTTTACTCAAAAACAACACAAACAGTTAGGTTTCAGAGAACAAACAAAAAAATAACAATAAAAAATAGCCATTTTGGTATGCAATGTGCACTACAACTAATGCTCCACTACGCTTTGCTCTTGGTCAACAGCTATTTTATGTCTCTCCTAGGCAGCGCATGCTGTATTCATTCTGTGGCCTTACAGCCCACCCATCGCTTTTGATTGGGTAATGATCGTGTGGTTCGGAAAAGGTTGCTTCATATGGTGTTGCTTTGTTATGTGTCCCTCCTTCTCGTGTTTTGGCTCCTTCCCATGGAGCAGGGGCCTATTACTTGTATCCTTTCACTTTAGTGTATTTCCTTTTGTGTATGCGCACATTTTTGTTTGTTGCAGAGTTCCCGTGTTTTCAGAAGCTTCAGTTTTTCTTAAGTCGTGTTGCAAAATCTTGTGGGTGATGTGTTCTAAACTGTTTTTTTTACAATTCCCTTTATTTACCAAGGCTTTCCCGGGTTGACGGAGATTGTTAAAACATATTTTTTTACGTCACCGTATGTTTTTACCTGTATTTTTTTTAGCACTTTTGCCCTGGTAGGGAACAAACCCCACCCCCTACCCCAGCCCACCCATTCTTTGCCTTTGAACCTCCAGTATAACACATATATTGCTTGGTGTGTAGGTAATATTTACTGACCAGTGACTCAGTCGAGCCAGCAGATCATCTCTGTCACATGCTGTCTCTTGCTCCCCCAGCATAACAATAGAGCAATGCTTTCGCGTCACATGACTACACTTCCTCCCCACCCCTCTCCCTTTTTCCCGTCCCACTTTATCCGGCCATGCCATGTCACATGAAACATCTGCGTTTTCCATTTCCTCAGCAACAGTCCCATCGTCTGCCATGCCACATTGACGTTTATTAAGCCATTTCTGCATATCTGTCTTGGTGCGTTGTCAATTTTGCTAGTTAATTTTAATATGTGTGTTTTTCTTCTAATAGAATATTTGTTTTTAAAGCGGCCCTCATTCTGGCTGCAGCCCCTTTTTTGATCGTAGTGGTAAATGCTTCCTTCCTAGTGACAAACATGTAAGTTGCTGGGAAAATATCATGTAATGTTATGTTTGGCTGACAGGTAGGCAGATGGCAAAGCTACAGTGTATTCAACATTTATTTTGATAAAATGTGCTGAGATTCTTTAATATCTATCAAACAGGCTGTAAAATAGCACGATCTCAATTGCAAACATTCCCCTTTGACTGTATCAGGGCTCTCGCGGGAGAAACAGACTTTCCAACGCAGCTTCAAGCACGCGTTCCGTTACTCCGCAAGCTGAACAACTCTTGCCTTAACCACACATATTGCTGAACCACGCATATGCGTCGTTAAGGCAGCCGGCGTTCCAGCTGTCCAAGCGGGCGGGAAGAGGAACCGGAAAGGAGGACATGCGCGAAAAACGGGGATGCGACTAAGTAAGTTGGGCTAGGGCTGGAGGGTAGGTTTTAGGGGAGGGACCGGTTTTAGGGCTCGGGAGGGTAGGTTTTAAGTGAGAGGGCGATTTTAGGGCTCAAGACAGGGGACTGGGGTCGGGGTACGTTTTAAGGTGGGGGAAGAGTTTTAGGGCTCACGGCAGGGGGTCGGAAGGGGCAGTTTCAGGACAGAGGCAGTTTTTAGGGCTCAGGGCAAGGGGGGGTCAGGTGGGTTTTAAGTAGGGGGCAGTGTTTTAGGGCTCAGGGCAGGGGGAGTCAGGATAGTTTAAGGTGTTATGAGTGGGGTCGGTTTTAGGGCTCTGGGGGGTCGAGTTATATGCAGGGACCAGGATTTTAGGACTCAGGGCGGAGGGAAAGGTGCATGACCTTTACCACACATCCTTTTACCAAACATGCCTTTACCACGAAATTGTGTGGTAAAGGATTGCATTGTTTAGACACATTCGTTGTTGAGGATGCATGGTAGAGGCACGCGTGGTTCAACCATGCGTGCCTCTGTCATACAACCCTCTTGGGGCTATTTTTGTGAATCAAGCACATTTCCTTATTACTGCTGTGTAACTTTTTATTGAACAACCTGCCCCAGCTGTCTACATTGTATCCATCCACTAACATATCAGGATGTCCCCTGTTGTGGTTGTTTTCGCCCCTGCATTCTGCTAATTGTAGATTTGTAAAGCGGAACAGCACAGACACTGGCAACCTTTATTAATTATATTGGTGCTACTGTTAGCAACTCCAATTTATCTGTGACAAAAAAAAATCAGGGGAGGAGGAAAAATAGTTGTGAACAGTGGATTTATTGCTGTAATCTAGCAGAAATTGGCTTGGGTGGACCACCATCCTCTTAAAACATTGGCATTACTTTGGCATTCCAGAAAGCCGTCCTACCCGTGTTCACAAGGGGTGGGACCCTCTTCAGTTTCTCGTAAATGTTAAAGACATCGGCGTTCATTTCAATACTTTTTTCCTCCCAGCTTATTCAAAATTGTGTGTTACTAATAAGCACTATGGGGCAGATTTACAAGGAACTGACGCATCTGCATAGATGCGTTAGTTTCCTTGCGTCAGCGCCGAATGTCCTTGCGCCACTATGGATGCGCTGTATTTACAATACAGTGCTCCATGGCACAAGGATTAACAGATGCATCAGAAATTCTGACGCATCTGTTGGCGCAAAAGTGACGCATTGCTAGAGTTGCTCATGAAAGTGACGCAACTCCAGCAATGCGCCACAATAGATGGGTGAGTCCCATTCTAAAAGCCCAGCGTCATTCCTTACGCCTGGTCTGAGCAGGCATAGGGATTTTGACGCAGTGAAGGCATAGAGTGACGCAGTGAAATCTTGTAGATTTCACTGCGTCAGTTCTACATGGCTTTTTTCGTGGGAACGCCCACCCTGCATACATTATACCTGACGCAGGTGTAATGTGACGCAGGGCTTTACAACGGGACGCATCTCCCTAGATGTGTCACGTTGTAAATGGGCCGCAACATTTACGCTGCAGCTGCGTCACAAAAGTGACGCAACGGCGGCGCAAAAGTCACGCAAGGGGCTTGTAAATCTGCCCCTAAATATGTGTGTGTATATATCTATATATATGTCACACCAGGATTCCCACGACTCGTTCCAAAGTCGAACAAACGGGACACGGACACCAGGTAAGTGCATAGTTTTTTCTTTTATTCTTTTAGCTGACGCTTCGGCATGGTGGATGACGCGTTTCGCCCAGCAAGTGGGCTTGATCACATACGAGACTCTCGTCTCCCTTTGCTTTTCAACATTTTTTTTCACACATTGCGTCACGTGATTAGTGAACCTGGAAAAAATACTTCATGTGGTTTCTCATTTTGTAATCGGTGTAAATCCATTATTCAACACAATGCAGCAGAGGCTAAACTTATTGATACTGGGTCAATCCAAAATATCATTTTAAAGTGCAATATGCATGATTAAAGCAGCTATATCATCATTTAGGTACAAATACCCATTAATGGACCGAACAACAACATTGAAAATAATTAATCATGTGCAAATAGCAACATAGTTGGTTGGAAATATATGAACTTCCTGGGATCAATCCAATTAACAATATAAAGTGCATAGTGCAAACATTTCATTGTTTCCAAAACAACATTGCTGTCGTTCAATATCTACATGGCAATTCTTTATCCAAAGTGACGCTTCATGAAATGTATGGTAGTTTAAAATTAACTCCTATCAAAAATGATCGTATATTATCACTATTGCTATTTTGTATATTTGTAACATACCAAACCATTGTATCTATTCGAGCTCGCTTTGTAATTGCTGATAACCCATGAGGATATATATAAATTCATCTTCTTCAATTAGTTTTAGAAGCCTTCTATACATATGCGTTTATAGTTGCTGATCTGTGCAATGGCACAGTAAGAGAATATATAAAGTGCTTCAAAGTGCATTTTAAAGTGTATTGTGCATCTAAACAAAAATCATCACAGTCAAATAAGTTAAAATGTGCAAATTGAAATCATAATTTAAAATTTAAAATTTGAGAGCACGCGGAAATCACAACAGAAGATACCGTTTACTGCCATGTTGCGTATATGTTGATGAAATATATACCTTATAGCTACGACTTTTCTAATTGTAAGATAAGGTTGGACAGGTTGAAAGATGAGTTGCCGTATTGCATATTCCTATGTTCTAGTCTTTATAGATTCTAGCATCCAATCTGACAGGAAAGAATCCAATGGAGACCATAATGTACACAAGAGGGTAAAAGACAATATCTTAAAAAATCTGTATAAATAAATAAACATCTATAAACATTTATAAATATTGATTAAATATAGTGATAAGTTGTTAAAATCATATTATATTGATTTCATAAATAACCATAAAAAATGTATAAATATTCACAAAAATCCACAAAATTCTCAAAAACCTCTTATAAAAAATTGTACAGTTCTTCCCCATTGTTAAGTCCATTGGGAGTGCGAGTGTCTAATTCTAATATGAATTTCGCCTCCAATTGTCTGAGGACTTTCTCCCTATTTCCTCCCCTTCTCATTGGCGGGACAGCAGCTATGACAAAGTACTTTAGATCTTCCAATTTGTTCTTGTGCACTGCCTTAAAGTGTCTAGCCACTGGATATGTCATGTCCGAGTTGACAATCGCTCTAAGGTGCTGCAGAATGCGTACATGCACTTGTAGCTTTGTGCTGCCCACGTATTGTAATCCACAAGTGCAGCTCAATACGTAAACAGCAAATTCTGTGCGGCAGCTATACATGGCGTTGATTTTATTTGAAGTGGCGCCATACACAGTAGTGTATTGTGAGGTGTTGGCTCCAAACTTACATGCTCTGCATGTGTTACACTTAATGAAGCCATTACGTGGTGCTAGCCACATCGAACTGGACTGGATAGCATTAGTCACTAACTCCGGACTGGGCTTGACTAAGGCATTGTGCATGGACTTAGGCTTCCTAAAGGTCAAACCTGGAGGGGTCGGGAATAACTGGTTCAATACCATGTCAGTTTGCACTATGGGCCAATGTTAATTTATAATGGTCCTGATTTTCTTGTGCTGGCTACTATAAGTCGTTATGAATCTCATTTTAGTGTTTTCTTCTTCTTCATTGGAAAAATTGCCTTTTCTCTTACTCCCAGGGGTGTTCGTATGTATTAACAACTCCTCCCGGGGTTTCATTCTGACCTTGATCAAGGCCAAATTAATGACCTGGTCGCTGTAGCCCCTGGCTAGAAATCTGAGCCTGCTTTCTTTGATGCAATCTTCAAACATTAAATCAGTACTGCATATTCTACACAGCCTTAAGAATTCCCCATATGGGATACTTCTTATCAAATGGGTAGGGTGAAAACTCGACGCATGTAGCGTCGAGTTTCCGGCTGTACTCTTTCTGTGCAATGTTGTCTCTATGCCACTGTCTTCTATACAGACATGTACATCCAGAAAGTCTATAGATTTGTTGTTGATAACTGCAGTAAATTGAAGATTGAGATCATTTGTGTTTAGTGTCTCAATGAAAGCTCTGGCCATAGCCTCAGGTCCCTTCCATATAAAGAATATATCGTTGATGAAGCGCATCCATCCTATGATGCGTTCATCCCATATATCCCTGTATTTCACCCTGAGAACCTGCTCCTCCCACCAGCCCACGTGTAAACACACGTAGCTGGGGGAGAAGCAGGCCCCATGGCAACTCCCTTATTTGGTGATATATGTCCTTATTAAATAGGAAATAATTGTTGTGGAGACATAGTGATATCATTTCTAAAATCATTTTACCATGTTGGTAAAGCTCCATGGGTCTACTTCCTAAAAGAACTTCACTGCATTCATACCATCAATATGATTAATACTTGTGTATAAAGCACAAACATCAAGGGATACCAACAAATAATCATGTGACCATGGAATGTCTTTGAGTTTCTCCAGAAAATGGGTGGTGTCTTTAATATATGATGGCAGGGCTACAACCACTCCTGCAAATGAAAGTCCACATATTCTGAGATTTTTTCTAAGACTCCTCCTCTGGCATTGATTATAGGTCTCCCTGGTACAGGTATAGTTCTTTTATGTATTTTTGGTATGAAATACATAACGGGAGTGATTGGAAACTCAGTTCGCAAATAGTTGAATTCATCATTAGTAATCAGGTTATCTCGTTTCCATTTATATATGTGTTTGAGACAAAGGGCACTCAGTGTCGATAGATGTTGTGCGTTGGATTTTGAATAACATTGAGTATCCGTTAGATGTTTTTCCGCCTCAGTCATATAGTCTTCTCTGGGCCACAAGACTATGTTGCCCCTTTTGTCTGATTGTTTAATTATCACCTCATTGTGTTCCTGCAGTTTTTAGATTAAGTCCTGATTTTTTTTAAACTTAAAATTCGTGCCACTTTTCTGCCTCTTTATGGCTAGGCGAAGTTTTTTGATTTCTTCAATAATGATGTCTTGATAAATATCAATTGCATCGCGCGGCATGACCGGAACAAAGGTTGATTTTGGTTTAAAAGGGGATTGAATTCTACCAGACACATTTGCACCCATTTCTGAAATCAACTCTTGCGTTGAGCCTGGGATATCTTCCTGATTGGTGTTTGTCAAATCACCCATAACCAATAGGGTGGGAATGTCTGATATTAGTAGGTTGGAAACTGGCTCCGCATTGGCAAGGTCTGAATTGACTGGAGATTCTATGCTTTTTTTCGAGTTCTTTATAGCAAAGTACTTTTTCAATTTCATTTTTCGGACTTTTTCAATTTCTTGTTTGGACATATATTGATATATACACGCATATATATATATTTTTTTTAGTTTTTAAGTGATAAGTGGCATCGCGTGCATAGACTTGTAACTTCAGTGTGCCATGTTTGCTCCTCTGTTAAGTTGCTTGCTACAGTGTTATTAGACGCGCAATGTGAACGTTTTACTGTTGCTTTGATGCCTGTCTACGATTGCCTCTAACATGTGATAAACATGGGCCTGGTGCAGTCTTGACTACTCATCCTCCTTGCATAGTTTTCAGGTTGCACTCGGATTGTTCCAACAGTTGCCTGGCTTCTATTCCCCGGCTGTTATTTCTAATATGATTGCCGCGTGCTGTATGCGAAGTGCAGTGAACCAGCTGCTAAGATTTCACCACAGCCCAAGTGAAGCGATATGAGTACATTTCTTTAGGTAGCTCAGTGTCTTTGTGAGCCACAGTTTCATATTCCAGAACTTTGTTTGCTGTTTTAGATCTCTACTCCAAACTTCTAAGCACAGATGCAGATTGGTCTAATACGGAATGCCGCGTGCTTTGGGTTTCCATTTGTGCAAATCGTCATTATCGGGTACTTTAGGCCGAATCCTTTCATTGAAGCAATCCAAGATGTTGACTTCAAAACACATTAGTTAGCAAAAGGAAAACCAGTGAAGGAACATGATGGTCCAGGAAGGAGGTTGTGCCCTATCATCAGTCTGTGTCCACCTCCTCACCTTCGGGTCTCTCTCCCTAGCGGAGCCCTTGAAATTTTATGACTATGGTAAAAGAGTTTCTCTTGCCTATTCCTGCCTCCCATCTGTGTATGCACTGTCTCCAGTGCGGTGCTTGTTCATTGTGTCCTCCTGGCCCCCCCACCCCGCCCCCAGAGTGTGCACCGTGGGACCCTCTGTACAGCAGTGAGTTCCACCCCAGAGTGCTGCGACCACCCTGCCGTAAGCTTCATTTAGCCTGCAGAGCCCGCGCTGCGAGTTTGTGTGACCGCTGCTTACTAGTTACATATGGCGTTGGCGTACATGATTGCAAAGCAATCTGAACTCAGCTTTCTACTTGACCTGTGTTATGTGAAGCCAACCCTGCCTCCCATGTCTCCTTATAGATACTGCTCACCCTGGGATACCAAGCTCAAGATCATGAGGAGTTACTCAGCATTTAGAACATGTTTCCACATTGGTAGGGACCTCACTAGGGTGAACATAATGTAGAACGCTATCTCCCGTATTCATAACAATAAAACATTCTGTACACCACATAACACAAACACAAGCTACACTTACTATCCACACAACCACTGTAGAATAGAGAAAACAAAAATAAAACCTCTCGCAAAGGCGAGACCTATTGGCTTTTCTAATACTTGTTTCACATGCCTCATTAAAGGGATATACCGAGCCAGGCACTGCACCCAACTCGTGCAGGCGGATAACCTCGCTGAGCACAGCCTTTGGCCGCGTGCATCCTAGGTTGGATGCAGGGGCTCTTTGTACTCCTATCCTGCTATTGTTGGTGGCTCATATGAGAATTGTTTGGTATACCTCAAACTCGCAAATTCAAACAGATTCACGAGTTTGTGAAAATGGAGCCTGTTTCTGACCAAATCATGACTTTGTGCTCTTAAATTTTTGCAAATTCACATGTTTACTCTCCACTAATTACATTCGTTTTATGTTTTTTTGGTTCATTTTTAACATGCCTCTGGGTACATTTTTACTCCCTTTTGTGGTCTAGAACTGGTCAATGGGTCTTCCTTTTTATGTGTGATTTTTTAATTTTTGTGCCACGGTGAAATTCGCAGGTTTTTGCGAATTCGTGAGTATGAA
The DNA here is from genome assembly GCA_963921515.1 of Calotriton arnoldi. Taxonomy (NCBI): domain Eukaryota; kingdom Metazoa; phylum Chordata; class Amphibia; order Caudata; family Salamandridae; genus Calotriton; species Calotriton arnoldi. The sequence goes on from CAWUFW010006540.1 coordinate 810,913, forward strand.
GATGGTGGGAAAAAATTGAACTCATCATCTAGTCACATTTCGTAAAAATTCAGTTGTGATTGAGTTTAAAGGAAGTTAGAAGGAAATCACTGTATAGTACAGATTTTGGGAAGGTCGTCCAGCATGATTGTAACTATTGCGAAGAAGATGGCTCAGTGATTCAGGCACTGGCTGCAGACATCTAATTTTGAACCGTAGGCTACAAATTCTGACCGATTCTTTTGAGGGTAATAAATCGAAACTCTATACATTGGGTAATCCCCGCCACTATTGTTTGCAGTGCTTATAAATGGCAAAAGTGCTGCATGAAATACTATGTCAAAATACGCTTGTTAATATTTTATTGGTCCAAGACATCGAATTACTAAAAGGTCTAATTCATATGCATTCGCGTGTGTAAAAAAGGGCAGTTTGAAATACTAAATTCCACATGTTCTGTTAAGGAATTTGTAAAGCGCATGGCTGCCCCAGCAACATGGTGATGCAAAACTTCCGGATTTGTGGAGTTTAGGATTGTAACGTACACTTACAATGATGGAAATCTGTGCAGTTGACAGGTTTTCCAATGTTGTAAATTTAGAGTTGGAGTAGGCCCAGGGGTACTTCATGGTTATAAAAAAAATCTTGCATAAAGATTTCACTTGTCTTGGAGCTGTGAAGGATCCCAGCTGGCTGTGGACTTTTTAAGTTTGTGTCTTGCCCCGACATTTGTATATAGGCGTCCTGCCCCTCCATCCAGTGGTAACCTGCCCCTGGTGAGGATAGTAGAACATGGTGAACCATGCTTCCTCTGCCGGGGTTTTCCTGGGCCCATTTCTGTCCCTAGGAGTTTGAGGGAGAGTACCCCATCTGAGTGGTTTGTAAGCAGCTAGCCATGGGCTGGTTCCACATCCTCTCGCTAATCACCATTGTGCCTTCCAAGGTCGCTGGCAATGTCATGGATGCTCCCAGCATTATGGCCAAATAGCCCTAAGTGCAAGTTCCTAGCCACAGGGGATGCAGTAGTTTGGTTTGCACAGTGATTAATTTGTGCCAGTGGTTTCAGGTGGTAGGTTCAGTCCCTCTATTTTGGGGATCTGGACTTATTTGTCATCACCAGATGTTAACCCACAGCAAGAGAGAGAAAATCAGAAAGGAGGCGGAGAAAGGGAGAAAATGGGAGTGAAAAGAACCCATTGAATAAGAGATAAGAGAATCCTCATATGATGATGTAACATCGTCGGGACCGGAGTGGACGTTTATCCTATTGGATGTTTCCCTGGGGGGCTTGAACCACTGGAGGCTGTTTTTTAAACGCCCAGGGCCTCGGCTAGCTCCTCTGTCACTATCTCCAACTCCTCCAGTTTAATAACAGGAGGTAAAACAGGGGCTTTAGAGAGAGACAATGTCGGAAAGAGATAGAGATGGATGGAAAGAGCGACAAGGGAGGAAGGGAGTGGGCTGGTTTGAACATTTTTCCAGGGGAGCTTTCGCTTCTCAGTCTGGCCCTGAACATCATGCCTCCATTGCACACTCAATATTCTGAAGAGCAGTGCTCACAGGCCTCGGTGTGCCTGGCATTCACGTGCCCTCAGCAGTGCAAAGGGCACACTTGCAGGCAGCAGCTGAGGCCGATCCCTTTGCATCCCCTTAGCACCCATTCATGTCTTCTTGGCAGAGTGTGTGGCTCTTGTTGGAAGCCTATGCTTGCATGTGTGTTGGACGCTGAACAACACAACATGTAAACACAGGTTGTGTGCTTGTGCTGAAATGTATAACTCTGCATAAGCTGTGCTGTGTATACGCCAGTGTCTTGAACTGGCTTGTCACAAGGCCTTGCCTAGTCTAGTAGTTCTAGGGCCACCAGCGGCCAATCACTGTCTGTGTCTGCAGAGCAGTTGCTGATACTATAGATATCCTATTGGCCACAGGGCATACTTATCATGCCATCACGCGGCAGGGTTTTGTCTGTTTCAGTGTTTCTCGCTCGATGGTATATTATCCTTTATATACCACATTTTGACATACTCATTTTATGCTGTGACAGCACAAGTCCCTGCTTTCTTGTGTGATTAAGGTTGTGTACTCTTGTGCATGAAGTTTACCAAGAGCCATAATGATTGCTGTGACTGGTCAGGCATAGGATGTTTGTGTTCTTTGTTATGCTTTACTTTGTAATTGCATGAACCCATGCCTCTGTGCCTCTGACCAGAATTGCCCGTTGTCTCTTGTTTACTACCATTGGCCTCCATCTGATGTGTTTATCCCTTGAAAGTTGTCTGAAGATTCAGTTTTTAAGTGAAGGGTTCTAATTAGGTGCATCTTTCAGGCAAAAACCCATTGTGCAACATTTGATATTACCCGTTGCTATCAACAGTAAGTCTCAATAATAAGTAATCGCATTTGTCACTCGTTTCGTCTATATCCTAGTATAATCTGAGGTATACTTTGGCATATACGTCGCTGACACCCACTCAGATTTCAGTGAAAAGATGCTCCTTTTTCGCTATTGGTTGGTAAGTCCACCGCGGTTCAAAGAAGGAACACCAAGCTTCAATAAAGCAGCCTTAGCTTCTTGGAGCTACATATGGTAAGGACATGTAGGTGTCCTTGTTTTCTTTTTACCTGTAATGTTTGGGCCTCATTACGAGGTTCCTGGAGTTTGGTCCACTCACTCCACCTATCAGAGGTGTTGTTAGTGGGCATCGCGAGTGGGACCCTTGACGGTGGCGTAACGAAACTTGACGGGCCCCCCTGCAAGGTACATGGAGGAACCCCCCTCCAGAATTAATCAGGAGCTCTCAGTTCAGAGTACTATGCTCAGGGGGCCCCTGGAGCTTGGGGCCCTCCGCAAAGCAGGGGCTGCATGGGCCTATATTACACCTCTGACCCTTGAGGGTCTCTTTAGGAATGGGGAATTCCTGGGCAAAGGACATGCCCTCTAATAACCACCACTGAAGGGTATAGGTGCAGCATACCTATAACATTTTATGGCAATTCTCGAAAGGTGCATGGAAAAAAAGCAACAGCGCAAAGGGGTACATGCATCAAGAAATGCTTTTGCGAGTCCTTAATTGCGATTATTAAGGAATCGCAATTAGGGACTCTCAAAAGCCTATGCATGTAGAAATCGCTATTAAAATAGCGATTTCTAAACATTCCTTAATTGCGACTCGCAAATTGCGAGTCGCAATTAAGGAATGGCTTCCCATTCATTCCTATGGGCCTACAGGCCCATAGGAATGAATGGGAAATTACATGCGCAATTTGCGAGTACCAGTAGGTACTCGCAAATTGCGCATGCAATTTCAAGGGTGCAAAGGTGTCAAAATGACACCCTGTTGCACCCCTGAAATTGTGATGTGCACCCATGTTGCGCACACACATGCCCCAAGGGCATGTGTGTGTGTAACCTGAAACCTTGAAAAATGCACTTTAGTGCATTTTTCAAGGTTTTTGCAAAATACAGACCAGAGTAATTTCTCTGTATTTTGCGGCCCCAAATAGCGAATTTGCTATTTCTAAGTGCTTCTAACATTGCATTTAAGGAATCGCAAATTGCGATTCCTTAAATGCAATCGCAATTTAAGAAATCGCAATAAATTGCGATTTCTTAAGTTGCGAGTGCCTAACACTTTAATGCATCGCAAAAGGCCTTTTTGCGGGCGCAAACGGCCGATTTTTGCGAATCTCACTGTTTGCGCTCGCAAAAACCGTTGATGCATGTGCCTGTAAGACTTTTAAGTGCTCCCATACCCAATATTACAGTGTCATGGTAGGGTAGGCAATAATGGTCTTCCACACACTTCATTTCACAAGCTGTGCACCGCAGCTAACCAAATAACCATCCTCACAGACATAAAGCCTCTTTAGGAGGCTACATTATCACCTTTTTTAAAAGTGGTTTGGAAGAGGCAACCACTTCTGCTAGTCACAGTGCTAATCTAGTGATGGAGAAAATGTAAAGCTCGCGAGTGTCAACAAAAAGTCTGCACGATTCGACAAGTAAAAGAAAATGCCAATTGGTGCACAAATCTCCAGCAATGTTAGTCACTGGCACAGAGATAACAGAGTCCCATGCTTCCAGCGAGTAGTACTGTTCAAGAGCCAGGGAAGATCCAGGACAGATTGCAGGCAAGAAAAAAAACCAGGACAAATAAATAAGACATATGGGCCGATGGATCCGCTGGCAAGAGGAACTGGAAGCATTGAGACCATGCCAGCAACTTTTATACATTTCCTCTTAAGTATGTCACCTGTATTTCCAAACCACCGTCTTGGAACGGAAAGGCCCGTCCAACCAAAAGGATGACACCATCTTAGACCGAGGGATGTTATTCCGTGAAGGCCCGGATGGATAATCATGCATCATGGATACTGCCTCCGATTTACATCCAAGATTGAACTTACATACAAACACACCATGAATCAGTCCACGTGAGCAAGAAACCTCTGATGCGGGAATTGGATGGCGGCCCATACATGGATGCTAGAAGCCACCAGAAGACTGTTAGAAGCTCCTCTACAGAATTCTCAGCATGATGAAGAGCTGCCAACCCTTTTATAGCAAATGGAAACTGTGGGTAGCATGGGGATAATATAGCCTTATAGCCCGCTTCTGAGGGCTATACCAATTATTAAAGGCCCTGAACCCGAGTCAAAGGCCCGGCGCTACTTCATTGTCTGCTGACGAGCTCTCAACATTCCAATGTTCTAATAGAGCTTATGTATGTTTAGCCAGAGACTAGCTTATTATATCAAGGTGATAAAATGATGGTTTCAACAGTCCAGCTTTTTAAATTAAAAAACAATAAAAGTTTATGATGGCCACCTGTCTCTCGAGTTCTGCCGGTTGGGCTCCAAGAATGACTTGGACTTGGATAGCGAAATGCCGCCACATACATTTCCCCGAGTTGAAAAAAAAAAAAAAAAAAAAAAAAAAGATTGTGTTCCATCTCCCGCATCAGGAAATCTAAGAGTACCAAGGGCAGACGACATGACCACAGCTTATTCCATAAACAAGCAGCGATGGCCAAGGTCGTGGTTTCGCTGCCTGTTATCAGCTCCGGTTTGAAAATGGTGTCTGACAAAGGGTATTAAATTCCGAGCTGTTCACATGCCAAGAAGATTGAACGCTCAGCAGTCTGCCTCGGCGGCAGGATATGTGTGCCCTCTTTTCGAAGCCATCAAGCATCCTTCCGTGCCACTCGCAAGCGGGGCTGGCATCGTTCAACTTCAGCGCTCCTTGACACCGGAAGTGAATGATTTAGTAGAGAGGCGTTTTCCTACGTCGATAGGCACGTATGATATAACGCGTATTTGGTCCCCGTTTCTTGTGTTCATTATCCCACTTTTTTTTTATTTAATTTGTTTAATCAGTAAACATGTCGCCATGTAGGCCAGTCTGAGTGTTTTTCCGATATAAATATTGTAATTGTATTTATATAGCGCTTACTATCCCTGACGAGGCGTCGTAGCACTATATATGTAATTTGTAAATATAGGTCAGTGGAGACGGTGAACCCAGGGGACATGAAACACGTGATCAGGAATTGTTGCACCTATAGATCATCTTGAAACCATAGAACAATTATCTACTAGAACAGCAGTTCTTAACCTGTTGTCTGCGGACCCCTGGGGGTCTGTGACACCTACTTAGGGAGTCCACAATTGTCTAGAAAATTAAATAATATTAGCAGATTAATAAAGTATACATACATAAAAAAGCATGACTGAAAATTTTAAAATGCTATGTAAATATAAAAAAATTGAAAGAGGAGGCTAAAACTTAAGTTGGTGTCTTTATCTTGGTTCGTGAGAATAGCAAAATGTACCTTAGATGGACGACTGATGACCTCAATTGAAGGACTGGTAGGCACTGACAAAAAGAAAGTGTGAATTAGGAGCAAAAAAGATAAAGTCATATGCTAGGGCAGTGATACTCAAAGTACGGCCCGGGGGCCGCTTGCGGCCCTCTTGACCTTTAAATGCGGCCCCCTTGGTGAACAGCAGCACCAGCTGCTGTTTATTTGCTAGCACTAATATTTAGAAAAAGATGTTAAATAAATGGGCAAGCATTTATTAACCTGCAAATAAATGCTTGCCCGTTTATTTAACATCTTTTTGAACCTCCTTACACAATGCATGACCCACCCAGACCCCCTCCCGCCACCCTGCTGGCATCAGTGCGGCCCTCGGGCACACCACAAACCATACTTTGTGGCCCCTGGGCAAATGTTTGTGAGTACCCATGTGCTAGGGTCTAGCATTTCACAATGCATTTTAGAAATAAATCTACATTTTGAAAAACTTAAACCTTCCCAATTAGATTTTCGAATATTGCATTTTTTCTGATTTAAAAAAAGATTTCATGGCTTATGGATTTTATTAATGTATACTTTTTTGTTTATTGTTATGAGGCTCAAATCATAGATATTGCTTAGAGGACCGAGGCGGTCCCTGGGGTTCTAGAAGTGATTCGATGGGGGTCCACAGAAGTTAAGAACCGCTGTATTAGAGCATGAGAGATGCAGGCAAGGGCACACCTTTAACAGTTTTACCAAAACAAATAATAATGTAAATGAAGACGTTGCAATGTCTTCTCATTACCAGCATTTTGCAATAATGAAGACCACATGTTTAGGTCTAACTTGACAGCACACCTGCCTGCATTGCCTATTGTTACTGATTCTTTATATTACCATCACACTTAGGGGCCGATTACGATCTCATCCGGAAAGCATTCCGACCAATTCGGTTCAGGAATGCTTTCCAACTGACTTCGATCCGGGGATTTTGATGCATCCGGATGCTTCCGGATACGATTCGGTCAGACTCCCATTGACAAAAGGGGTGGTTGGGGAAAACCTTGGGTGCCCGCCACACTGTGCATGCATGGGTACTCTCTCGGCTGGAAACGCGGTCCGCAGACTGCTACGATTCGGCTCCGACCGACTCGGTTACTCCCAATGCCTTTCGGAACCAAGTCGGACAGTCCGAACGTTTTCCAGCCATCATAATCGCTTGTTGGGAAAAGTGTCTGAGTCGGTCGGAAAGGCGGGTTCCGAATCGATTTCGGACGAATCGAATGCCGTTCGGAGCCTTTCCGGACGACATCGTAATCGACCCCTAAATAGTGCAGCCTATTTGGTGCATCACTCTATCTTCCAGGAATTACTTCCATTGGAATGTATGAGGGACAGTTTTATATCTGAAAAGTACACTCACAAAGCACCCGGTTTAAGACATTCAATTCTTTAATGTTTGTAAGCATTCTATACATATAGGAATCCCTTTTTGCCAATAGGGCAGATTTTCATGTGTTAAACTGCATTAGTGTCTGCAACACAGGTGAACAGCACTTGTGTTTATAGTGTTAGCACATTAAAGTCAGACCTGTTGGCTCTGCCAATGCTTGATCAGTTTGGAGTACATTTAGCAATGACTGTTTTCTTTAAGAGGCCCATACAGGAGGCAGCAAAATGGTCTATTTAGTGTAGATTGCATTATTGCTTAATAGTCACTGGAAAGCAATGGAAATGGATGGGAGGTGTGACAAGAGATGACCTATATTGAATAGATTGTTATTTTGAAACAACAGGACTCGTGAGAGTGATGAACTCCTCATAGAGTTTGGCACTTCTCTCTGTCTGCCTGGGGACTCCTTCTTGACCCCTTCCAAAGCTCGCCCCACTAGAATCTCTTAAAGACCAGGTTAAGCCCCGTCCTCACTGGCAGCGCCCATGTACCCTTCCACCCCCTCTAATGCTATCTATTTACATTACCCAACACTGCTGTCCACAGGTTACAAGTCATCCAAAATGAGGCTGCCCGCCTCATCTATAGAAGTCAGAGAAACACTCATTAAACAGCTGTGTTGGAACATGTTTACTGGCTACTGGTAAAACAAAGGATACAGCGTAAGACATGCAGCATCATCTTTAAAACATTGTATGGTATGGCTCCCCACTTTGTGACTACCTGGATCAAGAAATATATTCCAGCTCGTGATCTAAAGCCCTCTCACTCTAATCATCTGCTCATTCCTAGCTGCTCAAAGAAATGCATAGGAGGTCAAAGTATCTCTGTACAGGCACCCACTTTGTGGAACATCTGCTTTGTGAAATTGAGTTTAGACTCTTCAGGAAAAATCTGAAAACCTGGTTATTCAGACAAGCCTATCATTGCTGATATATATAATTCCATCTTGATTACCGTTCGATTTCCCTTAGTTCAATTTAGCTGCAAGAAACCACTGGTGTACTTTCACTCTATCAAATATAACTTATCATAACTCCGTACCCTCAGTGCACTACACTCTACAGCTTTCCCCACACCTCCCTCTTCAGACTAGAGCAATATACCCTTTCCTGTGGACTACAATCCCCTTTCAGGTCCCTCTTGGTCCCAGTGGGTAATGCACACTTCAGATGACCCTATAATTGACCCTTAAGAATTGAAGCCACCCCCATATACCCACCTAGTTTACACTAAGATTTGGGAATCCGTGTGTGGGCATAGTTCAAGGACCCCACAGGAACATATTACCTTATGATTTGTATAATCTATTAATCCAAGAATTCACCTCTGCCAAGCTAGTTTTATCACTTTGTGCCATACTAAATATTAACGTGAAGCATCTGATTTAGAATGGATGTTGGTCCATGTAGGATCATGCTGCACCTGATGATGAGTAGTAACTACTTCTCTATGTGACGAGTTGCAAGTAAATACACAGGTTCTGGGTCTAAATCAAATGAAAATCCTTAATCTCACATCAGTTTTAGTACTTCTGAATTTGTACTCAATAGATGTGTAGTTAAAACAATATTAAAAGGCAATTTGACTTCTTATCAGCCTTGAAAAAGCCCCAAAGGCGCGAAACCCGTGTCAGCTAGTTGTGACTAATATGCTGACTGCTTGTAAATAACAAATACAAATTTAAAATGGCAAACTTTTTTAATGTAAAGAGAAAGTATTTCTGTAATTAAAGTGGAATACTCAGTTGTGTGAGCATCACCTGAAAAGTTTACAGTACATCTCTACCTGTACTGTCAAAGACCTATATTGCTCCTAAAACTAGAAATAGACATTTTTGGTCTTGTTTGCACAGACAAAATATTGGATATTTTTCTAAACTGGTGTGGTGTCCTTTTGTGGTGTTTTCACTACATTACTGTATGTTATGTGCAAATGATTTACACACTGCCCCTGAGATAAGCCTGACTGCTCGTGCCAAGCTACCAAGGGGGTGAGCAGGGGTTATTTTACAAGTGTATTCCCCTTATTCTGACTAGGAAGAAGGGTCCCTACTTGGACAGAGTAACAACCTGCCAACTAGAGACCCCCATTTCTAACAGACCTCATAAGGACATGTTGTGTTGCCTAGTTGCATTCAATATTTTTTGATGAAGGATTAGGATTTGCTTACTATTAGAGTCCCACATATAGGTAGACATGAGTGGAAATCATCTCGGGAATCAACCCCTTTGGCTTCTGCGCCTGTGGCCAGGAAGACTGGAGGGAGAGGCCTGTGTAGCACACAGTGTGAGGACACTTTTCTGAAGCACAGTCAACGTATATACACTACCTAGAAAACCATGAGAGTGCATTCCTGGTCCCATTTAGGCCTGATTGTTAGAGGCCTCCTAAGTTTACAACTTAACCATTTCATGACATAGAGTTGTGCTCACCTGTCTAGGTGAGAACCATTCTTACCTCTCAACTGAGGGTTGTCATCTGCAAGAACTGCGGCTGCCTTATCACTTGCTCATCAGTAGCGGCCTGTACCCTGCCAAAGTGGTGGGGCGGGCCGGAGGAGGGAGGTGTGGAGGGGAGGGGGGTCGTGAGGGGAGGATGGGGAAAGGGAGGGGGCGTGGGGGGGATCGGGGACAAAAAAAAAAAACTTACCTCAATGCCGCCAACGCCGCCACATCGCGCTGTTCCTCCTGGGCACAGGCTCCCAGCCTGCACTGCGGCCAATCCTGACGCTGCATGAAAGTAGCATTTGGATTGGCCTGAGCACCTGCAACTTGCGCTCCCAGGCAGACTGGGAGCCTGTGCCTGCTCTCTGCAGCCCCAGCAATGCAGCTGGGGCTGGCAAGAGTTTCACTGCGCTTTAGGGGTTTGGCTGGCCTGAGATGGTCGGCCAAACACCTCATGCGCAGCGAAGGGAGTGCCCACCACTCCCCCACCAGCAGTGTCATTCCCCTGGATCCGCCCCCAAGACTCGTCAGAGTCCTGGGGGCGGGTCCAGGGAATTAAAATAAAAACGATAATAAAACGGGTTTAAAGCCCGTTTTATTATTGTTTTATTTGCTGGTGGTGGCAGGGAGGACGGCGCTCCTCTTCTCTAATGGAGGGGCCGCTGCTGTTGCTCATGCAGAAAGAGTGGCACAAGAACACCATATACAATTAGATGTGCCCTAAACCAAATTGCAGCACAAAGGCAGCGAAGCACTGTACATGATCGAAAAAAAGCTTAATGTTGGTGAGTAATAGGAGAGGAAACAGAGTTGTTGACGGGTACAGGTAATGCGTTGTTATTTAGTGCTCTTTAAAGACGTGAACCTTTAGCTCTTTCCTAAATTGGTGCAGCATTGGGGTGGTCCTGATGTTGTTCCAGATCTTTGTGCATAAATAGAAATGTATGTTGTAGACATTTTGAAAATAATGTCACTGCAACAAAAATTTCAGTGAGGAATAAAAAGTATAAACAGGACAGTTACATGTGACAAAAGAAAGACATCTACCTCATTGGCAAAGAAAACCTGCTCTATTTTTACTTCCCAGCTAAGGAGATAGGTTTTCCCCCACCTCAAAAGCAGGTTCTGCCAACATGTCAGGAGCTGCCTAGAGCAAGTGGAAACCCACATGATGGCAATTTCACACTTTATGTATGGGTAGGGGGATTTTTATCACATACATACAAACTCTTGATTGATTGATTGATTGATTGATTGATGGTACCGGTGATGTACCCCTAGTGTGGCTTGAGTACACATGCTAAAGAAACAATTGATGGACGGAATGCTAACCAATGCAAACATTCACCCCCAATCACAAGGATCTGGGTTAAATCCATCATTCTTTTGCTCACCACACCACCCCAGTTTGGACCCAGCCATATGCAAATCAGTCTTGACCCTGTTCCTTATGGGAACAGTCCAGCCCGAACTGCCAAGCAAGGTCCTCCCTGGACCGGAAACAAGCATCCTGGGATGGGTTTGGGGCATCACCCCTCAGGAGCCAGGCTAGCTTGAATCCAGTGGCGCAGTGAGCACGGAACCCAAGTCTGGGCATACCCTTCCCACTTAGGGCGACAAATGCAAAAGAAATAATTGATGGACGGAATGCTGAACAATGCTAACATTCACCCCCAGTCACAAGGATCTGGGTTTAATCCATCATTCTTTTGCTCACCACACCACCCTAGTTTGGACCCAGCCATATGCAAATCAGTCTTGACCCTGTCCCTTATGGGAACAGTCCAGCCCGAACTGCCAAGCCAGGTCCTCCCTGGACCAGAAACAAGCATCCTGGGACCGGTTTCAGGGCATCAGCCAGGCTCGCTTGAATCCAGTGGCACAGTGAGCACGGGACCCACGTCTGGGCATACCCTCAAACTGGAATGGCATGGGGAGCAAAAAAACGATGGATTTAGGCCCAGATCTATGTACTGGGGTGAATGTGTGACATTGTTCTGCATTCTGTCCATCAATTGTTCTTTTTCCATTTGTCACCCCGAGTGGGACGGGTATGCCCAGACGTGCGCCCTGTGCTCTCCATGCAACTGGAGTCAAGCTATCCTGGCTGATGCGGGGTGAAACCCCGAAATCGGTCCTAGAATGCTTGTTTCCAGTTCAGGAAGGACCTGGCCTGGCATTTCGGGCTGGACTGTTTCCATTTGCGCAGGGTCAAGGCTGATTTGCATATGGTTGGGTTCAAACTGGAATGGCATGGGCAGCAAAAAAATGATAGATTTAGGCCCAGATCTCTGTACTGGGGTGAATGTATGACATTGTTCTGCATTCTGTCCCTCAATTGTTCTTTTTGCATTTGAGTACACATGCAGCACTACATTGTAAATATGGTTCATATGCAGGGAGTTTTCTCTCAGCATGGTGAGGACATTTAAAGAGCTTTCTATGTTAGACCACCATGGTCTGCATGGTAGTCTTGGGTAGGGATGGCGAACTGTCAGGGGCAAAGGCAAAGAGTGGAAACCTTGTTCGTGCACACCTGCAAGTATCCATGTTCTGATGGTATGAGCATTCTCCGGAGAGCATGGAAGAATTCAAGGGAACTGAGATCACCTATGTACATAATAGTAGCTGCATAGAAAAATAAGCATTGGCAAAGCAAATAGGTCTCGCCCATTCAAGAAATATTGGCTTTGCCAATGTGTTTTAGCCATCTTGTACACCAGCGTGGCTGCTGTTCAGCATGGCTAAAAGTTAGTGGTGTAGAGGGGAGTAGCATGGAGTAGCATAGAGTGGAATAGTGAAGAATGGAGTAGAGTGTCGTAGAGTGGAGTGGCATAGAGTGTTGTGTATTGGAGTGGCATAGAGTGGAGTCGCATAGAGTGGCCTGCAGTGGAGTGGCCTAGAGTATGGTGGGCTGGTGTAGAGTGTTGCAGAGCATAGTGCTGAAGAGTGCAGTGGCATAGAGTGCAGTGGCATAGAATTCAGTGGCACACAATGCAGCATAGTAGAATGCAGTAGCGTAGGTTACAGTGTGACATTGTAGAGTGCAGAGTGGAGTGGTACAGAGTAGAATAGAGTGGCATAGAGTGCAGTGGTGCAGAGTAGAGAGGCATAGATTGCAGCGGCATAGAGTGGTGTAGACCGGTGTAGAATAGAGTATAGTGCCGCAGATTGCAGTGGCATACAGTGCAGTGGCGTAGAGTGGAGTCCAGCAGAGTGCAGTGGCATAGAGTAGAGTGATGCAGAGAAGAGTGTTGTAGAGTGCTGTGGTGTAGAGTACCGTTCCGTAGAGTGCAGTGGCTTAAAGTAGAGTGGCGTAGAGTGCAGAAGCGCTGAGTTCAGTGGTGAAGAGTAGAGTGCAGTGGCATAGAGTGCAGTGATGTAGAGTGAGACTGAGTAGAATGGCATAGAGTGCAGTGGCGTAGAGTGCATTGGCATAGAATGCAGTAGTGCAGAGTAGAGTGCCATAAAGTTCAGTGGCATAGAGTGCAGTGTTGCATAGTAGAGTATCATAGAGTGCTGTTGTGTAGAGTGCAGTGGCATAGAGTGCAGTTGCACAGAGTGCAGTGGAATAGAGTAGAGTGGCATAGAGTGCAGTGGCATTGAGTACAGTGGTGCAGAGTAGAGTGCAGTGGTGTAGAGTGTAGTGGCATAGAATGCAGTGGCTTAGAGTGCAGTGGGATAGAGTAGAGTGGTGTAGAGCAGAGAGCAGTGGCGTACAGTGGTGTACAGTGGAGTGGAGTGGCGTAGAGTAGAGTGGAATGGTGTAGAGTGCATTGGCGTAGAGTGATGCAAACTATAGTGGTGTAAAGTGCAGTGTCGTAGAGTACAGTGGCATAGCATTCAGTGGCCCACAATGCAGCATCATAAAATGCAGTGGCATAGATTAGAGTGGCATAGTAGAGAGCAGTGGCATAGAGTTCAGTGGTGTGGAGTGCAGTGGCATAGAATGCAGTGGGGTAGCATGGAATAACATAGAGTAGAGCATAGTGGACTGGTGTAGAGTGCATTGGCGTAGAGCTCTGCAGAGTATAGTGGTGTAGAGTGCAGTGACGTAGAGTGCAGCAGCATAGAATTCAGCGGCGTACAATGCAGTGTTGTAGAATGCAATGGCGTAGATTAGAGTGGTGCATAGTAGAGTGCAGTGGTGCAGAGTAGAAAGGCATAGAGGCAGTGACGTAGACTGCAATGGCGTAGAGTACAGTGGTGTAGAGTAAAGCGCATCTAGTGCAGTGCATTAGAGTGGTGCAGAGTAGAGTATAGTGGCGTAGAGTGGAATGCTGCAAAGTGGAGTGGCGTAGAGTGCAGTGATGCAGAGTAGAGTGGCGTAGAGTGCATTAATGCAGAGTAAAGTGGTGGAGAGTTAAGTGGTGGAGAGTGCAGTGTTGCAGAGTAGAGTGTCGTAGAGTGCAGTGGTGTAGAGTGGCATAGAGTGCATTGGCGTAGAGTGCAGTGGCATAGAGAGCAGTTTCGTAGACTACAGTGGTGCAGTGTAGATGAATTGCTGTAGAGTGCATTGGTGTAGAGTGCAGTGTTTTTGAGTAGAGCGGCGCAGAGTGCAGTGGCATAGAGTGGAGTGGTGCACAGTGGAGTAGAGTGGTGTAAAGTGCAGTGCCATATAGTAGATTGTTTCTGAGTAGAGTGGAGTGGAGTTGAGTGCAGTGGTGCAGAGTAGAGTGGCGTAGAGTGCATTAATGCAGAGTAAAGTGGTGGAGAGTTAAGTGGTGGAGAGTGCAGTGTTGCAGAGTAGAGTGGCGTAGAGTGCAGTGGTGTAGAGTGGCATAGAGTGGAGAAGTGTGGCTCAATGGTTAGAGCGGCAGACCCTGATGCAGAGATCTGGCCCGGGACCAGGGTTCAATTCCCGCCTCGGCGGGTCTTGGGCTCAATTTCCTCGGACCTGATAATTCTCGCCTCGGTGCCTATTCTAATCATGGGTCCCACTCTGCAACTCTGGGCAATAGCTTGCTTAATCTCCACAACGGCCCCAACAGCGCTGGGATGCCTGGCTTCACCCTGGGGGTGCCCAGGAGTGGACATTTCACAGGGAAAAGCCAGGAAGGGTTCCACAGCGGTATGCGTACAGCGCCTGGACACCCCTTTGGGGGTATGGGTGCGCTTTACAAGTACAAATTTCATTTCATTTCATTTCATTTCATAGAGTGCATTGGCGTAGAGTGCAGTGGCATAGAGAGCAGTTTCGTAGACTACAGTGGTGCAAAGTAGATGAATTGATGTAGAGTGCATTGGTGTAGAGTGCAGTGGTTGTGAGTAGAGCGGCGCAGAGTGCAGTGGCATAGAGTGGAGTGGTGCAGAGCGGAGTAGAGTGCAGTGGAGTAAAGTGCATTGGCATAGAGTGGTGTAAAGTGGAGTGGTGCAGGGGAGAGTGCAGTGGTGTGGAGTAGTGCAGAGTAGAGTGGAGTGGCATACAGTCGACTATGCATGGTGTGGTAGCACTCTGCCATTGCCGACATAACATTTTCAATTGAAATGACAATTACATTTGCACAAACATACAGTTTTACTAATAAAACTGTACAGCGCACAAACAATAATGTGTGGAAATGGCATCACCTAGTGTATTGATTTGTTTTGATTATATTAAAGTATTTCTTTCCAACACACTTCAGAATTCACAGAAAAGTGCTTCATTTGTGTTTTCTAATTATGATATGTTCTGAAATACTAGCACAGTTAATTTAAATGTTGTTGTGTGCTAGAAAAAAAAACTTTCCTACCCCCAGTATCCAGCAAGATTTTCACGTAAATCCTCTCACTTTGAAGTCAGAAAGAGAAAAGTAAACACCAAGCTCCCTCGGAAGACAGAGCATGACATTTGACCTCTGTCTTTGAATGCACAGAAAATGTGACAAGATGGGAACAAGATTTACCAGCCTGTTTACAGAAAGTAGCAATTGTGGAAGAACATGAGAGGCACTGTAAAAAGGCTTTTCTCTTTGGGAGGGCGAACTGAAACTGGACAGCCTAAAACAAATAAAGCCAGCAACTAGAAAGCCAGAAAATGTGAGTTACAAACCACAAAGCCAATGGTAAGCAATGGGCAGAATGTTTTCCCAGGGAATTTTTCTGAATGCCCACAAGATGTCTTTAGCTTCTATTAGCCTTCGACCTAAAAACACTGTCCTCTTGTCTGATGCTGGATTCTTTCCAAAAGTGGGTGGAGTTCCCTATCTGTATCACAACTGATTCGGCAGAAAATCAAACAGTGCCTGCGCGAGTATATTATGATTCTTTGCTAGTGCTTTGCTTTTCGCAGAGAATGCAGAGTACATCAGCAACTTCAATAGGAACAGACGTGCCTAATTCAGTCATTTTTGCCTCAGGACACAGGTGAAAGCTCAATCTTCAAGGCTATGTAATCAGTGCTTCCCTTCACACTATTGCTTCACAACTGTGTACCGGGCAGAAGACGCTCCATTCAGTGCCACGTAAGAGGGTAGCTGGACCAACCTGTCCCCGCTCTGCTCCAGGATCATCCTCACTAGGGATCCAGTCTGGATGTGATGCCAGTTACTGCGAGCAGCCAGCGGTGGCACTTGCAGGCTCTTGCATCATGAGTTTGTTCTCTGGGTGTCAGTACAGATCGGTTCGTTGGTCTGTGGAGTTTGGTAGTTTGTGGACTCGTGCATTTAGGAATATATAGGCTAGTTCGACTAGCACCCATTTGCTTCATATCCAGAGGTCAACATTTAGTCCGTCTACACTGTTTAGAACTTCTCCAGAGACACTTAAAAGTGTTTCTTTATCTTTAATTATTATCCATACTTTCCTGCATCCCTACTCTCTCTACCTAACACATTATTGTTTTTTAATGTATTTAGCTTGAATACACCACCTTTTTACAAACTGTTTAAAATTATATTGAATTGTGTATCACAAAATAAGGAAACCTGGTGGTTGGGCTGCTTCGAAAACTATGAGTTGGATTCTTTCAAGGAACAATTGTTTTTAGGTCTCGCCTAGCGACGCAGCGCATGCGCTGCCCGCTAGAGATCTATTGTCGTCGATTTTTGTTCGGAAGGGGGACAGGAGATGTGCACGCGTACGGACAGGAGATGTGCACGCGTATGGACAGGAGATGTGCACGCGCACGGCGTCTCTTTCGCTTTGCAGATTGCAGTTTAAACGTGCAGTATTAGTGCGACGGGAGTGACGTGTTGCTCTTGCTCCACTTATTTTGTGAGGTTAACCCGCCTCTCGTCGCCAGAGAAGCAGAGCTGCTGAACTAATGAGACGAGTCTGTCCGCATATTTCACCATGGGGCAGGGAGGAGGCCCCCAACGAGCAATATGCCAGGTCTGCGACCGTCCCAAAACAGGGATCCGAGTCTGTGTTGATGACCCCTTGCAATCTGTCTGAGAAGACCCCAGAGCCAGGCCAAGAGTGCTGCTGTAAGTACACCGACCCCGCCTACGGATTCTACCCCTCACTGTGGGCGCCTGGGGAGGGACTGTGGTGACCGTTATTTCTCTTAGAAGCAGTGCTTTAAGAGAGTCCCTTCACTTGTGCAATACATCTACTGGGACAGTACCGGAACTTTTCGGCAGGAAATCGTTACTCTTAAGAATGAGTACCCGCACATTTATATTCCCATTTAAAGTACTACTGATAAGGGGGGTGGGGATTACTAAAGAGATGTTGGTACGTACGCTGGGCTGGGCTGGGAGGGTGGAGTGGCACAGAGCAGTCAACAGATATTCTCAGTGATGAAAGGGACTTAAAGAACACTCTGGACATGCTCCGTAGTGTACTGAGTGAGTGCAGCGAATGAGTCCGACCTTCTGCAGGAGCATTTCATATAGGGGTACTAAATCTGTGTCTACATGAAACATGCGTGCATTCTCTGATGAAATTTACGTACGTATGCTGGGCTGGGGCGGGTGGAGTGGCACAGAGCAGTCAACAGATATGCTCAGTGATGAAAGGGACTTAAAGAACGCTCTGGACATGCTCCGTAGTGTACTGAGTGAGTGCAGCGAATGAGTCCGACCTTCTGCAGGAGCATTTCATATAGGGGGACTAAATCTGTGTCTACATGAAACATGCGTGCATTCTCTGATGAAATTTACCAGGATAGAGAGCTACGGATCCCCCACCCCCTCTGTCCATTATGACCGGGCTGGCGCTCAGCAAAGTTGGCCTTTGCATGCTCAGTGGGCGCCCTGGGCGAAACGAAACTTTGCCAGTGCTTTTTGAAAGGCATTTTTAGTGATCCTGTGCAACATTGGCAAAAAACAAATGGAAAAAAAGGCTGATAATCTGTTAACGCTACTAGCAGCCACGTCATTTCATAGGTGCAGGCTGCATGATGATGTGTTTATCTGATTGCGTCATCATGCTTGCACACGCCTACGAAATGACTGGGGCTGATATTTTTTTATTTACCAATCAGATAGGGATCGGTATATATATAAAAAAAATAATGGAGTAGCGCAAGAGAGCTTTTGTTTAAAGCAAAGGTGGCAGCTGCATTTTGCTGCCTGTCTCCTCCAAAAAAATGATAGCGCAAAAAAATAAAATAAAACGGGTGGTGGAAAGAGGAAAAAAGTAGCACAGGAGGGGAAGAGCAACATGGTGGGTGGGGGGAGAAGCATATAAGGAAGAGAGCAACATGAGTGAGGAGGTGAGCAGCACAAATGGAGAGAGCAAAACAGGACAGGGGAGTTTGGTGGGGAGAACAGAGGAAGCTCAAGTAGTACCTAAGGGAGAGAGCAACATAGAACACGGAGAAGCACACGAGAGAGAGAGCTGGAAAACACATGCACACTCATGGAGTGCTTAACCAAAAATTAGTTCCATAAAGGTGAGCGGTGGAATGATACGACTGCCAAGCAAAAGAATATTAAAGAATCTATGCTCCAGGGGAGTGACAAACACAACAAGAAGGCAAGCCAAGGCAAACCAAAGAATAAGAATCAAGCAAATGAGTGTGACAATAAAGGAAGCTAATGTTAGGCAATGCACTATGGGCCCGATTCACAGAACTAACTTAAGACATAATCCTAAACTTACTACCATTTTGGTATTCACAGAAGGCACTTACTCATTTTGGTATTCACAGAAGGCACTTACTCATCAATGAGTAAGTGCCTTCTGTGAATACCAAAATGAGTAAGTTACACAAAATGAGTAAGTTACTCAAAATGAGTAAGTTACTCATTTTGGTATTCATAGAAGGCACTTACTCATCAATGAGTAAGTGCCTTCTGTGAATACCAAAATGAGTAAGTTACACAAAATGAGTAAGTTACTCAAAATGAGTAAGTAAGTGCCTTCTGTGAATACCAAAATGAGTAAGTGCCTTCTGTGAATACCAAAATGGTAGTAAGTTTAGGATTTTGTCTTAAGTTAGTTCTGTAAATCGGGCCGAAAGACCATAAGCCCATGGTAATTCTTGATGCATCCAAAATAGGTCTATGCCATTCAGGTAAGCGGAACCTAATACCATATTGTGTGAGGAGGCAGTGGGGCTTTGTACTGAGAACTGCCTGAGAGCTACTTTTGCCCCACCCCCACTAACGGCCACCCCACCTCAAAAAAATTTGCTGAGGCGCCTGCTAGTGTCCTGAGGTGTTTTCAAAACCCTAATGAACATCGGCTGATCAGAGCCTCCAAAGATGAGCTGGAAACTCAGTCAGTGCAGGGGTTTCAAGATCACCTTCCCTTCAACCGTGTGAGATCGGCTCTTCACAGGTTTACAGTGTGATTTTGTGTTAAACATGTTGGAATCGTCTGAGTTGGTCAGTCTGATTGTGCCATATAGGCTGTCGGGGACTAGAACGAAGTGTTAGGGGTTTCGATGTAGAGGGACTGATGGGACTCGGCCCCTTGAAAAATTCCAGTGCTGGGGGTGTCAGAGAAGGGAGTCTTTTTGCCCTTAAAAATGGTTTGGTTGCCTCCTACCGCCCTCTGCCTCAGTGGTTAACAGCGTGGAGCAGATAAAAGCAAGTCTCAGCTTCGGCTGTTAATGCACGAAGAGGGAGGGATAGGTTCCTCTTAATGTGAGCTACGGATCTGTGACTAAAAGAGGCCTAAAGTTATCTAAAGAAAACAGTGCTGCTAGGTGATACTCTGGTCCAGTCTGTAATTTCTCATCCTAAAAATTCCAGACAGTGCTGCTAGCTGCTACTCTGGTCCCATTGGTAATTCCTCATTCTAAGTCTTCTAGACAGCGCTAAAGTTGCTTCTCTGGTCCCAGTGGTAATTCCTCATTCTAAGTCCCCTAGGCAGTGCTACAGCTGTATCTCGGTTCATACATCCACTACACTCCAAACCAAAACACATAGGTAAAAAACATTGTAATTTACAACGCCAATATCTCTAACTCACAATTGCAAGACCTATTGCATTGCAAATGCTTGTTGTTTGTGTTCCTGTTATCCAGTTGTTTTAGTTTCTTCCTGTCACTGTCGTGCTGGAAACTCCTGAAATTGCGTTTTGGGTTTCTTTGAGTATTCAAGGGGACACCCCCGTCAGAGACCGGGGAGGGGGGCATTCTATAAAGATCTCTCTCAGCTCTGTCTATTTTTTCTTGCATATGTCTGCAGTTGGTTATTGGCATTATGAGCAGTGTGTGTTTTTGGAGTGGCGATTTCCAGTTCGTGGGCCGTGCTTTAATGTGTATTTTAATGTATATGACGCGGCACGTTCTATTTACTCTGTGACTTAAAAGTGAAGCTGTCAGTTAAAGGTCAGTCCTTGTTGTAGCGGCAGTTTGATGTGGTCAGTTTTTATAGTCTCTAAATGACCTTAGCTTTGTGATTTAAAAGGAGTGCGTTTTTTCAGATTTCTGTGTTGCAATCCGGTGTATGTTACTTTGCAATAGTCAAGCCTGCTTCGAGGGTCCTTTACACTCGCTCACCTTACATGTGTTTAATAGGAAAGTGCCAGCATTTCTCAGCATTGTTGTCAATGTGCAAGTCATTTATAACACTTTTAATGCCACAGTACAGGCACTTCTCAGCATGGCCACTATATTTTTAGGTTAGTAATACAGTCTCTTCTCAGTGAGGTTGCTATACTTTTGAAGAACAGTGCCAACACTTCTCAGCATGGCACCTATATCTTAAATGGGAAGTACCAGCAGTTCTCAGCTTAGCACCTATTCTTTTTTGGACAGTACCACAACTTCCCAGCATAGCACATATGCCTTTCCTGGGCAGAACCAACACTTCTTGGAATGATAGCTGTAATTTTACTGAACAGTCCCAGGTCTTCAAATTGGGGTTCATCTACCAATAATGGTCATTACCAACATAGACAGTACCAGTACTTCTCACCATGGCTCCTATACCTTACTAGACATTATCAGCACTTCTTAGTGGGGCTCCCATACCTTTCTAAACATTACCAGCACATCTCAGTGGGGCTCCCACATTTTACTAAGCAGCAACAGCACCTTTCAGTGGGGTACCTACATTTTACTGAACATTACCAAAACTTCTCAGTGGGGCTCCCATACCTTACTAAACAGTAACAGCACCTCTTAGTGGGGCTCCTATACCTTACTAAACAGTTACTGCACCTCTTGGTGGGGCTCCCATACCTTACTAAACAGTAACAGCACCTCTTGGTGGGCTCCTATACCTTACTAAACATTACCAGCACATCTCAGTGGGGCTCCTACATTTTACTTAACAGTAACAACACCTTTCAGTGGGAGACCTACATTTTACTTGACATTACCAAAACAGTGGGACTTCCATACTTTACTAAACAGTAACAGCACCTATTGGAGGGGGTTCTATACTTTACTAAACAGTAACAGCGCCTCTTAGTGGGGCTCCCATACCTTACTAAACAGTAACAGCACCCCTTGGTGGGGCTCCCATACCTTACTAAACAGTTACTGCACCTCTTGGTGGGGCTCCCATACCGTACTAAACAGTAACAACACCTCTTAGTGGGGCTCCCATACCTTAATAAACAGTTACTGCACCTCTTGGTGGTGCTCCCATACCTTACTAAACAGTAACAGCACCTCTTGGTGGGGCTCCTATACCTTACTAAACAGTTACTGCACCTCTTGGTGGGGCTCCCATACCTTACTAAACAGTAACAGCACCTCTTAGTGGGGCTCCCATACCTTACTAAACAGTAAGAGCGCCTCTTGGTGGTGCTACTCAACCTTACTAAACAGTAAGAGCACCTCTTGGTGGTGCTCTGATACCTTACTAAACAGTAACAGCACCTCTTGGTGGGGCTCCAATCCCATACTAAACAGTTACTGCACCTCTTGGTGGGGTTCACGTACCTTACTAAACAGTAACAGCACCTCTTAGTGGGGCTCCCATACCTTACTAAACAGTAAGAGCACCTCTTGGTGGTGCTCCTATACCTTACTAAACAGTAAGAACACCTCTTGGTGTGGCTCCTGTACCTTACTAAACATTACCAGCACATCTCAGTGGGGCTCCTACATTTTACTTAACAGTAACAACACCTTTCAGTGGGGCACCTACATTTTACTGGACATTACTAAAACAGTGGGACTTCCATACTTTACTAAACAGTAACAGCACCTATCGGTGGGGCTTCTATACTTTACTAAACAGTAACAGCACCTCTTGGTGGGGCTCAAATACCTTACTAAACAGTTACTGCACCTCTTGGTGGGGCTCCTACATTTTACTTAACAGTAACAACACCTTTCAGTGGGGCACCTACATTTTACTGGACATTACCAAAACAGTGGGACTTCCATACTTTACTAAACAGTTACAGCACCTCTTAGTGGGGCTCCCATACCTTACTAAACAGTAACAGCATCTCAGTTACAGGCGTTCTCAGCTGGGCTTCTACACTTTACTTGACAGTTCCAGAAGTTCTCAGTGGTGCTCGTATACTTTACTAAATAGAACAAGCCTTTCTCAGTGGTGCTCGTATACTTTACTAAATAGAACAAGCCTTTCTCGGTGGGGCTCCTATACTTTACTAGACAGTACTAGCACCTCTCAGTGGGGCACCTATATTTTTTATGGACAGAACCATCACCTCTTATTGATGCTCCTATACTTTACTAAATAGATCAAGCATCTCTCAGTGGGGCTCCTATACTTTACTAAATATTACCAGCACCTCTCAGTGGGGCGCCTATATTTTGTATGGACAGTACCAGCACCACTCAGTGATGCTCCTGTACTTTACTAGACAGTACCATCACCTCTCAGTGGGGCTCTGTATTTTTACTGGTCATTACCAGGCTTCTCACTGGAGCTACTCTACTTTTAATGGGCAGTACTACCACTTCTCAGCATGGTTTCAATAACTTTACTAGAAGCACCAACACTTCTCAGTGGTTCTGCTGCACATGAAATGGGCAATTCCAGCACTTCTCTGCAGGGTGCTATAATGCTAATAGTACAGTATTAATTCTTCTTGGATGGGATGATTTGATTCTTATCTGGCTGCTACACATTTGATGGAAGGGTACCACTTCTATCCCATATACATGCATTTTTCTCACAGGGAGTTCATATCAAGCTTAGCCAGTATAAAAATTCTGAAGCTTTGCATGTTGCAATTTAATATTTGAGATCATACACATGAAATTACACATGCAGTGCGTGTCCCCTTTAAAGAAAATGCAATTGTTTACCTTAGTATTGCTCCTATTTAGAGTATAAAAAACGGACATCGCTGATTCCACTTTCACAACATTTGTGCTAGTGAGGCCTTCTCAATTCACACTTACTTTTCAACTCGATAATTACCGGGCAGAATATAAAAAAGTGATGGGTGGAATGCTTCTTGCACTGGACGCCATAAACGGGATGGGTATGCCCAGCCGTGGGTCCTTTGCTCGCTGTGCCATTGGATCTGGTCTAGGGTTGCTTGTGGTCCCGTCTGGAGGGGACTTCCCTGGCAGTTCAAGATGGTCTGTTCCCATGAGGACCAGGGTCAGCACTGATTTGCAAAAGTCAGGCCTTTATCCAAAGAGAAATGGTGGGTGAAAAGTTGGAATGCGGCTGTGAGGGATCACCCAGTGGCTGAGATTAATTCAGCATTAACTTCTATCGCCTTGTTTGTTTTAATGAACCTGAAAGCCTGCAAACGTCCCCTATAAGCTCTTTAACCATTCTTCTTCTTGTAAGGCAGAGAAGAGAAGTTCACCCTGGAGGCGCCTTAAAACAATATTAGGTGTGATTAAGATGTTTACCCCCTTGTAACAACTGTATATGTAACTGCAATTGGGGCCAGTTCATGTAACGTTTTCATAAGCAGAAAAAATGGCGCAAATCCTCTTTTTAAGTCTAGCGGCAGAGAACTTTTAGCTGTCTGTTCTATCCTCAAAGTCCTATTGTGGGCAAAACCAACACTCAAAGTGGGCTTTGGGTCATCTCACTGATTACTGCTGTTGGCTTTCTCATGAATCTCATCTGCTTTCTTTCCTCTTCTTCTCTTTGTGCCTCCCCTACAGCATAGCTTATTTACCATGCTTTTACTTGGAAGACTTGAATTCTTACACTGTTTATATTTTGGGAACAACTTTTAGGTATTTCCTTCAGCACTCTTTGTGAGTGCATGTG
The DNA here is from genome assembly GCA_963921515.1 of Calotriton arnoldi. Classification (NCBI taxonomy): domain Eukaryota; kingdom Metazoa; phylum Chordata; class Amphibia; order Caudata; family Salamandridae; genus Calotriton; species Calotriton arnoldi. The sequence continues at coordinate 835,142 of CAWUFW010006540.1, forward strand.
TTTTCTTGCTGTCTCCCTTGTATGCTACTTCAGCACAAATATCCCACCCAATGAGAGTGCTCCATGTTGCTCCCACCACCCATCCCAAGACCATCTATCACTTCCCCTGTCCCTCCTGGATTTCTCAGCTTTTTTTTAAAATAGTTGCACCCCCAACTAGCTCTGCCATTGCTTTGTCCCAGCTTTCCTTTCCTTTTGCGGACTCAGAAAAGCATCAGCAAAAAGCATTGTCAAAGCCAAGAGATCAGATAACCCAATTGAAAGGCAAGCCCTATTGGCTTTTCCGATACCTGTTCACCATTATTCATTATTGCTGCCTTTGCATGAGGGAATGGAACATGCAGGTTTAGCTCTCCTACCATATTTTGCAACGATCTTTGCAGCAGGACAGTAATGGAGCCCTCATTCTTCAGGTGTGTAGTAGTAGTTTTAAGAAAGAAGACAAGCTGCTCTAGGATTAACCTTTGTTCCCAAAATGGAGCAGACTAATTTAATGTAGGATTCCTATGTAACATGAAAGGAAGGAAAATGGTTTTGGCTCAAACTCAGTTTCCTCTTTCGCCTTTGAAAAGAGGGGATATTGTGTTTGTACCCTTTCTTATTATGTAATCACCGAAAAAATGGAATGTATTTAGTTTACTTCACTCTGGAGCAGAGATGTTTATGTAATATGGACTTGAGCAGATTCTAGTTGCTACCAACAGCAGCAAAAACAACGTAAAACGCACTTGCTCCTTGTTTTTTAATTGGGCAACCTTTAAGTTAACAGATCGCTTGAACTGTGTTCATTTTCAGTATTTGATCCTTGTGTGCCACCGACTCACCTAATATACAAATTTGAAATTGGGAAAATAGAGAATCAATAAAAATTATAGATTTCTCGGTGTATCAATGCTCCTACAAGAGGGACTCTAACAGGAATCTGTGCAGGAACCGTTAGGTAGACGACGTTGCAATGGACCCGTTTATTTTTCCCTGTTCAAGAGACTCCCAACCTTAGTCCCACAGAAATATTGAGGTGCTTGGGACACTTTCCCATCTGAGTTGTACATTGACACTTAACTTTGATGGGATTAACTTTCGGTGTGCATTTCGGATGAGAAATGCCATAGGGATTATTGGTGAATAACAACAACATTCAGCTATTCCGTATGACCATCTGATTTAGAACAACCCTTTATCCCCTCCCTTTTATTATACGTCAGCGTTAAATGACCCATGGTTTATGCGCCATCCGCGTGCCTACCGCGTCCGTAAATATATGCAAAGCCTTAATATTTGCGGAAATAGTTTCGTGAATGGGGCTCTGCGTGTTGACCCAGAGGAGGAGCATGCGCAGAAGCACCACACGCCATCAGATAAGCACGCGCTCCTGCAATGCACGCAGTAGTCGTGTTACGTCCTGTCACGGTAGCAAAATACTGTTGCGACTTTTTATCAGTCATTTGATGGACTGAAAAAATGCGAGCCCCAACTACCGGAACACTCCCTGGTCCCTCCAGCTAGACAATTAGCAATGATGTGCTGCACAGCAATTATTCCTCGGCACAACGTACTCCGAGCGAGTGGCCATTTCTGCGGCTTAATTACGATTTGTTTAGCTCTTAATTGTTTCCCGAAACCATTCGCGATGAAAGGATGGGCGAAGCTCTTCGGCGTTCATCGCCACTTCTGCGCAAATTGATTTTTTCCCCTTCCACCTCGTGCCCTCTCTCGTCCTCTTTCTAGCCCTTGGCTAAAAATATGAACGTGCAGGGTGCGCTTCGCTTGGCGGGGAGCAGCGCGTTCACGGATTGGTGGCGGCGGCAGCTTATCAGTCTTTAGAGAGGCCTGTGACTGACTCTGACTGGCTGTGACGGGCACCGTCTTTACTGTTTCCTTCTCAGCAGAAATGGCAGCCATACCTCAGTTATCGGAGGCGCCTGTGGCGACTTCTCAGCACATATTCAGTGCTTAATTTGTAAAAGAATACATGCCGGGGCCAAAGCTTTTTTCAGAAGTCCAGGCAGCCTAAGCTGCTGAATGTTGGGGGTGCCGAATACCATGGCTGTCTAGGCTTGTTTCCACCATTCCTCTTTCATCTGCCACCCAACACACTCTGTCCTTTGATTTTACTTTTGCAGGTTCTTTTTCATAACCTTCTTCCTCCCTTTATAGCAGTTTTTATTCGTATTCTTCTTTCTTCTTCTTTCCCAATTTTCTGTATTCTTTCTGGCAGAGTCTGATGATGAAAAATATGCTCCAGTCTCCAAAAATGAGTGCAGGTGGGCCCCACCTGCAACCAGTGTCGGATTGGTAAGGCGGGCGCTTTGGTAATTGGCCTGTAATTGAGTTGCAGCAGTGGGCTGCTTCTTTGGCCAGCCTGGTGCTGATTTGGGCGGTGTCTGTGCAGTTCAGATGCTGCCACCGGCCCAGTGGGGGCCTGTGCGACGTTTACGGAGGCAGTGGGCCTCTATTACCTCGCTTTTACCAACGGTACGGAGGTGTTATTCCCAGTCTCTCGCTGAGGCGTCCCATTAATGTATGCAGGGGGCCTGAGCAGAATTGGCCTCACTTATATTCAGATGTGGTTCACAAGTGTGAACTAATCCTTGCACAAAGAGTGCAGGCAACATTTGCCAATTTTTTTTCTCACTGAAGTTAAGAAAACATGCCTCTTTTCTCAAATGTGGGCCACTTTTTTTTAGCGTACCAGGGCCTATTTTTTATCCCAATCCAACCCTGCCTACAACCACCTGCTCAAGTTAAGCACTGCACATATGTGATTGAGGTTCATTCTTCTGTATCCCATTGAGGAAATCGTATGGTCTCCCCGTCCATCTGAGGGCGATTATTAATCATCTCAACTTTGGCAAGGCACTGAAGACGTGGCTGTTTCACTCAGATGTGGAACTTGGGGTCCTCTAACTCACAACATCAATCCTCTTTTAGAACCATAATACCTCAGTTAGGTCACAGCAATGCATTACAAGTAGTCTTCATTCATTAATTCATCAATGGAAAAACCAGAACACTCGTCAAGGAAGAACTATGGTGCGATGCTAATGGTTGTGCGCGCTATACAATGTGGACATCATAACATAAAGCCAAAATAATGTCACATAGCCGATGTAGGCGAATATTCCTCCCTGAGGAATCCGTTCCACTAGTCCCTAGTCATTGACTGCAATTTTGAGCTTGAATCCATTTCAAAGTGTTGGCTCTAATCTATAAGGTACAGCATTCTAGGGAGAAAAAAAACCTTCCTACTTCTCGTACTGTTAGGAGTTCCCAAGCGGAGGGCAATCTTTACCATTTCATGTAGCAAAACATTGGAATGATTGGCTGAACCCTCCAAGAGAAACTCAAGAACAGCTGGTGTTTAGATTATCGCCTAAGACACACTTGCTCTGGTCTCTTAGCATCAGGATCTGACATTTATGTATCTTGGGTACCTGATTGGGGTTTTAGCACTATATTAAATTGTTGGGTAACGATGATAGGACTCTGGTGACCTCCGTACTGGGCTGTTAATGCTGATGCCAAGAACAGGCTTTTGTGGAATGTTGCGGTAATCTTTTCCAGGCCTGTCACAGGTAGAGCTTCGGGGTCTCACCGTAGGCAACAGAACGTTGCATGCTGTGGTACGTATGGGCCCCATACTCCAGCATAGCTGTCGATGTTGCGATTATTATTGAAGATTCATTGGGCCTGTTTCTGTATAGTATGTTTGTTTCGTTTAAGGAGGCACTGTAAGGGTTCCACATCTTCAGTAAACTAGACTGTCTGTGAAGTAATGTTTACCCCATTCCTCCTGCTGGTGGAAAATCACTGACTGAAGCTACAATGTGCAAACCATTGCTATGCAAGCTACAGAGCAGCCTGCCCAATGTGCTTTTTAACAGTAAGATAATAGATTAACATATAGATAAGGTGGGAGGAAATGTAGTCTACAGGAATTTATCAACTATGAAAATGAGAGGCCTGATTTTTAATCCAGCCCTGCCCCCCCCCCGAACAGCGGTTCCATAATTTGGAAGCCATATGAGCAAATCTGCAGCCACCCTGGTTAATAAACCTAGGGAGATGGAAGGACAGCAGGGAGTGGCTGGCAGATCTCAGATTTCTGTTAGGAATACAAGGAGACATTTTTTCACAGTGGTGATGGAGTGCTTGCCAAGGAGGCATGGAATCTGCTGAGCCTACAGCAGAGGACGCTCCTTCTGTCACCTGGCAGCCAAAGCCTGAAACATCCTTTCCATGCACCTCAGGACCGCACCATCAATCCAACAATTCAGACGAGACCTAAAGACCTGGCTGTTTGAGAAACCACCTCCACGCAGCAGCAAACAGCCCCAGCGCCTCGAGACCCTCACAGGTGATTTGCCACGCTCAACAAATGATTGATTGATTGATGGAAGGGTACAGGATTACTATTGAATCTAATCCTAGCTCTGATTGGTAGCAATGGAAAGGTTCAGAAAAGAGGACCAGCGTTATTTTCCTTGGCCAATGATCGGACAGCCGGGTGTGCTCTTCAAGTGTATAGAGCAAGAGAGTTGCTAAACACCTGCAGGGGCCTGTGTTACGCCCCTGGGTGGTTTGCATGGGAGGGCTAAGCAGAGTGAACGTCTTATGCAGGACTTCCACCTTACTAGTGATTAACACCTGGTTATGCCCACTATGGAGATGGTCAGAACTGAGTCAGTTATTGCAATTTAGCCATGGCCAGAATGTTATCCTCCTATGGGATGCTCTGGTGGGTAAGATATTATCGACTTTCCTGCCCCACATCTTAATTGTGACTGCGGTTTTATTTCATTTTTTGCAGTTTTAGATAGCGCAAACTCGACCCGAAGGTATCAGAGCGCTTTACATGAGCACCAGTTGCATTACAGATGGACACATTCCTTTTTAGGCACAGGGACATTAAGTGATTTGCCCAAAATCACAGGATGTTCAGCTTCCTGCCAGACTCGAACCTGGTTCCCCAGCTTCAAAGTCGGCCGCTCTAGACGTTAAGCCACATCCTCTCCCGTTGGGCCAGCGCTGAGTGACGCAATAAGATTGGTGATGACAAAAGGCAACTCTCCTACAAATCCGGTACATCACCTTCTGCAGCTGTTGTGTTGGGGTCATTGATTGGTTACCGGTCTCGAGATGGTAACTGTCAGCACAGGGCTCCTGTTAGGGGCAAAACTGAAGAAATATTGACAAGAAAGTTGGGAAAAGTTGCACTGCACTGAAGCATGTCCTCTGCCCCCCAGCCTCCATGTGGGGTGCAGACCGAGACTCCACTGCAAGTGTGTCCTTTGTGCTGCACCGGTTTACGTTGTTAGTGCTGTAGTCGGATGTGCAAAGCTTTTCTGCACCAGTGAAGCAGTGGCGGCTCCTTCGCAATGGTGGAGGAGCGTCGCCTCACTGCCTGGCTTAGCGCCAGAAAAAGGAAATTGAAACGATGCTCTTGCACCATTTTATTTTATATTTGCCGGCTCTGCCAGTGGTGTTGGGAGGGGCGGGGCTTAGGCATGGAAGGGGGAGGAGTGCTATGTGCACTCCACTCCCAAAGGGCGCATATGTGTTTTGGCCGGCCGTTTCAGGCCGACCAAAACACACTTGCGCACTTAGGTTTTCTCCAGCCCAGCTGCATGGAGCAGCCGGGCTGAAGAAACCCCACAGACTCCCTGGTCTGAGCAGGGCGTCTTCCCTGCCTTCTCAGACCAATCCCTGCGCTGCTCTGCAGCATGGGGATTGGATGGGAGTCTGGGTCCCAGGGGCTGCTGGGACCCAGGAAGAGAAGAGGCGGCAAACACAAAGTTAGAGGCACCGCACATGGCGGAAAAAGGTAAGTTTTATATATTGTAATTTTTTTTTATTAAACCCACCCACGCGATGCCTCTCGTGCTACCCCAACCACAACACCACCCTTTGTTTATGGTAGCCGCTGCTGCAGTGAAAGTGCAAAGTTCTTGTTTTTCCACTTTGCAGAGTTTCCCAGTTTAAGTTCACCTCCGCCTATGCAACATTTGATGCTCATTGTGAGATATTTATCAGCTCATTGCCAGATACTTTTCACTCTAATCATACCCAGCCAAAAATCTAAATTTAGCCAGATTATTTATCTGCAGGTTCATAGGCACAAAAAATAATGATTTTCAAACGGATTGGGAAAACCCAATACTTCAGGACTTTGTGAAGTTGCAAAGTCTTAATAACATTTCCTGAAAAAAGCCTGACCACTGTGCACACCTGTAGGAGCAGCTGATTACATTTTTTGCGTTCTGCATGTGGAGGGTGTGATGTCAGTGCTGGAGACATCATTCTTCGATTATGGCCGTCAGAGTGATTCAGAAAGACCAAGTACAAAAACATGCCCAGGTCTAAGCAGGACTGGCAGATAGTAGCCCTTCTGAACGCAGCCAGGTGGAAATCACGCTCCCTTCCTGGAGAAGGGCACCCAAAGAGTTAATGCCTCCAGATGAATGCATTTGATTGAAGCAGGATTTCTCTTTCAATGCACTGTAATGAAATAAAGGTCGCCATTTCATGAAATATTCAGCAAGGGCCTTGAGTTTCCTGGCGCTTGTCAATCAGCAGCATGCCACTGTTCAGTTTTAATTGGCATTTGTCTAGAACACACAAACAAATAGCGAGCTGGCATTTCAGCTGGGGCACGGTGGAATGGTACCCCTGTGGCCTTTGAACCCCTCTCTCCCCAGTATTTCGAGAGGCTTTAGTCTAGAGTGTTGAGCAGTACAAAGGCTGCAGTGTGTGAAAACACGCTTTGGAAGGGCACTCGTTCCCTTTGCCTGCTTTGGGCTGAATGGTGTGAGTGCTGCTGGCTAGTGTTTTCATACAAACGGTGCCCTGCACTTCTCACAAATAATTGAGATTAACAGTGCTCTGCAGGCAAACACCACCTGATCACTCGAAGGAAGGGTGCCTGCCTTTGGCGGTGCTTCACATACACCTGCATATGGTTTTTGATGGCTTAATGCAGTTGTACAGCAGGCTTCTTCATGTGTATCTGTATTTATTACAGAGTGTCATATAGCAGCTACTACAGGTAGGCAAAAGGGCAAAGTTTGGCATTCATGACTATGCATGCTTGAAAAAATCTTCTCAATTCTCTTACAGGCTAGTCTGAAGAGCTGGGTCTTCAGTCCCAGTACTGAGATCCTGAGTAAGGCCTTTGTACCCTTCTCAGAGTGGAAACACTTTAACATATATTACCCCTTACTATTTATTTTGTATCACCCATGAAAATCTATTTCCAGACATCTCAGCTTTTACTTTCTTTGTAAAGATTTTTCTTGCTTTGCATGTCTTTCATTTTCTGAACTTTCTTCAAACTTTGAATTGGGAAATTACATCAGAAGACTGCTGGACAGAAAGTGTTCCTACCTAGAACGCTACCCAGGTGAACCAACCAGAAAATTCAATCTTTCCCTTTGCACATTTACTCCTGTAATGCATTTCCAGACTGCATGTCATGTCCTCCCATGATGTCATGTTTTATTCTAAGGATAATAGGCAGTTCACAAAATGAAAGGCCCCATTTAAGTAAGATTCTTACAATAAAGTGTGGCAGATGAGAAGAGTATTTAAGATCAAGAAATTGAGTAGGCCTTAAAACATTATTATAAAAGACCAGCATTTTTTGGGTGGAAAAACATTACTTACGTGCCTTATTTACACTTTAAGTCACCATAATGGTCTATTTACCCGTTCTCTCGTGAATGAGGCAGAGAAAATTCTGTCACATTTGCATTTCTTTACCAGGATTGTGGAGTTTTGTCCATCAAGTTGCTGAATCTGTTATCAGAGCAGCTCGTTTTTTTTTTTTTGTAGTTTTATATAGCGCAAAACTCGACCCGAGGGTATTGGAGCGTTGTACATGATCACCAGTTACATTACAAAAGGACACATTCATTTTTTGGTAGGCACGGGGAGACTAAGTGATTTGCCCAGAATCACAGGATGTTGAGCCGACACTGAGACTCGAACCTGGTTCCCCAGCTCCAAAGTCGGCAGCTCTGGCCATTAGGCCACATCCTCTTGAAGACACTTTGGCAGAAAATACCGCGATGCCCATTGTTGCTAGTATACTTGGGCACTACAAAAGTGCGCCATAGTACTACTCCCAGTGTCTGCATATGTATCTTTTCTCTCTCAGGAGTGTTTTCTAACATGTTAGGGACACTATATTTTGTTTAACATACAGGTCTTAGCACAGAGCAAAGGAGAAATTTGGAGGGAAAACTCAATAGTCACCAGGAATGAGAGCGACAAACTACAGAGTTTGGACTGCAAATCCCACAATTCAACACGTTAAATGGAAGCAATCATGGGCAGGAAAACCACAAGTTTAACACACAAAACAGGTGATAAAATATACAATCACAGGCAGGTTAAAACTACATTTTTAAACTGTAACAACCACAGAGCAAAGACAGTAATCACAGAAAGGGAAAATCGTTTTTAAAAACTTTTGGAGGAGGGAAGAGACAGCACTAGTCTGCCTCCTTACCACTTGCTGGACTCTGCTCACTGCAATCTGGGGCACAGGTAGGCTGCAACTCACAAGATGGAGGAGAATGATTTGGGGTGCACCCAGCAAAGCCTTAAGGGACCTGGGCAGGTGTGAGGGAGGGCTCAGAGTTGCCTGGGAGCTGAATAGCCAATCCCCAGTCCTAGGCCTGCTGGCCTGGGGGTGGGGGTGGGGGCTGCTTCTCCTGTCCAGAATCTCCTAGGAGACAGACAGGCTCAATCCACACTTTGGATTTCTGCAGGTAAAGGCCTCACAAACTTGAAATCTAACAATACTGTTTGAATACAACTTTACTCCCTCTCCTGGCCAAAAAACGAAGTGCACAGTCCCTATTAAACACAGTTTAAACAGCTCACAGAAGCACCCTCTGATGTAGAAAATCCCTGTTGCTGGAGGGGAGGCAGGGGGGCTGGTTTCACTGGCTTGATAACACAAAATGGTGGCTGGGGGTGCACTGTTTAACATACAGGTCTTAGCACAGAGCAAAGGAGAAATTTGGAGGGAAAACTCAATAGTCACCAGGAATGAGAGCGACAAACTACAGAGTTTGGACTGCAAATCCCACAATTCAACACGTTAAATGGAAGCAATCATGGGCAGGAAAACCACAAGTTTAACACACAAAACAGGTGATAAAATATACAATCACAGGCAGGTTAAAACTACATTTTTAAACTGTAACAACCACAGGCAAAGACAGTAATCACAGAAAGGGAAAATCGTTTTTTAAAAACTTTTGGAGGAGGAAGAGACAGCACTAGTCTGCCTCCTTACCACTTGCTGGACTCTGCTCACTGCAATCTGGGGCACAGGTAGGCTGCAACTCACAAGATGGAGGAGAATGATTTGGGGTGCACCCAGCAAAGCCTTAAGGGACCTGGGCAGGTGTGAGGGAGGGCTCAGAGTTGCCTGGGAGCTGAATAGCCAATCCCCAGTCCTAGGCCTGCTGGCCTGGGGGTGGGGGTGGAGGCTGCTTCTCCTGTCCAGAATCTCCTAGGAGACAGACAGGCTCAATCCACACTTTGGATTTCTGCAGGTAAAGGCCTCACAAACTTGAAATCTAACAATACTGTTTGAATACAACTTTACTCCCTCTCCTGGCCAAAAAACGAAGTGCACAGTCCCTATTAAACACAGTTTAAACAGCTCACAGAAGCACCCTCTGATGTAGAAAATCCCTGTTGCTGGAGGGGAGGCAGGGGGGCTGGTTTCACTGGCTTGATAACACAAAATGGTGGCTGGGGGTGCACTGTTTAACATACAGGTCTTAGCACAGAGCAAAGGAGAAATTTGGAGGGAAAACTCAATAGTCACCAGGAATGAGAGCGACAAACTACAGAGTTTGGACTGCAAATCCCACAATTCAACACGTTAAATGGAAGCAATCATGGGCAGGAAAACCACAAGTTTAACACACAAAACAGGTGATAAAATATACAATCACAGGCAGGTTAAAACTACATTTTTAAACTGTAACAACCACAGAGCAAAGACAGTAATCACAGAAAGGGAAAATCGTTTTTAAAAAACTTTTTGGAGGAGGGAAGAGACAGCACTAGTCTGCCTCCTTACCACTTGCTGGACTCTGCTCACTGCAATCTGGGGCACAGGTAGGCTGCAACTCACAAGATGGAGGAGAATGATTTGGGGTGCACCCAGCAAAGCCTTAAGGGACCTGGGCAGGTGTGAGGGGAGGGCTCAGAGTTGCCTGGGAGCTGAATAGCCAATCCCCAGTCCTAGGCCTGCTGGCCTGGGGGTGGGGGCTGCTTCTCCTGTCCAGAATCTCCTAGGAGACAGACAGGCTCAATCCACACTTTGGATTTCTGCAGGTAAAGGCCTCACAAACTTGAAATCTAACAATACTGTTTGAATACAACTTTACTCCCTCTCCTGGCCAAAAAACGAAGTGCACAGTCCCTATTAAACACAGTTTAAACAGCTCACAGAAGCACCCTCTGATGTAGAAAATCCCTGTTGCTGGAGGGGAGGCAGGGGGGCTGGTTTCACTGGCTTGATAACACAAAATGGTGGCTGGGGGTGCACTGTTTAACATACAGGTCTTAGCACAGAGCAAAGGAGAAATTTGGAGGGAAAACTCAATAGTCAATCAATCAATCAATCACGGCATTTATAGAGCGCGCTACTCACCCGGGAGGGTCTCAAGGCGCTGGGGGAGGGGGTAAGTTATTGCTCGAACAGCCAGGTCTTGAGCTGCTTCCTGAAGGAGAGATGGTCCTGGGTTCGCCGAAGGTGAGTGGGGAGGGAGTTCCAGGTCTTGGCTGCCAGGTAGGAGAAGGATCTTCCTCCGGCGGTGGTTCTGCGGATGCGTGGTACGGTGGCGAGGGCGTGGCTGGTTGATCGTAGCTGGCGGGTGGGCGTGTAGAAGGTCATGCGGTCGTTGAGGTACTTTGGGCCCAGGTCGTGGAGGGCCTTGTGTGCGTGGGTGAGGAGTCTGAACGTGATTCTCTTGCTGACGGGGAGCCAGTGCAGGTCTTTCAGGTGTCCGGTGATGTGGCTGTGTCGGGGGATGTCCAGGATGAGTCGTGCGGAGGCGTTCTGGATGCGCTGGAGTCTTTTTGAAGTTTGGCTGTGGTTCCGGCGTAGAGGGTGTTCCCATAGTCCAGTTGGCTGGTGACGAGTGCCTGGGTGACGGTCTTCCTGGTTTCAGTGGGGATCCATCTGAAGATCTTGCGGAGCATGCGCAGGGTGTTGAAGCACCAAGATGAGACGGCGTTGACTTGTCTGGTCATTGACAGGGAGGAGTCCAGGATGAAGCCCAGGTTGCGTGCGTGGTCCGTTGGCTTGGGCGCGGTGCCCAGGGCCGGGGGCCACCAGGAGTCGTCCCAGGCGGAGGGTGATGAGCCCAGGATGAGGACTTCCGTCTTGTCTGAGTTCAGTTTAAGGCGGCTGTTCCTCATCCAGTCGGCGACGTCTCTCATCCCGTCGTGTAGGTTGGCTCTGGCGGTGGTGGGGTCGTTGGTGAGGGAGAGGATCAGCTGGGTGTCGTCGGCGTAGGAGATGATGTTGAGGTTGTGTTGGCGTGCGATGGCTGCGAGGGGGCTCATGTAGACGTTGAAGAGGGTTGGACTGAGTGAAGATCCTTGTGGAACGCCGCAGATGACTTCGGTGGCCTCGGATCTGAACGGGGAGGCGGACTCTCTGGGTTCTTCCGGCGAGGAACGAGATGATCCATTCCAGTGCTTTCTCTCGGATTCCGATGTTGCTGAGGCGCTTCACTAGGGTGCGGTGGCAGACGGTGTCGAACGCCGCGGAGAGGTCCAAGAGGATGAGGGCTGCTGTTTCCCCGTTGTCGGTTAGGGTTCTGATGTCGTCGGTGGCTGCGATAAGGGCGGTCTCGGTGCTGTGGTTGGCCCGAAACCCGGACTGCGAGGGGTCGAGGGGTCGAGGGATCGAGGGATCCGTTCGTCTCGAGGAAGGCGGCAAGCTGTCAATAGTCACCAGGAATGAGAGCGACAAACTACAGAGTTTGGACTGCAAATCCCACAATTCAACACGTTAAATGGAAGCAATCATGGGCAGGAAAACCACAAGTTTAACACACAAAACAGGTGATAAAATATACAATCACAGGCAGGTTAAAACTACATTTTTAAACTGTAACAACCACAGGCAAAGACAGTAATCACAGAAAGGGAAATCGTTTTTTTAAAAACTTTTTGGAGGAGGGAAGAGACAGCACTAGTCTGCCTCCTTACCACTTGCTGAGCCCTCCCCTCACACCTGCCCAGGTCCCTTAAGGCTTTGCTGGGTGCACCCCAAATCATTCTCCTCCATCTTGTGAGTTGCAGCCTACCTGTGCCCCAGATTGCAGTGAGCAGAGTCCAGCAAGTGGTAAGGAGGCAGACTAGTGCTGTCTCTTCCCTCCTCCAAAAAGTTTTTAAAAAAACGATTTTCCCTTTCTGTGATTACTGTCTTTGCCTGTGGTTGTTACAGTTTAAAAATGTAGTTTTAACCTGCCTGTGATTGTATATTTTATCACCTGTTTTGTGTGTTAAACTTGTGGTTTTCCTGCCCATGATTGCTTCCATTTAACGTGTTGAATTGTGGGATTTGCAGTCCAAACTCTGTAGTTTGTCGCTCTCATTCCTGGTGACTATTGAGTTTTCCCTCCAAATTTCTCCTTTGCTCTGTGCTAAGACCTGTATGTTAAACAGTGCACCCCAGCCACCATTTTGTGTTATCAAGCCAGTGAAACCAGCCCCCCTGCCTCCCCCTCCAGCAACAGGGATTTTCTACATCAGAGGGTGCTTCTGTGAGCTGTTTAAACTGTGTTTAATAGGGACTGTGCACTTCGTTTTTGGCCAGGAGAGGGAGTAAAGTTGTATTCAAACAGTATTGTTAGATTTCAAGTTTGTGAGGCCTTTACCTGCAGAAATCCAAAGTGTGGATTGAGCCTGTCTGTCTCCTAGGATATTCTGGACAGGAGAAGCAGCCCCCACCCCCACCCCCAGGCCAGCAGGCCTAGGACTGGGGATTGGCTATTCAGCTCCCAGGCAACTCTGAGCCCTCCCTCACACCTGCCCAGGTCCCTTAAGGCTTTGCTGGGTGCACCCCAAATCATTCTCCTCCATCTTGTGAGTTGCAGCCTACCTGTGCCCCAGATTGCAGTGAGCAGAGTCCAGCAAGTGATAAGGAGGCAGACTAGTGCTGTCTCTTCCCTCCTCCAAAAAGTTTAAAAAAAAACGATTTTCCCTTTCTGTGATTACTGTCTTTGCCTGTGGTTGTTACAGTTTAAAAATGTAGTTTTAACCTGCCTGTGATTGTATATTTTATCACCTGTTTTGTGTGTTAAACTTGTGGTTTTCCTGCCCATGATTGCTTCCATTTAACGTGTTGAATTGTGGGATTTGCAGTCCAAACTCTGTAGTTTGTCGCTCTCATTCCTGGTGACTATTGAGTTTTCCCTCCAAATTTCTCCTTTGCTCTGTGCTAAGACCTGTATGTTAAACAGTGCACCCCCAGCCACCATTTTGTGTTATCAAGCCAGTGAAACCAGCCCCCCCTGCCTCCCCTCCAGCAACAGGGATTTTCTACATCAGAGGGTGCTTCTGTGAGCTGTTTAAACTGTGTTTAATAGGGACTGTGCACTTCGTTTTTGGCCAGGAGAGGGAGTAAAGTTGTATTCAAACAGTATTGTTAGATTTCAAGTTTGTGAGGCCTTTACCTGCAGAAATCCAAAGTGTGGATTGAGCCTGTCTGTCTCCTAGGAGATTCTGGACAGGAGAAGCAGCCCCCAACCCCACCCCCAGGCCAGCAGGCCTAGGACTGGGGATTGGCTATTCAGCTCCCAGGCAACTCTGAGCCCTCCCCTCACACCTGCCCAGGTCCCTTAAGGCTTTGCTGGGTGCACCCCAAATCATTCTCCTCTATCTTGTGAGTTGCAGCCTACCTGTGCCCCAGATTGCAGTGAGCAGAGTCCAGCAAGTGGTAAGGAGGCAGACTAGTGCTGTCTCTTCCCTCCTCCAAAAGTTTTTAAAAAACGATTTTCCCTTTCTGTGATTACTGTCTTTGCCTGTGGTTGTTACAGTTTAAAAATGTAGTTTTAACCTGCCTGTGATTGTATATTTTATCACCTGTTTTGTGTGTTAAACTTGTGGTTTTCCTGCCCATGATTGCTTCCATTTAACGTGTTGAATTGTGGGATTTGCAGTCCAAACTCTGTAGTTTGTCGCTCTCATTCCTGGTGACTATTGAGTTTTCCCTCCAAATTTCTCCTTTGCTCTGTGCTAAGACCTGTATGTTAAACAGTGCACCCCCAGCCACCATTTTGTGTTATCAAGCCAGTGAAACCAGCCCCCCTGCCTCCCTCTCCAGCAACAGGGATTTTCTACATCAGAGGGTGCTTCTGTGAGCTGTTTAAACTGTGTTTAATAGGGACTGTGCACTTCGTTTTTGGCCAGGAGAGGGAGTAAAGTTGTATTCAAACAGTATTGTTAGATTTCAAGTTTGTGAGGCCTTTACCTGCAGAAATCCAAAGTGTGGATTGAGCCTGTCTGTCTCCTAGGAGATTCTGGACAGGAGAAGCAGCCCCCACCCCCACCCCCAGGCCAGCAGGCCTAGGACTGGGGATTGGCTATTCAGCTCCCAGGCAACTCTGAGCCCTCCCCTCACACCTGCCCAGGTCCCTTAAGGCTTTTTTTGGGTGCACCCCAAATCATTCTCCTCCATCTTGTGAGTTGCAGCCTACCTGTGCCCCAGATTGCAGTGAGCAGAGTCCAGCAAGTGGTAAGGAGGCAGACTAGTGCTGTCTCTTCCCTCCTCCAAAAAGTTTTTAAAAAAACGATTTTCCCTTTCTGTGATTACTGTCTTTGCCTGTGGTTGTTACAGTTTAAAAATCTAGTTTTAACCTGCCTGTGATTGTATATTTTATCACCTGTTTTGTGTGTTAAACTTGTGGTTTTCCTGCCCATGATTGCTTCCATTTAACGTGTTGAATTGTGGGATTTGCAGTCCAAACTCTGTAGTTTGTCGCTCTCATTCCTGGTGACTATTGAGTTTTCCCTCCAAATTTCTCCTTTGCTCTGTGCTAAGACCTGTATGTTAAACAGTGCACCCCCAGCCACCATTTTGTGTTATCAAGCCAGTGAAACCAGCCCCCCTGCCTCCCCTCCAGCAACAGGGATTTTCTACATCAGAGGGTGCTTCTGTGAGCTGTTTAAACTGTGTTTAATAGGGACTGTGCACTTCGTTTTTTGGCCAGGAGAGGGAGTAAAGTTGTATTCAAACAGTATTGTTAGATTTCAAGTTTGTGAGGCCTTTACCTGCAGAAATCCAAAGTGTGGATTGAGCCTGTCTGTCTCCTAGGAGATTCTGGACAGGAGAAGCAGCCCCCCACCCCCACCCCCAGGCCAGCAGGCCTAGGACTGGGGATTGGCTATTCAGCTCCCAGGCAACTCTGAGCCCTCCCCTCACACCTGCCCAGGTCCCTTAAGGCTTTGCTGGGTGCACCCCAAATCATTCTCCTCCATCTTGTGAGTTGCAGCCTACCTGTGCCCCAGATTGCAGTGAGCAGAGTCCAGCAAGTGGTAAGGAGGCAGACTAGTGCTGTCTCTTCCCTCCTCCAAAAAGTTTTTAAAAAACGATTTTCCCTTTCTGTGATTACTGTCTTTGCCTGTGGTTGTTACAGTTTAAAAATGTAGTTTTAACCTGCCTGTGATTGTATATTTTATCACCTGTTTTGTGTGTTAAACTTGTGGTTTTCCTGCCCATGATTGCTTCCATTTAACGTGTTGAATTGTGGGATTTGCAGTCCAAACTCTGTAGTTTGTCGCTCTCATTCCTGGTGACTATTGAGTTTTCCCTCCAAATTTCTCCTTTGCTCTGTGCTAAGACCTGTATGTTAAACAGTGCACCCCCAGCCACCATTTTGTGTTATCAAGCCAGTGAAACCAGCCCCCCTGCCTCCCCTCCAGCAACAGGGATTTTCTACATCAGAGGGTGCTTCTGTGAGCTGTTTAAACTGTGTTTAATAGGGACTGTGCACTTCGTTTTTTGGCCAGGAGAGGGAGTAAAGTTGTATTCAAACAGTATTGTTAGATTTCAAGTTTGTGAGGCCTTTACCTGCAGAAATCCAAAGTGTGGATTGAGCCTGTCTGTCTCCTAGGAGATTCTGGACAGGAGAAGCAGCCCCCCACCCCCACCCCCAGGCCAGCAGGCCTAGGACTGGGGATTGGCTATTCAGCTCCCAGGCAACTCTGAGCCCTCCCCTCACACCTGCCCAGGTCCCTTAAGGCTTTGCTGGGTGCACCCCAAATCATTCTCCTCCATCTTGTGAGTTGCAGCCTACCTGTGCCCCAGATTGCAGTGAGCAGAGTCCAGCAAGTGGTAAGGAGGCAGACTAGTGCTGTCTCTTCCCTCCTCCAAAAAGTTTTTAAAAAAACGATTTTCCCTTTCTGTGATTACTGTCTTTGCCTGTGGTTGTTACAGTTTAAAAATGTAGTTTTAACCTGCCTGTGATTGTATATTTTATCACCTGTTTTGTGTGTTAAACTTGTGGTTTTCCTGCCCATGATTGCTTCCATTTAACGTGTTGAATTGTGGGATTTGCAGTCCAAACTCTGTAGTTTGTCGCTCTCATTCCTGGTGACTATTGAGTTTTCCCTCCAAATTTCTCCTTTGCTCTGTGCTAAGACCTGTATGTTAAACAGTGCACCCCCAGCCACCATTTTGTGTTATCAAGCCAGTGAAACCAGCCCCCCCTGCCTCCCCCTCCAGCAACAGGGATTTTCTACATCAGAGGGTGCTTCTGTGAGCTGTTTAAACTGTGTTTAATAGGGACTGTGCACTTCGTTTTTGGCCAGGAGAGGGAGTAAAGTTGTATTCAAACAGTATTGTTAGATTTCAAGTTTGTGAGGCCTTTACCTGCAGAAATCCAAAGTGTGGATTGAGCCTGTCTGTCTCCTAGGAGATTTGGACAGGAGAAGCAGCTTGCAACTCCCTGGGCAGCAAACCTTGTCTGAGGTTGCTGGGACCTTATATAGTCTGCTAGTGGCTGCTACATGTATACACTGATTGGTGGTTGTATCTGATGTTTCTATTGGTTTGAGTTAGTGTCCTCATTGGTTGGGTATTTGAGGGTTCTGATTGGTTTCTGGATCTGTGATTCAATCAATGTAGGGTTGGGACTAGGGCTAGGGTTATGATTTCTATTGGAAGCAGGGACTAGGGCTTCCTGTTTTATTGGTTGTTGGGACTAAGGTGGAACTAGGACTAGGGTTAGGCCTTTAATTGGAAGTAGCGATTAGGGCTTCTGGTGTTATTGGTTGCTGGACTAGGTGTGGGACTAAGAGTAGGGTTAGGCTTTCTATTGGAAGTAGTGACTAGGGCTTCCCGTCCCATTGGTTGCTTGGACTAGGGTTGGGACTACTGGTAGGGCTAGGGCCTCTATTGGACATAGAGATCAGGGTTTTTGAACTGATTGGATGCTTGGAGTAGGGCTAAGATTGGCTGTAAGGTCCTGATCTCCTATTGGTTCTAGCTTTTAGGGCTAGTGTTGTGATTGGATAGTATTAGGGCTAGGGTTCCCATTGGCTGACGGGGTCACCTGATTACTAGGGGTATCAAAGGCCAGGGTTAGGGCGTCTCAGCCCGGGCGTCTCAGCTAAGGGCAGAGAGGACAAGGGTGAGTGCCTGTTTGAGCCTGTTAAGGGCAGAGAGGACAAGGGTGAGTGCCTGTTTGAGCCTGTTAAGGGCAGAGAGGACAAGGGTGAGTGCCTGTTTGAGCCTGTTCGAGACGGGCCAGGGCCAGGAATGCTGCCCATCTTCCCATTAATTAATGTGTCTATTACTTTTCTCCTGAAAAAGCATATCTAATGCACTACCCTATTTCACATCCGCTACCTCTATCAATATTTTTAATCTGCATATACTTACCTCCTTTATGCATCTATATACTCTCAATGTACTTATGGATCTATATATTTATCACTTTCTTCTAATTTAGCATTTCCAATGCACTACCCTATTTCTCAGCCTATACTTCCCTCAATATATCTTCTAGCCCAACTTTTTGACTCATCTCAAACTTCTTTCTACTACTTTTTCCAATTCACTACCCTATCTCACCCTATACATCTATCACTATATCCTCTACACCCACTCTCTCATTTATCGCAAACGCCATATCACTACTATGTTCCCCAAAATAACCCTTTCTTGACTCTCTCCTACTCTACCCCTCCTTGTATCTTCTGACACCTCCTTTACTGTACCAATGCCCAAGACAAACCTTTCTAAACTCTTCCCTCTGACTCTTCCCCTCCAAAAACCCTTTTTACTCATCAAAAAGCCTCCTCCTACTGCTATGACCTACAAAAAGAAATCCTTCACTCTTCTATCCCACAACTATCCTTTTCAATCAAAATAACAGACTAGCATGTTCACTTCACTAATTCCATATTCCACTATACTAATTCACCACTAATCCTTTATGGGTTCCAGAGTAGCGTGCTACTCGCCAACAAAGCGCTTCAACACCCACCAGGGGTAACAGGCGCTATATGAATGCAAACCTTTCTTTCCCTTCTATCCCTCCACTATCCTTCTCACTCCAAATAACTGACTAATATCCACCACTCAAATTACTTTCATATTTCACCATACTAATTCACCACTAATCCTTTATGGGTTTCCGGAGTAGCGTGCTACTCGCCCAAAAAAAAAAGCAATTCAACACCCCATCAGGGGTTAGAAGCGCTATATATATGCAAACCTTTTTTCCCTCTTCTATCCCTCCGCTATCCTTCTGAATCCAAATAACTGACTAACATATCCACCACTTAAAATTTACTTGCATGTTTCACTATACTAATTCAACACTAATCCTCTATGGGTCCCGGAGTAGCGTGCTACTCGCCGAAAAAGCGCTTCGACGCCTCGTCAGGGGTAGTAAGCGCTATACAAATGCAATTACAATACAATACAATACAATATTTACTTTTCCATGAAAGTCTTCCACCCTTTTTAAGGAGGTTTTGCATAGTTGACGCCACCAGAGACATCAGTAAACGAGTCACTGTAGCTGGGGTGGTTAGTGTGACGTAATTTCTGGTGGAACTACCTTCACGCATTGGCAGACCCAGCAGTGTTTTTTTACCTTTACTGTAATTCACCAGAATTGCCTTATTCTTAATTGAGGCAAATATGCTGCCTAAAGTGCAGATGGTCCAGTGATTAATTTGAGCCGGTGGTTGCCAGTGGGGCCCACCGGCAATCATTTTGGGGACCGGCACTTATTTTTCCTCATCAGACATTGACTGAGAGCAAGAAAACAAACAAAGGGGGAAGAAGGAGTAAGAGAACGATGGAAACAAATCACAAAGGGAGAAAGCAGCAACCTGCAAGAGTGAGATAAAGAGGCAGGGAGTGTCTGGTAGTGGATTAAAGAGGCATGAGGTGGAATCAAGACTACGCATTGGGCTCGCCGACACCAGCCATGGGCTTCTGACCAGAGCTTTGGGCATCAACACTCATTCTTTTACAAGTTAATCAACAGGCAAATCTGTTTTGCAATACATTTTCCAGTTTCTGCCTGTATCTAAATCATGCTCGTTGTCTCCTTTGGAATTATGAAGCTTGGAACTGGTGAGGTATCACACATGTAACAGGCATGGACGTTATTTGGATGTAGTCAGGGGTCGCAGCTGTGACCTCTAGCTTGCTCCCTACTACTCCTGGCACCTCCTTCGCGACCCTTGGCCTCAAAGGATGCTAAAGTGTTGCCCCCTCTGAGGACAGGGGTCGCAAAGAAAGAGCCAAGAGTAGCAGGGAGCAAATTCGAGGTCACAGCTGCGACCCCTGACTACTCCCAAATGACGACCAGGCAGGGGTCTAACTGGGACTTGTGTGTGGTTACAATAGCCATTTGTGTGTGCAAATTCAGCTCACATTCACAAAATGGCTTGTTTTACCAGTGCAAAGAATTAGCAAATGGTGAATTATACTCTTAAATGAGTTTACTCACGCATAATATCGACCCAGGATGGTGTAATATTATGCATAAGTAAAACTCTTACAAGGGTTGGGGAGTGGACATTCTAGGGTGGGATGCCTTGGATAGGGCGCTAACATCCACAAGATATTCATGACCCACAGTGGCCATGGAAACAATTGGAGATTTATTCTTGTCTGTGGCTGAAGTAAATCTATTTCCAGTGAGGAAAAGAGAAAGGGACACCTTCTAAAATTGGTGTGAGTGTAGAGGAAGGCTTTCTTCAAAGGGAAAAATCCCATGTGGAGAAACGAATTAGAGAAAAAAGTGCAATTGTATGGAGGGGCAGGGTATCTTTACATGCACTGTGCACAATTAAGCATATAGCACTGATTCCATATAAAGTTAAATAGAGATTTACCAAACTCTTCTAATACACATGAATACATGGAGCACACCCATGCTTGCATGAGTACTCTGGAACACCTTTGTGAAATCTTGAAATTCATAAATCTGCAACCATGAGATGTACTAAACCTATGAAATTTGTGAATCGGGTCCAATGAGTTCCTCGCATTACCAGGTAGCACCATTGCTATCTCATTAGTAAGATGTGGGGTATGTGTCGAGTTGAAATAATTGCATCTCACGTATGAGGGAAGGGAAGTAGGTATATATGAACATGTGCATGTGTTTGTGTGAACTATCTCCTGCACCTTGGTGGGATGCTTTTAAAGGGGCCATTCAGTGTATAGAACAAGCACCGAAGGTTGTGTGCAGTGGGGGTCAGGCGTTGGGCCTGACCTATGGCTAGGCCCTGCGTCCAACTCCCCAGGAAACGGTAAAGTCCCTCTGTGCATGTGCTTCAGTCGTACCAGGCACTGCACTCAAATCACCGCAGGGAGACCATACTGTGATGTGCATAGCCAAATGCTGTGCACAGTGGGGGTTGGCAGCAGGGTCTGACCTGTGGTTGGCCTCTGCATCTAACCCTCCGCAGCGTGACCATCCCCTGCTGTGCAAGCCATTTTCGAGAAATTTGTCTTTAAAGAGGTGCATGGGGTGGGCTTCGGAGGGCTAAAAAATAGGTATATCAGGGTGGTTGGTCTGTGCAAATCCAGCAGGACCAGGGAGCTTTTTCTCGCTTGGGCCGTTTCAGTAGAAGAGCGGAGCGTGACTGGTCCCATGGTACTGAGTAATCGGATTGACTGACCGCAGCTAGAAACAAAATGCTGTGGCCATTACAGGACTCTGGGACTCAGTCCCCAAGTCCTGAAAGCTTTTTTTCAAAAGCCATAAGGGGTAGAGTGGGTACATGAGGGACCCCCAGGGCGATGTCAGGTGGCACAGGTACAGCAGTGCTGCAAATGTCAGTAAATAATACACATACACGCCCGACAAGGGACCAGGAACGAGACAACAGAGGGTGGGTGGTAGGGTCTGGGAAGCCCACGGAGGTTGGGCAGGAGGTGCAGCAGAATAGACCATGGATGGCAGTCGGGAGGGGCAGCACAGGGGCCATGGAGGGCAGGAGCAGCAAGCTAAACACAACGGGTGGGGAGGAAGGGCAGGGACACCACAACAGACCACAGAAGGCTGGTGGGATGGGTGGGCAGCACACGGACCATGGAGGGCAGGCAGAAGAGGCAGCAAGCTGACCATGGGGTACAGATGGGAAAGGCAAGGGTAGTATGGAAATCAGGCGGGAGGGGCTGGGGCAGCAAGTTAACAACGGAAGGCAGATGGGAGGGGCAGGGGCAGCACAATAGACCACAGAGGGAAGGTAGAGGAGGTAAGGCCAGCACATGGACCATGGAAGGCACCCAGGAGGGGTGGGTGGCAGACTGACCACAGAGAGCAGGCGAGAGGGCAGGGGCAGTAAGCTGAAACAGAGGACAGGAGGGGGGCAGCACAATGGACCATGGAGGACAGTGATGAGGGTCAGGGAGAGCTTAATGGACCATGGAGGGCAGGTGGGAGGGCAGGGGCTGCAAGCTGACCACAGAGGGCAGGCAGAAGGGACAGAGGCAGCACTATAGACCACGGAGGGCCAGCAGGAGGAGCAGGGGCAGCACACATACCACAGAGTGCAGGCGGGAAAGACAGGGGCACCAAGCTGACTACAGGGGGCAGGTGAGAGGGGCAGAAGCAGCAAGCTCACCACATTGGATGGGTGGGCCCGGAGCTGCACAGTAGACCACAGAGGGCTGGCAGAAGGGGCATCGGCAACATATGGAATACATAGGGCGGGCAGAACAAAAAACCATGGAAGGCAGGGGCAGCAAGCAGACAACGGAGCAGCCGCGGTCCGTGCAGGTAACAGCGGTGGGGCGGTGTCCGGGTAAGGGGGATTTTGAGGGACTATGCCAAGGGAAAATTAAATAAATAATTCATTTTCCCTCTGGATCGTCCCTTGAAATCCCCCCTTACCCGGCCCCACCACCCCACCGCTGTTACCTGCACGGACCGCGGCTGCACACGGACAACGGAGAACAAGCAGGAGGGACATGGGCAGCACACGGACCACAGTAAGCGGGTGGGAGGTAGCGGCAGTGGCAGCAAACTGACCACAGAGGACAGACAGGAATGACAGGGTAGAAAGCTATCCATGTAGGGCAGGTGGCTGGGGCAGGGGAAGCAAAATGAATGACAGAGGACAGGCAGGAGGGGCAGGGGCAGCAGACTGACCATGGACGGCAAGTGGGAGCGCCAGAGGCAGCACAGTGGACCTTGGAGGACAGACAGGAGGGGCAGATGCAGCACAACGGACAATGGAGGGCAGAAGAGAGGGGTAGGGGCAGCACGCTGACTATGGAGGGCAGGCAGGAGGGGCAGGGGCAGCACAGCGGACCACAGAGATCAGATGGGAGGGGCAGGGGCAGCACACATACCATATGGGCAATTGGAAGGGGCAGCAAGCTGACCATGAAGGACAAAGGAGAGGGGCAAGGGCAGCATATTGGATCAGAGAGGGCAGGCAGGAGGGGCAGGGGTAATACATTGACCACAGAGGGCACACGCGAGGGGAGGAGGCAGCAAGTTCACCACTGGGGAGAGCAGGCAGAAGTGGCAGAGGCAGCAAATGGACGAAGCGGGGGGCAGGACGGAGGGGCAAGGGCAGCACATGGACCACAGAAAGCTGTCTGGAAGGGCAGGGGCAACAAGCTGACCACGAAGTGCAGAAAGGAGGGGCAGGGCAATATAATGGCCAACAGAGGGTATGTAGGAGGGCCAGGGGCAGGACATGGCCCATGGAGGGCAGACGGGAGAAGCAGGAGAAGAAAACTGACTATAGAGGGCAGGTGGGAAGGGGCCCTAGCTCTTTCAGGCCTTTTAAATCGATTCTAGCAAGAATTATTACAG
Source organism: Calotriton arnoldi (assembly GCA_963921515.1). Taxonomy (NCBI): domain Eukaryota; kingdom Metazoa; phylum Chordata; class Amphibia; order Caudata; family Salamandridae; genus Calotriton; species Calotriton arnoldi. Next base: position 858,484 of record CAWUFW010006540.1, read on the forward strand.
TGCAAATCTTCTACCCTCAGGGTTTGTCAAAGGGGATACCCAACACCAAACTCCTTGCCTACTAAGGTAACGTGTGACATTCCATGTTGCAAAATACATGTCTGTGAGACTCCATGTTGCAAAAAGTGGATAACAATCCGCTCTTAAAGGCCTCTTGGCTTAAACATAAGTTTCATAATAAATAAGTCAGGCCTTCTGTCTTTTTTGTGACTTTTAAAAATAAACAGATCACATCTATTGCACCTGACATAATTTTTCTCAATCAACCATGAGGCCTACAGTCTTTGTGATGGGCTTGTCACTATAATCGTCTCAGCCCTGCTGAATTGAGCACAAACTTCCCCAAAACACGACCATCAGGTATACGGTAATAAGATTACAAATATGTACAAAATTACAGTTATCAAAACAATATAAAACCCCCCCTTAAGAGGGAGTACTAAGGATTACTGTAGTGCAAAACGTCTACCCCCATGGTTTGTTCAAGTCGATCACTAACTGCAAAACCCTTGCGAACTAAAGTAATCCAGGTTAAAAAAATACCTGTCTATAGGCTTTAGAAATGAATCCTAATATTTATATTCTATTGCCTTTAACACATGCTTTTCACAATATGTAAATCCAGCCTACTGGCATTGTCGTAAATGTTCATGTTAAACAGATTAATCCTATGGAGTCTGGCATTACTTTTCCCAATAAACCTATGAGGCTTATAGAGTTTCGTTTTTCTAGCCCCCATAACCGACAGAGACATACTGAACTGCACATAAGCTCGCTAGACTCAGCCATACAGTTATAAAATCACAAATATCTACAAAATTACAGTTGCCAAACAATATACAACCCTTCCCAAAAAGGCCTAGCATGGATTTTCTCAGTGAAAATCCTTTACACCCTGAGTTTATCGAGGAAAGAATGGAACAAGTCCAAACCCCTTGCCTAGTACTGATTTCTGTGTGATTTCATGTAACAAAAGATCTGTCTACACAATGCAATACCATTAAGGTCAAGGTTAAAGGTCTATTGTCTTTAGCAAATACTTTTCACAATAAATGGGCCCGGCCTTCTGCCTTCGTCATTACGTTTCATAGAATACCGATCACACCTACAGCAAAGGACATAACTAAATGAACCAATCAGGCCTATTACCTCCATCATTGGCTTGTCACCATTACCACCTCAGACCTACCGTATTGAGCCAAAGTAAGACAACCACCAGGCATACAGCCATAAACAGAGAGTATATAGACAAATGTAGTTGTAAACAAAATTCTATCTCTCCTAAGAAGACCTATCAAGGATTATCACAGTGCAAATCTTCCATGCCCATTGTCTGTCAGAGGGAGGTCACCAACATCAAAAACCTTGCCTACTGAGGTAATCTGTGACATTTCATGTAGCAATATACCTCTCTGCATGCTTTAATACAAAGTAATAACAACCAAAACTCATTGCCTGTTGACTTTAACATATGTTTTTAACAATTAATATGTCAGGCCTACTGCCTTTATCATAACGGTACATAATAAACAGATCAGGTTCACAGCCTTCATATTGAATTGCCACCATAATCAACACGGTCTTTTTATAATGAGCATAAGCTTTCACACAGTGCAAAAAGTGCAATACAAGCACTCTTTTTCAGCGAAACAACACTATGTCTAACCAATCAAATGCTATACTCAGGGCCACTGGAATTATGCAGCAAGGGAGGCCCACATTATGCGGCCAGGTTGAGTAAATTATGTGGCAGAAAAGTCAAGTTATGTGGCGTAATGCAGCACATTTTGTAATAGTATTACTACATTATTTTGACACTTGTTAACATTGTCTGGACATTGGTTGCACCTCATTAGTACCAGTTTAACACCCACATATAGCAATAAGCAACCGAAAGGTGACCACTACGCAGCAACACGTGTCCCTGTGGTTTTTAGTAACATTTGAACCATTTAAGCTAGAAACAAACAATGTTTTGTTAAAATCTGCAGTTTATGCAGCAAATTATGGATTATGTGGCAAATGCTGCAAATCCATAATTATGCGAAAATCAGAGCGGCTGCACAATCGCATAATTCCAGTGGCCCTGGCTACACTCAAGGAAATCAACATGTGGTTGGAGCCAAATGCCCTGTCACTAGCACTTCTGAAAGCTCTTATTCTGTACCACCAACAATAGGCATTTTAGAATGTTAATTCGTTTGATGATGCCTGCTTGGGTTTTGTTCTGACATCATTCTGTGAATGGCCCCTTTAAGGAACATTTGATCAGCTCTCACACGCGTGCCAGAATGATGCTATGGAGAATACTGACATTAGTCAGGCCTTGCTTGATCAGGAAGCAGAACCACACCGTCTGCTTACCTGGACTGATCATTAAAGACTGCACTTCATTCATGCTGACAAGCCTGTTGACACACAATTAACATGAAATCTGTTCTGAAAAGGCACTAATGTGATTTGGGACTCTGCTGCCCACTGCACCTGGATTCAGTGCCTGCTTTAGCTATTGTTGTTTTGTTTTTTCCACTCCTAAATCAAATGGATTGTTTCAGGTGGGCCTTCTATTGGTGGGAGGAAGTAAAAGCCTACTACATGCTTAGAAGCTACGGTGCCATATTGTAGATGTATTTATATAGCACCTCTTACCCTCGAGGATGCGCAGAACTACATGTCAGAGACGTTTTAAGGCATTGGCAAAGTGGGCTCTGGCCCAGGGCCCCAGCCTTTCAGGGCCCCCCCTGATGGAGCGAGCTCTGTTCTGCAGAGTCTTGCCCTGATGACCTTGAATAATTCTTTAACAGATTGTTGAAGTTGGCCAAAGGTGAGTGATGCTACCCTTTGGAGGTCCAATCTTGCATACGTTCTAGTATATGTTCTGGAGTCCACCTAGGAGTGGCAGAGAATCAACCCGGAGGAATGGGCATCATGCAACCACCCATGGGACTTGTTCTTAAAGGTTCTCCCAGGACTGGCAGGGAACCAAGTTGGAGTGGGCATTAAATACCCATCCATAGTTAATGCACTGAAGAGTCCATAGAGAAGCGGTAGAAAAGCAACATGTAGGACTGGATATTCTAAGGATCCTCGCTACATGGCATAAGGGGTCCACCCACCCAGGAAGGGTGTAAAAGCAACACATACGAATGGCCATTACAAATCTAGCTATATGGGGTGTGGAGTGAATGCTTCCTTGAAGCAGCCAAGGAACAAGCCGAGGAACCAAGGAAGAACACACACATGAGCCTTTAGGGACCGGTGATATCACAACTCCTTGGTGTGGGGGGTGTTAAGGAACCATTGAAGAGTACATTAGTCAATGATTCTGTAGAAGGTATGTATTTAGGTCACAGATCAAGAGAAAGTCTGATTGCCACACATTAAACCAGGAGTGTCCAAAGTAGGTCCAGGAGGGAGAGATCTGTGCAGTTTTACTGGGATAAGGCTAACTTGGTTCCATTTCAAGTTTTTATTTGTCTTATGTGGATATTCTGAAAATTTGGCTTGAGCCGGGCCCTCTTGGACCTACGCTGGTCACCCCTGCTTTAGATGATATGTAGAGGACCATAGCAAATCCTCCTCTGTAATCCTCTCGAATTTTAAAGTGCAAAAAAGTCCTTGTGCTTTAAGGTAAACTCAGCAAACTTTTCACATTCACCTATTGCTGTAATAGAAATCTCCCCAGATGTCCTTTTGAACCTCATCTCGTTCTGCCATAGAGTTGGCCGCCCTAATGACTGAAGTTATCTGTCCCATACTTTTGGGTCTGTGCTTGCACTCTACTTCATTGAAAACATTCATACTTTGCACCATTAATAAAATAATTAGTTTGCTTGAGTCTAGCAGGTTGAAAACTTTCTCCCTAGAACTTGTGCATGACTTCACCTCGCCACGTCATCTTTAAACGGCATTTAATAGCTGCCATGACTCTGTGGAGGGGCTGAAAGGAAGCGGATGGGACAGCCTGGCTTCAAATAAATAAATTAATTAAGCGATATTATCAGTTGTGTGTGATATCTGCGAAAAATATACTTGTAGGACACTACATTTGAGAATCCATATCACCTAACCTATTAAATCCAACTTTCTAAGATAAAATGCATTCATCGAATTTATTAAATTGCCTTTTATTTGGAAATTTTATTCTATTTGTGTGTTTTTCTTAAAACATCACATAACTCATTTTATTCCCTTTTTTTTCCACTTCACCATTTGCTGCCAAGGTGTGGGCACCAGGGTAGTGCATTCTTCGCTAGCTGGGAGATGAAAGGGCGACTCCTTCCTGTAGCCTCAGTGCTGATAATGCCTTGAACTTTACGTTCATCAATAGGTGCCCGAGGATGGGCTTCACATTGGAGAGGTGGAAAAAGTCACTTGTGGTAAAAAAAGAAAGCTTTTGAGATGAGTGCGGAAAAATTTCCAGACAATTCTTAAGAATTATCTAGATATAGAACTGCCCAACAAGGAAAGAAGTGGATCTAACGAAACACCAGGAGTCTAAGAATTCTGAGAAAGAACAAAATCGGGACACAAACCAAAAACAAGGGGCGAAGAGCATGAAACAAAATACTCCTCCGAATGTGTTGTGGTTCAATGAGAACCAGCTCACCCTTTGTTTATATAGAAATAAAGCATGACATGCCGCCATGGAGAACTGAAGGCTCCATCATGGATTGGGCAAGAATGACATAAGAAATGGCTTCCTCTATCTTGGATTGGGAAAAAGAAGCACTGTATAACCTCCCATGGTAGGTAGCTTCCTGTACCAAGGCAACTCTTGGAAGAAGGAATATCCCCTTAAAGAACATTCTTCAATGTATCATTCACATTCACTACCAAACTCTGGCAGCCTTCACAGTAACCGAAAATCCACCCAGGATACACCTAGAATCCACAAACTCCCCCTGGCAGCATCACGCGGAGGCAACGGCCTGGAAACTTCAGACAGCCCTGTTGGCAGCCACTGACACTGCCTGGAGATGCCCTGCACCGCGTGATCCGTCAGTGCCTCCGAGGGTGCTGACCCACTCTACCACCTATGGTCTATCACCCCTGATTTTTCCCCGTCTTTTCACTCTGTGTTCTCTCTTCTTCCTCCTCACCCTTCACCCTTCTCTTTCTCCTTCATGCTTTGTTTTGTGTCTTTTGACCACCCTCTGTAAGCCCACCTACTCACCTCTATTTCTCTTCTTATTGTCCCTAAATTCACCCTACTCACTCTCCCCCAGAATCTTTAAGCTCCTACTTTATTTTTAGGTCTAGGCAGACCTGTTATTTCTAATATATAACATACACTTGGAGTGGGCTTTGGTTCAGCCCCTTGAGCATGATTGGATGGCTTTGTTGTCTATGTCAGTTGCTGGCTCTTGATTCAGTGGCTTTCCTTCATATTATGTCCTGCCCAGGTGCATGTCACTGTAACAACTGCACTGATCAGATGAACTGTATACTTCCACTGCATTCTTGAGGGGACTCTTTTTATTTTATATTCAGCACTCCATCGGACTGCATGTGTTTCCTTGCTCGCTCCCCCTGCTTTTTAGGTCTCGCCTACGCAGCGCGCATGCGCTGCATAGGAGAGACCTTTAGCTATCGGCACAGCTTTGGGGGCAAAAACGTGCACACGTTGCATTGCTTGCAATGGCAACGCGTGCACGTCTGGCGATTCCCTTGCGGGAGCGCGCGGCACCATATGGTGGCGCCATATGGTCACAATCATCGCGCCTTGCTGCACTCTCCCGCAAAGGAATCGCGCAGGCCCCCCCTCCCCCTGCTGCCGCGCGAGGCGCGCGCTTGTTTGTCATGCAGTAGTATCTGATGAAAGGTGCTTGAGAAAAAAAAGTTCCCGATTTCACATTTTGCAGTTTATGACAAGGGGAAATATGCATTTTTGCCATGGGGTACCATGGGTTAAATCCAAATCCTCAGGTTATCCCTCATTCCTCGCTGCAAAACTCAGAATGTGTAGATAAAGCCAGATCAATTTTACCTGCCGATATTTCCAAGTAACCTGACATGAGGGCAATAATGTGTACCATTAATTTGTTTAATCTGCTATGATTGCACACAATGTTATGTCACAAAATACACTGATATGTTAATCTGTAATGGTTTCTTTTTCCACTGAAAAATTAAATGACTGTGAAATAGCATTGCAAAATCAGTTTATTTTAACCTACTGTGCATCCCCCAAAGTACACCTATGTATCCGGTTTTGTCTCATTACTACTAGAAACATTTGTTCTCATCACACTTCAATATTAAGATGTAATATACCTTATGAGGACTGCATTTCTAAAACAGTTAACCTCATTATACATGAAGAAGTAGAAGATATTTATAGCTCTTTGTTTTTAAGAAACCTCTGACTTGACTTTCTCCTTTGACCATCGCTGTGCCCCAGCCAACCTGTCATTAGTTTCCAGTTAAAGAATGCCTACATTTTGTTGTCAAATAGAAACACAGATCTGAAAACAAAGATATGCATAGTACATAAAAGTAGTAGTTTGTTTGAAAAAGATGTCCATGTTAAGTTTAAGTATACCTGAAATTTTACTTTAAAATTTGTTTTTGAGCGTGTGTTGCTTAAAAATGCTTCAAAAGACTGTGTTATCAGCTATTTTCCTGTCTATCATATTCCATGAAAGGAGGGGCTGCTGTAGCCCCCCACCCCCCAACCCCCGCACGCCTAGTTCCAGCGCCACTGAACTTACCTTTACAAACATTTTTAAATTAATTTGTTTAGGTTTTTTGAAGCTATCCTACATCCATCTTCTGTGAAAGCAACCCCCAATCTGAAGCCTTCAGGCGTGCAAAGAGGGGGTTGTGTATATGCATTTATGCTGATGTGGAGAGTGTAATATGCTATTTATTATCATTTTTAGGTCTCGCCTACGCAGCGCGCATGCGCTGCATAGGAGAGACCTTTAGCCATCGGCACAGCTTTGGGGGCAAAAACGTGCACGCGTTGCATTGCTTGCAATGGCAACGCGTGCACGTCTGGTGATTCCCTTGCGGGAGCGCGCAGCGCCATATGGTGGCGCCATATGGTCACAATCATCGCGCCTTGCTGCACGCTCCCGCAAGGGAATCGTGCAGGCCCCCTCCCTCTGCTGCCGCGTGAGGCGCGCGCTTGTGCTGGTTTTTTTTTATGCCTGCCTAGTGCGTTAATTCTCGTCACTTTATTCTGTTTCCAAAACCCTTGCACTCCTCAATCGTTGCTTGTGTTTTTCTGTGTGTTGTGCGCAAAATGGCTAGTTGTTTTTGGGAGCAGTGTCGGTTATATTGTTCTACGACCGAACAAACATCTGCGACCAGATGTGCGGCTAAGTAAAGTTGGTGCGTCGTTGTCTTTTTTAGCCGCTTGAGCTGCCGCCAATATACTGTTCGTTTTGATATTTGAGTTCTTCTGCCATTCTCTTCAAAGCTTTATCCCTGCCAGCGTTATGGGGGCGGTTATCACTCTACAGTGTCTGGTCTCAGTGTGTGTTTGAAACCGTTGGAAGCGAGAAATGTAGCGCTCCGCATAAAATTTACAAATCTGACCCTTGCATTCTGTGAAGTGCTACAGCCTTATTTGTGGATACAATGATACCCTTCCTCTTCAAAAAGACGCAGTCACAATTTAATATCATTATATGGTTAAATGTCCAGGTGTAACTAGTTACATTTAGTGATCGTGCACTGAAATTCTCCAAAAACACGTGGGGAAATGGCACTGGTGAGAAAATGCTGTGTGTATGGGGCTTGTTTCACTGAATTGTCGGCATGCTCAGCTTTTCTGTTTTCAAGCGCTTGTTTTCGTATGTGCCCGCCACTAAATGTTATGATGAAGGTCCATGTATGTATGTCCTGGCACCCCTGAGGGCTAGCTGAGTGCGCCCTGATCTGACTTTTCAAGAGACGCCTTTGCATACCTTGAATGCATTAAAGTGACTACAGTGAGAGCGTTGAGACACTTGGCTTAGCATTGCCCGCACTCCTGCCTTGTGCACTGCATTGGTGTGTCTTGTCAGGAGTTGCATTGCAGTGAATGTCCTTGCTGCAGGAGTGGTCATGAACAAGCCACTCATATATGGGTCAGGCACCAATGGCAAACAAGCATTGGCAAAGCCAATAGGTCTCGCCTTTAACAGGCGAGTGCTGACTTATTGGCAGAATGATGATGGTTAACAGTGTTGTGTTGGTTAGTAGGGTGGTGGTAGGTTGTAGTCGGTGGTGGTGAGGATGGTGAGGGGTGATGGTGGTGGTGAGGTGTGTGGTGATTAGGGTGGCACCATGATGAATTTAAAGAGAAATCACTGCAGGGGCATGGCCTGGAAACCTCAGGTGACTGAAAACGCCAGATGCACCATCTGCACGGGCTGCGGCCAGGAGCTGGAGTTGTGTCCGGACCCCGCTGGATCTTGGCCTGTGGTGTACCTCGGCCCTTTGTGACCCTTTGGGGCTGCCATTGATTCTGCGGAAAGGAGCAGTAGTGCGGATGTCTAGTGTGGATGTCTGATGCCTGATGTCTGATGCTTGTGGATGTCTGATGCTTGTGGATGTCTGATGCTTGTGGATGTCTGATGTCTGATGCCTGATAATGTATGATGTCTGATGCCTGATGCTTGTTGATGTATGATGTCTGATGTCTGATGCTTGTGGATGTATGATGCCTGATGCATGCCTGATGTCTGATGCATGCCTGATGCTTGTGGATGTCTGATGCCTGATGCCTGTGGATGTCTGATGCCTGTGGATGTCTGATGCCTGTGGATGTCTGATGCCTGATGCCTGTGGATGCCTGATGCCTGTGGATGTCTGATGCCTGATGTCTGATGCCTGTGGATGTCTGATAATTGTGGATGTCTGATGTCTGTGGATGTCTGATGCCTGTGGATGTCTGATGCCTGTGGATGTCTGATGCCTGTGGATGCCTGATGCCTGTGGATGTCTGATGCCTGTGGATGTCTGATAATTGTGGATGTCTGATGTCTGATGCCTGTGGATGTCTGATGCCTGTGGATGTCTGATGCCTGTGGATGTCTGATGCCTGTGGATGCCTGATGCCTGTGGATGCCTGATGCCTGTGGATGTCTGATGCCTGTGGATGTCTGATGCCTGTGGATGTCTGATGCCTGTGGATGTCTGATGATTGTGGATGTCTGATGTCTGATGATTGTGGATGTCTGATGCCTGATGTCTGATGCTGGTGGATGTCTGATGCCTGATGTCTGATGCCTGATGCCTGATGCCTGATGTCTGATGCTTGTGGATGTCTGATGCATGATGTCTGATGCTTGTGGATGTCTGATGCCTGATGTCTGATGCTTGTGGATGTCTGATGCCTGATGCTTGTGGATGCCTGATGCCTGATGCTTGTGGATGTCTGATGCTTGTGGATGTCTGATGTCTGATGCCTGATAATGTATGATGTCTGATGCCTGATGCTTGTGGATGTATGATGCCTGATGTCTGATGCATGCCTGATGCTTGTGGATGCCTGATGCTTGTGGGTGTCTGATGCCTGTGGATGTCTGATGCCTGTGGATGTCTGATGCCTGTGGATGTCTGATGCCTGTGGATGTCTGATGCCTGATGCCTGTGGATGTCTGATGCCTGTGGATGTCTGATGCCTGATGTCTGATGCCTGTGGATGTCTGATGCCTGTGGATGCCTGATGCCTGTGGATGACTGATGCCTGATGCCTGTGGATGTCTGATGCCTGTGGATGCCTGATGGCTGTGGATGCCTGATGCCTGTGGATGTCTGATGCCTGTGGATGTCTGATGCCTGTGGATGTCTGATGTCTGATGCCTGATGTCTGATGCCTGTGGATGTCTGATGCCTGTGGATGCCTGATGCCTGTGGATGACTGATGCCTGATGCCTGTGGATGTCTGATGCCTGTGGATGCCTGATGGCTGTGGATGCCTGATGCCTGTGGATGTCTGACGCTTGTGGATGTCTGATGTCTGATGCCTGATAATGTATGATGTCTGATGCCTGATGCTTGTTGATGTATGATGCCTGATGTCTGATGCTGGTGGATGTCTGATGCCTGATGTTTGATGCCTGATGCCTGATGTTTGATGCCTGATGCCTGATGTCTGATGCCTGATGCTTGTGGATGCCTGATGTCTGATGCTTGTGGATGTCTGATGCTTGTGGATGTCTGATGCTTGTGGATGTCTGATGCTTGTGGATGTCTGATGCTTGTGGATGTCTGATGTCTGATGCTTGTGGATGCCTGATGTCTGATGCCTGATGCTTGTGGATGTCTGATGTCTGATGTCTGATGCTTGTGGATGTCTGATGTCTGATGCTTGTGGATGTCTGATGCCTGATGCTTGTGGATGTCTGATGCCTGATGCTTGTGGATGTCTGATGCCTGATGCTTGTGGATGTCTGATGTCTGATGCATGATGCCTGTGGATGTCTGATGTCTGATGCCTGATGCTTGTGGATGTCTGATGCCTGATGATTGTGGATGTCTGATGCCTGATGCGGGTGGATGTCTGATGCCTGATGTTTGATGCCTGATGCCTGATGTCTGATGCCTGATGCTTGTGGATGTCTGATGTCTGATGTCTGATGCTTGTGGATGTCTGATGTCTGATACTTGTGGATGTCTGATGCTTGATGCCTGATGCTTGTGGATGTCTGATGCCTGATGTCTGATGCCTGATGCTTGTGGATGTCTGATGCTTGTGGATGTCTGATGTCTGATGCTTGTGGATGTCTGATGTCTGATGCCTGATGCTTGTGGATGTCTGATGTCTGATGCCTGATGCTTGTGGATGTCGGATGCCTGATGCTTGTGGATGTCTGATGCCTGATGCTTGTGGATGTCTGATGCCTGATGCTTGTGGATGTCTGATACCTGATGCTTGTGGATGTCTGATGCCTGATGCTTGTGGATGTCTGATGCCTGATGCTTATGGATGTCTGATGTCTGATGCCTGATGCTTGTGGATGTCTTATGCCTGATGTCTGATGCCTGTGGATGTCTGATGCCTGTGGATGTATGATGCCTGTGGATGTATGATGCCTGATGTCTGATGTATGATGTATGATGCCTGATGCTTGTGGATGTCTGATGTCTGATGCCTGATGCTTGTGGATGTCTGATGCTTGTGGATGTCTGATGTCTGATGCCTGATGTCTGATGCTGGTGGATGTCTGATGCCTGATGTTTGATGCCTGATGCTGGTGGATGTCTGATGTCTGATGCCTGATGTTTGATGCCTGATGTCTGATGCCTGATGCTTGTGGATGTCTGATGCCTGATGCCTGATGCTTGTGGATGTCTGATGCCTGATGCCTGATGCTTGTGGATGTCTGATCCTTGTGGATGTCTGATGCTTGTGGATGTCTGATGCTTGTGGATGTCTGATGCCTGATGCTTGTGGATGTCTGATGCCTGATGCTTGTGGATGTCTGATGTCTGATGCTTGTGGATGTCTGATGTCTGATGCTTGTGGATGTCTGATGTCTGATGCTTGTGGATGTCTGATGTCTGATGCTTGTGGATGTCTGATGCCTGATGCTCGTGGATGTCTGATGCCTGATGCTTGTGGATGTCTGATGCCTGATGTCTGATGCCTGTGGATGTCTGATGTCTGATGCCTGATGCTTGTGGATGTCTGATGCCTGATGTCTGATGATTGTGGATGTCTGATGCCTGATGCTGGTGGATGTCTGATGCCTGATGTTTGATGCCTGATGCCTGATGCCTGATGCTTGTGGATGTCTGATCCCCGATGTCTGATGCTTGTGGATGTCTGATGCCTGATGTCTGATAATTGTGGATGTCTGATGCTTGTGGATGTCTGATGTCTGATGCTTGTGGATGTCTGATGTCTGATGCCTGATGCTTGTGGATGTCTGATGTCTGATGCCTGATGCTTGTGGATGTCTGATGTCTGATGCTTGTAGATGTCTGATGTCTGATGCTTGTGGATGTCTGATGCCTGATGCTTGTGGATGTCTGATACCTGATGCTTGTGGATGTCTGATGCCTGATGCTTGTGGATGTCTGATGCCTGATGCTTGTGGATGTCTGATGCCTGATGCTTATGGATGTCTGATGTCTGATGCCTGATGCTTGTGGATGTCTTATGCCTGATGTCTGATGCCTGTGGATGTCTGATGCCTGTGGATGTCTGATGCCTGTGGATGTATGATGCCTGTGGATGTATGATGCCTGATGTCTGATGTATGATGTATGATGCCTGATGCTTGTGGATGTCTGATGCCTGATGCTTGTGGATGTCTGATGCTTGTGGATGTCTGATGCCTGATGCTTGTGGATGTCTGATACCTGATGCTTGTGGATGTCTGATGCCTGATGCTTGTGGATGTCTGATGCCTGATGCTTATGGATGTCTGATGTCTGATGCCTGATGCTTGTGGATGTCTTATGCCTGATGTCTGATGCCTGTGGATGTCTGATGCCTGTGGATGTATGATGCCTGTGGATGTATGATGCCTGATGTCTGATGTATGATGTATGATGCCTGATGCGTGTGGATGTCTGATGTCTGATGCCTGATGCTTGTGGATGTCTGATGCTTGTGGATGTCTGATGTCTGATGCCTGATGTCTGATGCTGGTGGATGTCTGATGCCTGATGTTTGATGCCTGATGCCTGATGTCTGATGCCTGATGTTTGATGCCTGATGTCTGATGCCTGATGCTTGTGGATGTCTGATGCCTGATGCCTGATGCTTGTGGATGTCTGATCCTTGTGGATGTCTGATGCTTGTGGATGTCTGATGCTTGTGGATGCCTGATGTCTGATGCCTGATGCTTGTGGATGTCTGATGCCTGATGCTTGTGGATGTCTGATGCCTGATGCTTGTGGATGTCTGATGTCTGATGCTTGTGGATGTCTGATGTCTGATGCTTGTGGATGTCTGATGTCTGATGCTTGTGGATGTCTGATGCTTGTGGATGTCTGATGCCTGATGCTCGTGGATGTCTGATGCCTGATGCTTGTGGATGTCTGATGCCTGATGTCTGATGCCTGTGGATGTCTGATGTCTGATGCCTGATGCTTGTGGATGTCTGATGCCTGATGTCTGATGATTGTGGATGTCTGATGCCTGATGCTGGTGGATGTCTGATGCCTGATGTTTGATGCCTGATGCCTGATGCTTGTGGATGTCTGATCCCCGATGTCTGATGCTTGTGGATGTCTGATGCCTGATGTCTGATAATTGTGGATGTCTGATGCTTGTGGATGTCTGATGTCTGATGCTTGTGGATGTCTGATGTCTGATGCCTGATGCTTGTGGATGTCTGATGTCTGATGCCTGATGCTTGTGGATGTCTGATGTCTGATGCTTGTAGATGTCTGATGTCTGATGCTTGTGGATGTCTGATGCCTGATGCTTGTGGATGTCTGATACCTGATGCTTGTGGATGTCTGATGCCTGATGCTTGTGGATGTCTGATGCCTGATGCTTGTGGATGTCTGATGCCTGATGCTTATGGATGTCTGATGTCTGATGCCTGATGCTTGTGGATGTCTTATGCCTGATGTCTGATGCCTGTGGATGTCTGATGCCTGTGGATGTCTGATGCCTGTGGATGTATGATGCCTGTGGATGTATGATGCCTGATGTCTGATGTATGATGTATGATGCCTGATGCTTGTGGATGTCTGATGCCTGATGCTTGTGGATGTCTGATGCTTGTGGATGTCTGATGTCTGATGCCTGATGCCTGTGGATGTCTGATGTCTGACCTTATAAGTGTTTAGCCATGCAACAGTTGATGTTGTTGCACCAAGGATATTGTGCTGGATAACTAAACACTTATAAGGTCCCAAAGGCGAGGCCTATTGGCTATGCCAATGCTTGTTCTTCTTCTCCCTGCACCCCTTTCACCCCCCAACTGCTTCCACAACTCCCTATCCCAGTCACAGTGATTAATTTTTTTTTTTTAGTAGGGAACAGGCATCTTCATCCATTGTTTACATTTCTCTGCATACTCATTTTATTCTTGCCCACTCCTTTCCCTTATTCCCTGATGCTTCCCCAATGATTTTTTAAAATGCTTTTATTGCTTTTTAATGAGAGGGCACGTAAGCTGCAAAGTTCTGCTGTGCTGCTCAATCCATTGTTTATGCTTCATGTGCACTTCTTTTTCCTTTATTTTACATTTTAATTTACCCTTCTGCCTTGTTACAATAGTAAATTAAAAATAGCAACCTGCGTGATGATGCAGGTACATACATATTTCACAGTGCATGTGTGCATGCATGTCTGGAAGCACACACCCTCATCAGCAGCCCTCTTGGAATGGCTTTTCTTTAATAGAATACCCATTACAAGATTTGAAGCAATGCATGCGCTTGCGTCTTGAAGCAAATGCACGCATACAATTGAAAAAACAAATTGGCAAAGCCAATAGCTTAGTCTTTGAGAGCCAAGACCTATTGACTTTGCCAGTGCTTTTTATGGTCAGGCAATTATATGAGCATCACTACAGAGGGGCGTTGGCTCCGCCCACATGTTGGGAACCAGGAGTACATGTTTTGATTGGGCAGCAGTTATCTGCTTCCAAAAAAAGATCTTTCCCTCCATGCAGCTTTGATCATTTTGTTTCTTTATCCAGCTGCCCAAGCTTTAACTTACAGTGGCACATGACATTGGAATGTTATTAAAGTGTTTTAGATTACTCGATAATTTATGGTGTTTTTCACTGACAGCAGCACAGATGGAAGGAGGGCAGCCATTAACCTACATGGATTTTTAGGTCTGACTTGGCATTGCAATTGTCACCTACACCAATATTATTCTACAGTTCATTGCTTCCACACAAATACACATCTACTTCCATGCTATTTACTTGTTGGCTTCACATTACCAGACAACATTCCTTTAAAGGCAGATGTATTGGCATTGCCAATACTTGTTATCGAAAGGGAACTCTTTTCTAGCACTCCTTCTCTTGTTGCCCTGTTTTACTGCCAATTCCACCTTTTCTTATCTGTATTCCTTTTCCTACTGTCCGACCTCCATCTTACCACTAGTATTTAAGGTCGTAGTAGAAATAGAAAATTACTTCTGCAATCCTCAACTGTACATTATTGCTTTTCATTTTCACTTCTTAACAGTTTTTAATGCAGGCTTCAATTTACTTCTATTTTTGGAATTGTTGTAGGGTTTTATGTATCCTTGTATATATTTTTTATCGTTTTCTTTCTCGGTTTGAGCCATTCTCTATAATGGATATTCGTACCATTTTTTTATAGTTTGGATTTTCATGTTTTGTTTTCTCATAATATTTGTTTTCTATTAAACCACATACTAACGCAATATTATTAGCTTGCACACTGACTTGCTGATACCTTGGATTAGTTACTCCTTCAAAAAACCTCAACGGCTTTCTAGAACCCGCTTTCCTTCCCTTCTCCTGCTAGTTAGAAGTGGTAGCTTCCCCTAGTCCCTGGAAAATATAGTAAGCTTCCCAATCACCAGTGGAACATCCTTGAGAGATGTGAGAAGTTGGCCTGGTATATGCTGTTCACTAGTTAAAGTGGACACCTTGCACCAGTACAATTCGACTCTTATGGTGGGTAGGTTTAAGACAACCTTTATAGAAAGCTATCCTAGTGGTAGCTGTGGAGAGCAGCCTTCAGGCTAAGTCTTGGAGGAATGTAAAGCAGCTTGTTTTACCACACAATCTCTTGAATCACCAAATGAAAAGACACCACACAGGTATATATATCAAATATATATGTATTTATTATTAAACAACTCTCTACTAATCTCTTTATGAGATTAGAAGTCAGGAACATATGCACAAATCAACGTTTCACAATAAATTAAGCACAATATGGCTGGGGCCCTAGGGGCGTACCAGACCATATACTAAAAAAGAGACTTAAGAACAACGACTTGCAAAGAGACAAGGCCTAGGGCCTTCAGAAGTGTTGGGGCCTCACGAAACCACCCAAGGCAGGTAAGTAAAGGACCCACGGGGGACGTGTGCAGTGCGTGAACACAGGCGCGGATCGCCGTAGACTTCAATGGGGCAAGTCGCGGTTAGAAATTAAGAGGTTAAGGGCACTTCGGGAGTAGCTACAAGCAAGTCACTTACAGGGTAAGTAGTTCTAGGGCCAACACCCACAGGAGCACCGTAGTGCTGGAGTTACCTCACCCAGGGAAGCCGGGTGCATAGGTGTCCTTTGGTGTCGGGTCGCGGCGTCGTTTTCAATGGGAGCCAATGAAGACTTGCTGCTTGTGAAGTCCGAAGAAGTGTCCGGTGGAATCCAAGCCTGGATTCGGAAGAAGGAAGATCTGAAAGCAGAGGGGACAGTTTTCAAAGTCACTGGGCAGTGACTTGGGGCAAGGAAGATGAATGCCCACCGTCGCCGGAAGATTCAGGTCGTTCACGGGTGTCTTGACTCTTCGGCCACGAGGTCCAGGGGGTGTCGATGATGACCAGGAGCTGGATTCGGCGTGTCCCACGAAGTCTGCAGCTGACTGCAGTGTCAGCAACCCGATTGGAGCCAACAAGCCTTGGTAGCAGCAAGTCTCGTGGAAAGTGTAAAAAGTCAATGGTGCAGACCAGCAAGGTCTGGGGAACTCACCCAGCGAGGGTAAGTCAGGGCGGGCCTGGAGCAACCAGGAGAGCCCTTTGGTTCTTTAGAAAAGTCTTTTGGGGACCCACAAGCTAGCTGGTAAGGGATCGCAAAGACGCCTTGAGAGGATTCCTTCAACAGGGGCCCACGGTCACTCGGGACGGGGTAGGCCTCTGAACTTCGAAGGGATTCCTGCTAGAGGCTGGGACCACACGTGGTCCAAAGCACAAGTTCATAGAACGTCGTGAAGGGGTTGCACTCGACAATAGTGCACGGTACCCAGGGACTGCGGTTCCTCGTCACTCGTGGGGTCCACTGGCCTCAGCTTCGCTGGGGACTCACGATGGCCTTTGAGAAGTCAGGAAATCCTCGTCTTGGGCTGCAGGGATCTCGGGCTCCGGCGGGAGCGGTGTAGTTTGCGACCGTCGTTGTAGTTTTTGGTGCCTGCCAAGCAGTGGGGGTCACTCCTTGACTCCAAGGGAGATTCTTCAGTCTTCCAGAGGTAGTGGAACGTCGAAGGTCCAGGATTCTTCTTTAGAGCGTCGTCCAGGCGTATCTAGTTTGCAATGCACAGGTTCCCCCTCTTATACTAAAAGAAAGGGAGGGACTAGCTCTATGACCCCACCTATGGGAGGGTCAGGGGAGTGGGTGGCTACACCCACTTCCCTTTGTCCAGTTTCGCGCCAGAGCAGGGGCAGGTAGACCCTGAGCTGGTTTGAACTGGCATATGCACAGAGGAGCCTTCTGCTCCCCCAGTGCAGGACTTCAAAGCACTCTAAGAGTGCACCCACCCAGCCCCAATACACTAAACCCTGTCTGGAAGGTGGTCACACCCTCCTATGACAGGATACCTATTGTTGGGCTTCCTCCACTGCGAGTTTCGGTCATCAGCAGGAGGGCAGCCCAGTGTCTGCGACTGGTGGCATCCATTTTGTGATGCCAGGGCTCTTCAGGATTCTACCGCGTTTCCACAGTAGGTACATGTCTATCCCTCTAGAAGGGTGGAATGCTACCCCCGCCGCCAGAACTGGCGGGGGGGTAGTATTCCAAGATGTTTTACACCAAACACGACATGTTTCCGTGCAGCCATCCCAAAGTTAGCATTTAACGCAAGGTTATAATGCGCTTAAGAGTATATGGTCAGGCTGCACTACAAACAGCATCAGAGAAGGGTCTCCGAATGCTGCAGAGGGGCTTTGCTCATGCAGGGGCACCCTCTCACATAGGAACCACGCACTCTGCCTTCAGGATTGATAAGGCCTGCCATAGGAGTGACTTATAGGTTTATATGTGTGTATCTACGTAGTGATATAGGTAGCCTATATCACAGTAAAGGGTGCATGCACCACCTTACCCAGGCTGCAGTAGCAGACCTGTGGTGTCAGATTTAGTCTGCTTCCCAGGGGTGGCATAATACATGCTTCAGCCCCTGGTAGGCCTGTGAAGTACCTATGCCCTTGGCACCTAAGGTACCATATACTAGGGACTCATAAGGTACCACAGTATCCAATCACTAGTGCACCTAGAGTGCACTCCAAGTCGTTTAGAGAGAACAGAGAGGCTGGGGCCCTGATTGGCAGGGTCCCAGCCTGACTATAGCCAGAAACCAGTGTAAACATCAGAAAAAAAGTGGGGGCAACATAAGAGGCAGATCCTACTCTCCTACACAACCCCCCAAACGCAGGGACACTAAACTAACCTTGACCAGTTGAGTCTTCGTGCTCTAAGTGGAAATACCTTGAGAGTCCTTCTGCATTGGCATGTTGGGTCCCAGGCCTATGTTCCACTGTATAGTCCATCCCCTGTAGGGAAATGGACCACCTCAAAAGTTTTGGGTTTTCACCTTTCATCTGTTTAAGCCATAGGAGGGGCTTGTGGTCAGTCTGAACTATGAAGTGAGTGCCAAACAAGTATGGTCTCAGCTTCTTCAGGGCCCACACCACAGCAAAGGCCTCCCTCTCTATAGCTGACCAACGTTTCTCTCTAGGGGTCAGCCTTCTGCTAATAAAAGCTACTGGCTGGTCTTGACCTTCATCATTCAGTTGAGACAGTACAGCTCCCACACCCAGCTCAGAAGCATCTGCTTGGACAATGAACTTTTGGTGTAGTCTGGACTCTGTAAGATGGGGGCAGTGCACATGGCCTGCTTTAGGTCTTCAAATGCCTTCTGACAGCTAGCTGTCCACTGAACCTTTTTGGCATTTTCTTTGAGGTCAGATCATTCAAGGGGGTCACTATAGATCCATATCCCTTGACAAACCTCCTATAGTACCCAGTCAGGCCTAAGAAGGCTCTCACCTGTGTCTGGGTGGTAGGAGCAACCCATTCCATTATGGTTTGGATTTTACTCTGTAAAGGCTGAACCTGGCCTCCACCCACAAGGTGGCCCAGGTACACAACCTGACTCTGCCCTATCTGGCACTTAGTGGCCTTGATAGTGAGGCCTGCTTTCTGCAGAGCCTCCAAAACATTTCTGAGGTGGACCAGGTGATCCTGCCAGGAGGAACTAAAGACAGCAATATCATCTAGATAAGCTGAGCAATAAGTTTCCATCCCTGCCAGAACTTTATTCACCAACCTCTGAAAAGTGGCAGGTGCATTTTTCAATCCAAAGGGCATCACCACAAAGTGGTAGTGCCCACCAGGGGTCGAAAATGCTGTTTTGGCTTTTGCATCATCAGCTAACCTGATCTGCCAGTAGCCAGCTGTTAGGTCAAATGTACTTAGATACTTGGCTGAGGCCAAAGTATCAATCAGCTCATCTGCCCTTGGTATGGGATAGGCATCAGTCCTGGTGACTGCATTGAGGCCTCTGTAGTCTACACAAAACCTCTTTTCTTTCTTACCACCCTGGGTAGGAGGCTTGCGCACTAGGACTACTGGGCTAGCCCAAGGGCTATCTGAAGGCTCAATCACACCTAACTCCAACATTTTCTGGACTTCAGTCCTGATACAGTCCCTGACATGGTCAGGTTGCCTATAGATTTTACTCTTGACAGGCAGACTGTCTCCAGTGTCCACCTCATGGGTGCACCAGGTAGTCTGACTAGGGGTCAGGCTAAACATATGTCTGTACTGTTGCAGAACTTGTCTGCACTCAGTTTGCTGATGGTCAGTGAGGCTGCTTGCCAAAGCAACACCATCTACTGACCCACCATCAGGGTTCTGTGAGAGCAGGTCAGGGAGAGGGTCACTCTCCTCCTCCTGGTCCTCATCAGTTGCCATGAGCAAGCCCATGTCAGCCCTGTCAACATATGGCTTTAATCTGTTGACATGGAGTACCCTCGGGGGGCTCCTGGGAGTTCCAAGATTCACCAGATAGGTGACTTCTCCCTTTTGCTCAACAATTGTATGGGGGCCACTCCACTTGTCTTGGAGGGCTGCTGGGGCCACATGCTCCAACACCCACACTTTCTGTCCTGGCTGGTACACAGTCAGCACAGCCTTTGGTCATGCCAAGCTTTTTGTAATTCTTGGCTGGCCTCCAGGTTTTTGGTTGCCTTTTTCATGTATTCGGCCATCCTGGAGCGGAGACCAAGTACATAGTCCATCACATCTTGTTTGGGGGGCTTGAGAGGTAACTCCCAGCCCTCTTTTACCAAACATAATGGACCTCTTACAGGATGCCCAAACAGAAGCTCAAATGGGCTGTAACCAACCCCTTCTGTGGAACCTCTCTGTATGCAAACAACAGGCAGGGAAGAAGAAGGTCCCATTTCCGCCTAAGCTTCTCTGGGAGTCCTTTAATCATTCCCTTAAGGGTTTTGTTGAAGCGTTCAACCAACCCATTGCATTGTGGGTGATAGGGGGTGGTGAATTTATAAGTTACACCACACTCCTTCCACATTGCCTTCAGATATCCTGACATGAAGTTTGTATCTCTGTCAGAGATGACCTCCTTTGGGAAACCCACTCTGGAGAAAACTCCAATGAGGGCTCTTGCCACCACAGGGGCTGTGGTGGTCCTTAGAGAATTGCCTCTGGGTACCTGGTGGCATGATCCACTACCACCAGGATAAATCTGTGCCCAGATGCAGTTTGAGGGTCAAGGGGACCAACAATGTCAATCCCTACCCTTTCAAAGGGTACCCCCACCACAGGTAGTGGTATCAGGGGGCCTTTGTAGTGCCACCTGCCTTGCCACTGGCTTGGCATGTGACACAGGAGCGACAAAACTCCTTTGTGTCCTCTGACATATGTGGCCAATGAAAATGTGGAACAAGCCTGTCCCAGGTCTTGTTTTGGCCCAAGTGACCTGCTAAAGGGATATCATGTGCTAGGGTCAAGAGGAACCCCTAAACTTCTGAGGTATTACCAACCTCCTGGTGGCTCCAGGGGCTGGATCTCTACCCTCAGAATATAGGAGTCCCTCATCCCAATAAACTTTATGGGACCCACTAGCACTCCCAGCAGCCTCAGCAGCAGCCTGCTGTCTGAGGGGTTCAAGAGAGGGGCAGCACTGTTGCTCCTTACTCAGATCCTCCCTAGAAGGGCCCCCTGCCCCCAAGAACTCAACGTGATCAGGCTCAAGTTCCTCTGGGGCAGTTCCTTCTTCAGGGTCTGCTCCTCCTCCCTTAAGAGGGGAATCAGTGATCTGAGACAGAGGGAAGGCACTGCCTTAACCCTACTGCTCCTCTTCTTGGGAAGCATCTGGTCCATAGTTTCAGGATCCAGAGCTGGTTCAGTGTCATGCATTTTGGCCTGTGACCTGGTCACAGCAAATACCTCTGCAGGGATGCCCAACATCTCAGCATGAGTCCATAACTCTACTTCAGACCAGGCTGAAGTTTCTAGATCATTGCCCAATAGACATTCTACAGGGAGGTCTGCACTGACTACAACCTTCTTGAGGCCAGTTACCCCTCCCCAGGAGAAATTCACAACTGCCAGACTATGGTTGGTCCTGACATTGCTTGCATTGGTCACCTGGTACATTTCGCCCAGGATGATCTGTCCAGGGTCCACAAGATCCTCTGCCACCATCGTGACACTAGCACCTGTGTCCCTAAATGCCAAAGCCTGTTTGTCATTTATTATAGGCTGCTGTTTGTATTTGCCCAGATTACTGGGGCTCACCATGAAGGACATGTCAATGTCTCCATTACAAATCAGCATTGCCTGAGTGGGTACTCTGACTAGGCCAGAGTCCACTTCGGAACCCAGGGTCAACCCTACTACACCCTTATTCTGTGTACCACCTCCACCAGTAGCTGAACTAGGGGGAACAGTTGCCTTAGGGGCAGGACTGGTGGTGGTGGTTTGGTCTTTGGGCTTGTTACAATCAGAAGTCCAGTGCCCTTTCTGCTTACAGAATTTGCACCAGGGCTTCTTTTGGCCTTTTCCCTTGTTGGATTGTGACTCCCCAACTCCCCACCAGCTGCAGATTTTTGGGGCCCTTGTGAAGACTTCTGGTCTTTTGACTTATCCCCACCTTTCTCAGAGCCTTTAGGATCCTGCTTCTTGGTGTCACCTCCTTGGTTCTGGGTTTTCTGCCTCACCCTGGTTCTGACCCACTTGTCTGCCTTCTTTCCCAATTCTTGGGGAGAGGTCAGATCTGAGTCCACCAGGTATTGATGCAACAACTGGTTCTGGCAATTATTAAGGATCTGTTCTCTCATCATTAGATTATACAATCCCTTGAAATCAGTAACCCTACTGCCAACCAGCCAACCCTACAGAGCCTTGGTTGCACAATCTACAAAGTCAGTCCAGTCCTGAGTCTGTGCCTTCTGGGTGTCTCTGAACTTCAACCTGTACTGGTCAGTGGTTAAGCCAAACCCATCTATCAGTGCACTCTTCAGGACTTCATAGTCATCAGCATCCTCTTCTCTAACAGTGAGGAGCTTGTCTCTACCTTTATCTGAAAAGGAGAGCCACAAGATTGCTGCCCACTGCTTTTGGGGGACCTGTTGTACTCTACAGGCCCTTTCCATAGCAGTTATCCACTTATGGATATCATCCCCACTCTGGTAGGGAGGACAACCTTGCTCAGGTTCCTATGGTCTGGAATATATTCTCTGCCTCTAGGGACACTGCTGCTGCCTGCCACCAGGGGGTTCTAACCCCTCTTTTCTAGAAGCTCTCTGGAGCTCAAAGGCTTCTTTATCTAATGCCAACTGCTTGGTTTTGAGGGCAAATCTTGCTTCCTCATACTGCAGCAGCTTGCACAGTCTTTCAGAGGAGGTCTCTCTTCTTGGGAAGTAGGAGTTCCTCTGCTGGACAAATTCTCTGCCAGAGTGATAGGAGCGGTCAGAGTCCCTAGAAAGGGACCTATGCCTCTCCTCCACTGTGTCAGTTCTCTTAGGGAGAATTCCTCTGTCCTTTTCAGACCCCTTGGGGCCTGGCCCTACAATCACAGAGTCTTGGTCAACCTGATGTTCATCATCTGACCCAGACACTGTAATTGACCCACCCCCTGATTCAGACCCATTAGCTCCTAGAGCTAATCTAAGATCATCTGCTGTCAGCAGATCTGTCAGGTGTAGTGTGGAGGGACTCTGTCCTATCTTCAGGTGCCTCTCAGCACACATGGCTTTCAAGTCAAAGAAAGTCATGTCCTTATACTGAAGCTGGGTGGATCCACTGGGTCCATCCCTTAAGGACATTCTAGTGTGGTGCAGTGTTGTACTACCTACACTAGTTTGTGGCCTACTGATCCTAGCTTGAGCTGTAGAAAGGGTGTGCTATCCCTTGGCACACAGCTCTAAGTTCAGTAGAACTTATTGATACTAAGCTTGACTTTATATGTACCTTGAGTACCTATAGTGGTTTTCAGTTAGTAATTCAAATAGAGATTTTCTGGTAAAACAATAGCAAGCTGGATCCCACACGCTGCCACCAATGTGAGAAGTTGGCCTGGTATATGCTGTTCACTAGTTAAAGTGGACACCTTGCACCAGTACAATTCGACTCTTATGGTAGGTAGGTTTAAGACAACCTTTATAGAAAGCTATCCTAGTGGTAGCTGTGGAGAGCAGCCTTCAGGCTAAGTCTTGGAGGAATGTAAAGCAGCTTGTTTTACCACACAATCTCTTGAATCACCAAATGAAAAGACACCACACAGGTATATATATCAAATATATATGTATTTATTATTAAACAACTCTCTACTAATCTCTTTATGAGATTAGAAGTCAGGAACATATGCACAAATCAACGTTTCACAATAAATTAAGCACAATATGGCTGGGGCCCTAGGGGCGTACCATACCATATACTAAAAAGAGACTTAAGAACAACGACTTGCAAAGAGACAAGGCCTAGGGCCTTCAGAAGTGTTGGGGCCTCACGAAACCACCCAAGGCAGGTAAGTAAAGGACCCACGGGGGACACGTGCAGTGCGTGAACACACGAGCGGATCGCCGTAGACTTCAATGGGGCAAGTCGCGGTTAGAAATTAAGAGGTTAAGGGCACTTCGGGAGTAGCTACAAGCAAGTCACTTACAGGGTAAGTAGTTCTAGGGCCAACACCCACAGGAGCACCGTAGTGCTGGAGTTACCTCACCCAGGGAAGCCGGGTGCATAGGTGTCCTTTGGTGTCGGGTCGCGGCGTCGTTTTCAATGGGAACCAATGAAGACTTGCTGCTTGTGAAGTCCGAAGAAGTGTCCGGTGGAATCCAAGCCTGGATTCGGAAGAAGGAAGATCTGAAAGCAGAGGGGACAGTGTTCAAAGTCACTTGGCAGTGACTCGGGGCAAGGAAGATGAATGCCCACCGTCGCCGGAAGATTCAGGTCGTTCACGGGTGTCTTGACTCTTCGGCCACGAGGTCCAGGGGGCGTCGACGACGACCAGGAGCTGGATTCAGCGTGTCCCACAAAGTCTGCAGCTGACTGCGGTGTCGGCAACCCGATTGGAGCCAACAAGCTTTGGTAGCAGCAAGTCTTGTGGAAAGTGTAAAAAGTCAATGGTGCAGACCAGCAAGGTCTGGGGAACTCACCCAGCAAGGGTAAGTCAGGGCGGGCCTGGAGCAACCAGGAGAGCTCTTTGGTTCTTTAGAAAAGTCTTCTGGGGACCCACAAGCCGGCTGGCAAGGGATCGCAAAGACGCCTCGGGAGGATTCCTTCAACAGGGGCCCACGGTCACTCGGGACGGGGTAGGCCTCTGATCTTCTGAGGGATTTCTGCTAGAGGCTGGGATCACACGTGGTCCAAAGCACAAGTTCGTAGAACGTCGTGAAGGGGTTGCACTCGACAATAGTGCACGGTACCCAGGGACTGCGGTTCCTCGTCACTCATGGGGTCCACTGGCCTCAGCTTCACTGGGGACTCACGATGGCCTTTGAGAAGTCAGGAAATCCTTGTCTTGGGCTGCAGGGACCTCGGGCTCCGGCGGGAGCAGCATAGTTTGCGACCGTCGTTGTAGTTTTTGGTGCCTGCCAAGCAGGGGAGTCACTCCTTGACTCCAAGGGAGATTCTTCAGTCTTCCAGAGGTAGTGGAACGTCGAAGGTCCAGGATTCTTCTTTAGAGCGTCGTCCAGGGGTATCTAGTTTGCAATGCACAGGTTCCCCCTCTTATACTAAAAGAAAGGGAGGGACTAGCTCTATGACCCCACCTATGGGAGGGTCAGGGAGTGGGTGGCTACACCCACTTCCCTTTGTCCAGTTTCGCACCAGAGCAGGGGCAGGTAGCCCCTGAGCTGGTTTGAACTGGCATTTGCACAGAGGAGCCTTCTGCTCCCCCAGTGCAGGACTTCAAAGCACTCTAAGAGTGCACCCACCCAGCCCCAATACACTAAACCCTGTCTGGAAGGTGGTCACACCCTCCTGTGACAGGATACCTATTGTTGGGCTTCCTCCACTGCGAGTTTCGGTCATCAGCAGGAGGGCAGCCCAGTGTCTGTGACTGGTGGCATCCATTTTGTGATGCCAGGGCTCTTCAGGATTCTACCGCGTTTCCACAGTAGGTACATGTCTATCCCTCTAGAAGGGTGGAATGCTACCCCCGCCGCCAGAACTGGCGGGGGGTAGTATTCCAAGATGTTTGACACCAAACACGACATGTTTCCGTGCAGCCATCCCAAAGTTAGCATTTAACGCGAGGTTATAATGCGCTTAAGAGTATATGGTCAGGCTGCACTACAAACAGCATCAGAGAAGGGTCTCCGAATGCTGCAGAGGGGCTCTGCTCATGCAGGGGCACCCTCTCACATAGGAACCACGCACTCTGCCTTCAGGATTGATAAGGCCTGCCATAGGAGTGACTTATAGGTTTATATGTGTGTATCTACGTAGTGATATAGGTAGCCTATATCACAGTAAGGGGTGCATGCACCACCTTGTCCAGGCTGCAGTAGCAGACCTGTGGTGTCAGATTTAGTCTGCTTCCCAGGGGTGGCATAATACATGCTTCAGCCCCTGGTAGGCCTGTGAAGTACCTATGCCCTTGGCACCTAAGGTACCATATACTAGGGACTCATAAGGTACCACAGTATCCAATCACTAGTGCACCTAGAGTGCACTCCAAGTCGTTTAGAGAGAACAGAGAGGCTGGGGCCCTGAATGGCAGGGTCCCAGCCTGACTATAGCCAGAAACCAGTGTAAACATCAGAAAAAAAAGTGGGGGCAACATAAGCGGCAGATCCTACTCTCCTACAAGAGATTTATCTCTAAATGAATGGCTTTTGCCACGATTGTGATATGCTGGTTCAGTCTTGAGGCATAAGTATCAAATATTTTATTGTGACTCCAAGCTCAATTCAGACATTTAATGTATTGCCGAATCATAGATTTCTGGTAGTACTGTGATAATCCTGCCAATGCTTAATTTGTAAAAAGTGCCCAATGTTTTTCTCAGAAGTCCCCGGCTAGTGCTGATGAATGTCGAGATTGCAGAATATCCAGGCTGCGTAGTCTTGATTCAACCTATTCCCACACCATACATTCCCTGCATCTTTCTCTCACTCTTGCAGGTGCAGTTTGATCATTAGTTTCCTCCTTTGTCAATTTGTTTTGCCCTTCTCTTCCTCTTCTTCTCCTCCTTTTGTGTTTTCTCTCTTTTGCTCTGAGTCAAAGTCTTTTGAGGAAAAGTAGGTGCCAGTCCACAAAAATAACTGCAGGTGGGCCCCACATGCATATACCAACAAACGGAGCATAAGGGGGAAAGAAGAGAATCGGACCGCCCCCCACTCAAGCAATTACAACCACAACAAGGTCTGATCTCTATGAACAGTACATAGATACTTTAAGATCTTTTTAGGGGATTCTATCTCTTTATTGATGCCCCCTACCCAGATCTATTCCTAATCGTCAATAATCTGGATCATCCTGACTATTCTCATTTAAAAATCACCGTCAATAACCACCAGACAGTCGTGTTCACTTCATTACTCAAAGTAAACCGAAAACAAACAAATCATACCCCACAACGTGAAAAAATGTGAGTAGGGTAAGAAAGCACCTCACGTGCGCAAACCCAAAGGGCTACTGGATGGTACTCGCCAGTAGGCCCACGTTATCATCATCGGTTGCTTCCTTATCCAGAAAAATAAAGAAAGAAAGAAAAAGGTGTGTGTAAACAATCCACTGAGGTGGAAGGTCAAAAACAGCAAGTTTATATGACCCCTATCACTGAGACTATGAAATTCACTCAGTGTTTAATTATACCCCAAGCGTGCACAAAGAATTGGAGTTCCCAACATACTAAAAACGAGATAGCACTCACATACAACACTCTTTATTCACTGTTGTGAGTGTCCTCAATAAAACAAGGCAAACATTTGGCCATTATTTTTTGTCACAAGCCAACATGTTTCGTTGCCAAACCCGTCAAGGCAACTTCATCAGGGCTGCTGGGGCATCAGTCCACACCTCAGTCCTTTTCACACCCAATCTGTGGTTATTGACAGTGATAAAAAAGAGAAATGTACCAATCACAAACACTCCTTTCAACCATAGGACCTCAATCTAAAACCAACCACTATGTATGTTTTATTTTCATATAATTACCGGGAGGTTGCTCGTGTCCAGCGTACCTACAACCACCTCTAGTTCGGAACCATGCGCCACTGGGTCGCGTTCCATTCACAAGATCGCACTTGTCGAACTATTCCTGTAAATGTATCATAAGTTATATTAGCCGCAATCCCTCCAAGGCAAACACCAAGTTTAACGTTTCATATATCGCCCACGGTAGTTGCACCGTATCCACTCATTCCTCTGTTCATTATGCACTCACAGTGGCCCACGCTTTTATCAACCCATGGGTGGTATCTCCGATAGTAATTGAAGACTCAATCGCAATTACGTAAAACATTTCATGAATGTGTGCTATTCAAACAATGCCTGTGTCTAGGTTTAGACCCATTATGCTTAAGATGCTGCCTCTCCGATCTATGCCGCGGCACCCACCACTACATGCCTCTTTGATCTCCCGGGCTCCCCACTGGAACCTCCTTACCGCCAGGGCTTGTATCTCTGATAGTAATTAGAGACTCAATGGCGTTTACATAAAACATTTCGCAGCTACATGCTTATTCTTACTACAAACAATGCACTCAGTGGCGGCTCCTCCATAGGGGCGTGGGGGCGTCGCCCCCCTGCTTTCTCGCAGTGCGAGAAGGCAGAAACATAAAATGGTAAAACTACCATTTTATGTTTCTGCTCTCGCACTGCGAGAGCAGAAGCGCCTGGAGTGCCTGGTTGTGGGCGGGAGGGTGGGCGGTCCTGCTCGCGAGCAGGGGTGGAGTGGCTTGCCCAATGTTGTGGGTACTGACTGCTTTGGTCGGCCTGGGGCCAACCAAAGCAGTCATGCGCACTCCCCTTTTCTCTATGTAGGCTGCATGCAGCCTACATAGAAAAGAGCCTCCGATTAGGCTCCCAGCTGGGCGCTGTGTGCCTGCACCGCATCAATCACAACGCTGCCATTGCAGCGTTGTGATTAGCTCAAGGCCAAGGAGGGAGGCTGCCTGTGGCTGCTACCTAGCGGGAAAACGTTCCTGAGTCGGACCCGGCCACTGCCAGGAGCTTAGGCGGCGCAGGACTCCAAACCCTGTAAGGTAAGTTTTTTTTAATTTGTAGTTTTAATTATAACCAATAATTGTCATGCCGCTCGGCCGCAACTGGGTAAAAGAAAAAGAGCGCAAATATACGGGGATGTTTATTATTCGTTTTATAATCCCCTGGCACGGTGCGTCCACCCACCGTCGCTGTAACATGTTCCTGTCCTTGGTTCTACAGACTCTGCTGCCATGCTCCCGACCTTCAGCTACAGAAGCCTGGCATTGTAACGTGGTATTATTCAGACAGAGGGAGGCCGCAGGCGGCACCTCCTACACGAGGGCAGAACCCCCTTAAGTTGAAGTACAATATTGCCAGGCGCTATGTTCCCAGGCACTTTGTGTTCCTTTTCTTCTGACCCTTGATGTTAGTGAAGCGGGTTAAATAAGGGACGGTGTAATGGTTCCACTAGCCTGCAAGCTCAGTAAGTTGAACTTTAGTCCCTTTTATCTGCAGGTCATTCCAACAAGGCGGACCCACCCTTTTGTTCTTCAGGTTATTACATTGGACACCAATAAAAATGCGTGATAGTAACATGTTATTCCCAGCGCTTGGAAATGGCGGAAGAGAAGCATTACGCGCTGTATAAAAACATTAAATCATTAGTGGGGGCTCCCTGCAGATTCACTCTTAAAACCCCTATGCTGTGTCGTGGACTGAGCTTTATCTGGACACGCAATTTTCTTTTCTATATAGATCACCCGAGAGCCAGGAAATGTTCCAAAAGAAAAAGAGCGCAAATGTACGGGGATGTTTATTATTCTTTTTATAATGCGCTAATTAGGGTTGGAACTTTCAGCCTAGAAACAAAAATCTGTCCGGGTTCGTTCCGTTCGGTTTTGCTCCGAATAGAAAAATATAGTCGTCACTGGACCACTAAATTATGACAACCTCTCTGCATGTTGGGGAATGTCGGGAAGCTGTGTTTGAGCCTATTTCCACTATTGAACTAAATAAAGGGATTTCAACTTGGCTTCGTTTTACGGAGCATTTGTACTACAAATTTGTCTGTGAGCTGTCTTCACAAGATATAAGAGCCCCTCACTCCTTCCACTACTCGCACTTCGCTGGACTCCATGTACTTTGTGGTGGGAGCGGATATCTTGCTTCATCATCATATTGACTTGGATTGAAGTTGCGTATTTCCTGCCTGTCTCTCTTAAATTGCTGTTTGGAGTGCCTATTTAGTGGAGTTTGCCAAATTGGTGACTTTGGGCCAACATGGGAGCAGCACACGACAATGAGCAGTTGGTGCAGCAGGGCTTTTGCACATTCCACCGGCTTGCACACATTCAGAAGGCACACATGCTAGTTGGTTCTATCTGTACTGAATTGTGAGTGTGTAATCACACACAACATTGTAGCCATCTTAGATCGTCGCATTTTAATAACATGAATCACTGAAATATAATTTGTGGTATTCCGTTGTTTCAGCACCTTAATTTAAATTACATTGCGCAGGGTACTTTGGTTGTCCTTCTTGGCACTGCAAAGGCTCGAGTTGTACTTTAGTTTGTATTTCTTAATGTATCCTTATACTCGGGCCCTGTCCTTCAGCTGCTGCATCAGCACCTTCCTCTCCCTGCATGAGGCATGGTGTGCTCCTGCTCACGGAATCTGCGAGAATAAAGTTTGATACCGTTTGTACAGATGTGCCTGATGTGTATGCAGACGTCTGAAAAAATAAGCTAGCAAAAAAAAAAAGCCATTCTGGAAAAAAAAGCCAGCACTGATTAACCACGTCTGACTGCCTCGCTCAAAGGGTTAATGCGGCACCGCTGTGCAACACTCGCACAAAAGGCTGATATGCCTGACAATGAAGATTTCGGACGAGCAGAAAGGTAGGGGGCATCTTTGTTACTGTAAAGTAGAGAACGCACTTTTATACATTTCTTTGTTACTGATTGGGCAGAGTGGGTGGGTGCTATGAAGTTTGTGATTAAAGCAAACGCGCACTCATTAACTTTGTTTAGAATCGATTTCCGCTTTAGGCTAGCCTAAGACCTCGCAGCATGGCATCACACTGTGTGTGCTTCCCTGCGTAAACCCGCATTCCTGCCACTCCTGACTGTTTCTGGTGTCCGCATGAGTGATAATTAAGGGATTTGGGCAAAAGTCATTCTTGTAACAACATAATGGGTTCTGTGTGTGCGAGCTAGGTGGGTGTCTAAGTGCCCATGAATGTCGGGCAAGCGTGAAGCTGCTCCAGTGTGCGTCAGACACCAGCTTATTGATAGAGAAGGGTTTCTGTGATAGAAGTGTGCGCCTTCTATTTGTTTATTTTTCATTGCAAATTCAACATTTGGTGCCACTGCTTATGGGTTGGCTGCTGTGCATTCTGTGCTTCGGTGGAACTTACTGAGCCCCGGTATTCACATCAGACTGTCTCTGCACGCCAGCGGGCTGTGGTAGGGCTAGGAGTTGACTGCGATGACAGAGGGCTTGTTTGGTGCTCCATATAGTTTCTTCCTTCTGTTTAACCAACCGTTCTTGGATTTGTTCCACATTGCCTTGTACATCGTTATTCGTGATATCGGACATGTATTAGGAAGTGGGTACATATGAGGACTCATGTGAGTTGCTTTCATGAATTGCTTTGTCTGACACTAGTATCTAGTGAGAAAGATTTAAGTGGGTGCTTGGCCTCGCATGGCTAGTATGCAGGATTAGGGGTGGCTGCTCTTGACTGTAGGCATTTCCAACCAGTACAGAGGACAATAGAGTGGTCAGTTCAAACCGTGGACACAATACAAAATTGGTGACACTCATCCTGAACTTTTACGCCCCACTACTTTCAAATGTCACCAGCCGCCACTGAATGCACTGCATCTGAGTTACGCAACCCATTGCGCTTAAGATGCCGCCTCTCAAACCTCAACCACGGCACCCACCGCTATATGTCTTTGATATTCCAAGCCCCCTGCTGGAACCTCCTTACCGCCAGGATCTCCTGTCACTACCTGCAATCGTCCATCCCGTTCTCCCCGCACTGACTCTGCCGGTCTTTTTAAAGCATGCCGGTTACCACGTGGTGCATGTAGAACGCTCGAAAATGTGTGCACCATCGTGGCGGCCATCTTGACATGTCAATAGTGCAGACCTTCACTTATTAATAAAGTTTTAACAAACTGCTGTGATTCTTTCTAGCAGCAACAAATAATTTGGTATAATTCGTTCTTTCAGGTACAGCGCCCGACAAAAAATATATATATGCACCAGCACGGCAGCTCACTTTTAGCATATCCAGAGACGGACATTCATTTATTTACAAAAGCATAAAATGTTCTACTACAATTCTTTTAATATGACATCATGGTGCCCCACATGCAACCACTGGCTCAAACCAAGCACTGATCCTGCCTAATTTACCAATCAACCAATCAGGGGCTTTTAAAGCGAGCTACTCACCCGTGAGGTTCTCAAGGCGCTGGGGGGGTGCAGCTCCGGGTCAGCCAAAGTGCCAGGTCTTGAGGCTCTTCCTGAAGGTGTACAGGGTAGGGGAACATCTGATGTTGACTGGGAGCTCGTTCCAGGCTTTGGCTGTGATGTAGGAGAAGGCTCTTCCACCTTCTGGTTCTGCAGATGCGCGGGGTCTCTGCTAGGGCGAGGTCGGCGAAGCGGAGGTTTCTTTTGGGTACGTGGAAAGAGATTCTTTTGTTGAGGTATTTGGGTCCGATGTTGTGGAGGGATTTGTAGGCATGGGTGAGTAGCTTGAAGGTTACTCTCTTCTCGACGGGGAGCCAGTGGAGGTCTCACAGGTGTTGGGTCATGTGCTCGTGTCGTGGGGTGCCGAGGACGAGTCTGGCTGCGGTGTTCTGGATGGTCTGGAGTTTGTGTAGCAGGGATTTGTTGATTCCAGCATAGAGGGCGTTTCCGTAGTCCAGTCTGCTAGTTATGAGTGCGTGGGTGATGGTCTTTCTGGCTTCAGGGGGGATCCACTTGAAGGTCTTGTGGCGGATGCAGAGGGATTTGAAACAGGTGGAGGCGACGGCATTGATCTGGTGAGTCATGGTAAGGGAGGAGTCTAGAATGATGCTGAGGTTCCGGGGGTGGTCCGTCAGGGTGGGTGGGCTTCCGAGGATGGAGGGCCACCAGGAGTTGTCCCAAGCGGTGGGGGTGGGTCCCAGGATGAGGACCTCATTCTTCTCCGAGTTGAGCTTAAGGCAGCTGTTACTCATCCAGGCTGCGACGTCCTTCATTCCTTCCTAGAAGCTGAGCCTGGTGTCTTCGGGGTTCTTTGTGAGGGAGAGGATGAGCTGGGTGTCGTTGGCGTACGATACTATGCTGAGCCCATGGTGTCTGACGATGTTGGCGAGGGGGGCCATGTAGATATTGAAGAGCGTGGGGCTGAGCGATGATCCTTGGGGTACTCCACAGTTGATCTCTGTGGGTTCGGAGAGGAAGGGTGGGAGTCTAATCCTTTGGGTCCTGACGGCGAGAAAGGAGCGGATCCAGTCGAGGGCGGTTCCCCATAGGCCAGCGTTGTGGAGTCTGGCTGCATGAGTGCGGTGGGAGATGGTGTCGAAGGCTGCGGAGAGGTCTAGCAGGATGAGGGCCGCGGTGTGGCCCTGGTCGAGCAGCATGCGGATGTCGTCGGTGGCGGTGAGGAAGGCGGTCTCGTGCTGTGGTTGCTGCGGAATCCGGACTGGGAGGAGTTGAGGATGGTGTTCTCTTCGATGAAGGTAGTCAGCTGGGTGTTGACGAATTTCTCGGTGACTTTGACTGCGAAGGGGAGGAGAGAGATGGGTCAGTAGTTTTTCAGGTCCGTTGGGTCAGCCGAGGGTTTCTTGAGGAGGGGCTTTACGTCAGCCCGCTTCCAGACGTCGGGGAAGATGCCAGATTCAAAGGTGGCCTTGATGGTGTGACGTAGTTCGGGTGCAATGGCGGCGATGGCTCTGTGGAAGATGGTGAGGTAAACCATTTGACCGAAAAAAGCCCCACCAGTCGCAGAAGATGGTTGGGATTTTCCTTAAATATCTCATTCTGAAGTCAATGGACACTGAAAGTTGTTGAAGTGAAATCAATGCTAGAGTTGTTACTTTTAAGGCAAAGCAAGTTATTTATTTATTTATTTGATAAGTTTTATATAGCGCTGGCTAGACCCGAAGGTATCAGAGCGCTTTACATAAGAAAACAGCAAGTTGCAAGTTACAAAATTTCACACAAATTACAGAATGATTACATAGTCGAGACAGGAGTTACTAGCGAACATAAAAATCAAGACCAACGAGAGCTGGAAGTCCATTGGGAGGAGACAGCAGCAGAGAAAACGACGAGACAAATGTCCGAAGTCCGGCTGGGTAGGTGACGGCTATAGCGGTGTGCCGGAGCCAATCTCCCTTATAGCTGTCGGTGCAGCTCCACCGGGAATCGGCCATGTGGTTCGGGCTCCGCCGGGTTAGAAAAAAAAAAAGATCAGGAAGTGACCGAAGGCCATTGAGTCCAGAAAGGGGCGAGTGGAGATGACGAGGATGGCAGGACAATGATGTGTGTTGATGCTGTACTTGTCCTGAGCTGAATAGTGAGTGCACTGTATGTCAATGAGCAGTATTGTAATTGGTCCACGTTCAGGATCAGGATCTACTATCAGTATTTTCTGTAATGTTTCAAATTTCAAAATTTTTAAATATGAAACAAGTGAGTTTGAATTAGTACAGGTGGTTGATGTCTTAAAAAATACTTAGTCCCTTCTAACAATCTTTTCACCACCTGTATGACTCCATCCCCATGTAAATGTTTGAAAGATTGAGGCTCCCTGCCCAAAACCCCTCATGTACACATCCACTTCAATATGCACCACACTTTCCACATGCCCCATCCCCCCACACAAAAATGCATATTCTGTTGCACCACTCTTCCACAAATTGGGTTTGTTCTCTGTAACCTTCCACCAGTGCTTGAAATGGAGAAATAGAAGTGCAGGTACTCTGTATCAGAGTGCCTGCTTGTTTCTGAGAAGTGCTGGTACTCTCCAATTAAAAGCATTAGGCTTCTCTTGAGAAGTGCAGGTACTCTCCCTCTCAAAATAAAAAAAGTGCCGGTACTCAGTACCGGACAGTACTACGCCCTTTTAAAGCACTGCCTTCCACCCTCCATTCAAATGCAGCTGATGTTCATCTCCGCTCCCTGAAGTGCAGATAAGTGCTTGTGCATAGCAATGTCTCTACAGTGGGAGACACTGTTGGGCATTACCGCACTTTTAGCACGCACAGTTTTGGCCGGCTAGAGTGTGGAGTTTACAGGATCTAAACCACCAGCCTTTCCCTGCCACCCAAGAGACCTGGGAAGTTGTGGGCAAATGTAGGAAACTCCAATAGAAAACTGAAGTTTAGTAGATTGACAGTGACATCTGTGCTGGATAGATGTTGGATCGGTGTTGGCTAGATGGATGGATGAATTAATGGACGGATAGACGGCTAAATCTTGGTTAGATGGATTACTCAAAGGCTATATGCATGGATTGATGGATTAATGAATGGGCTAATTAATAGCCAGATGGGATAATTAGATAGATAGACAGACAGACCGACAGACAGATTTTTTATCTTAGATGGTACGATGTGTGTTTTGGGCTGCCAGCTGAAGTTTCCTTTAGGGCTGTTAAGCAGATTCAACAACTGGGAGCCCTCTTGCACGATACAGTTCGCTTCTCTTGCCAAGGATGCGTGCATTTTCTTTATTTAAACCGCAAATCGATAGTTTGCGGCTAAAGAAATCTGTTTAGAGATTAAGCTATAAAGAGATCCCTTGAACTGGCGCAGAGAGGCGCCCCCTTCAATGTCATTCGCTGGCCTGCAGCCCTTCCTACGGAGTGTAACTGATGACAAGCAGATGGAAATATTACATCCCTACTGGGTTTACAATTCGGCCAAGTGTTCCTCATTATTTTCGTCTTCGCTACTGATCCGACCCTCAAAACATTGCTGTTTGATATGCGGCAGGGAGCCCGGCTAGGGCTATGAGCTCATGGGCTGCAAATTTCCCATTAAAGTTTCAAAGTCGCTTCTTCTGATGTTTGCAAGAAGTATGCGCTGTAATACCTTTCCTGTGCTGAGCTTGAAAAACAAAGATTGGCTATTAAGGGCTGATAAAACGATGTGGATTGGCGGTATCTGCTCGTAAAGTGCTTTTTATCGGTGCCAGTAATGCGGTGTTTACGGCGCTCCATCCCCATTGGTCACGTCCCTCCGCCGGGCCAGATGCTTCTGATTGAGCCGCTCAGCGTCTGGCTACATTACCCAGGCGCTACTGATAGGTTAGCGGAGTCAGTGTCAGGAAATGCTGATAGCAATCTAGGCGTCTGATTGGTTGCTGATGCCATTGCCTAACAACAGCAAGAGACACGAGCTTTGTTACTTTTTTGTGTTGTTGTTTTGCTTCTTTATTAAACCTTTGACCATAGCAATGGATCCATAGCTGCGTTTTTATGGAATGGCCTCACGTGGTGTATAGCTGCAAGGAATAGGCCAAAACGATATGCGGGCTTTATTTGATATTGTTTTGCAAAGTGACTGAGTGAACTGGTCACCTGTCAGTATTGGAGAAGCCTGGCACGTCTTTAGTGGCTGCCACAGGCTCGTTTTAAGTTCAATGGGTGCTCAATCCATCTATTGCTACTGCTTTGAAATGTCAATGAAGACACTTCATGAATCATGACCTAGTTTTGCGTTAAACAAAATGTACTACTCACGAGATTTTTACCACCGCATTGATATGGGGCAGGGGAGAAGGGGGTCACAAAGGAACACGGTGACACAGGTAAGAGTGACCCATTGGTCTGTACATATCGCTATTTTGGTCCATTAGACCACTTGCCAAGAATTTTTCTACTGTGGAAAAGGATGTCTGTTATTCCCTGTTCATAAAGTGGTTGTGTCGCCTCCTCCCTTGTGGTGGACCCCCAGTACAACATTCTGTTGACTCTGCGCAATGCCTACTCATGTCCCCCATATTCACCTGCCTAGTGTGGACCGGTTATGATGCTGTACGTTTGGAATGTATCAGGCCTGCATCCCCCAGCATTCTACTGCTGGTTCAGCATTCTGCAGACACAAAAAGCAGGACTGGGTTATCCTGGGATATGGGCTCCTTTGGAGGCCCTTACCACCTGGCGGTTCTACTGTTGGCTCTTATAGAGGCCCTTACACACCTGGAGGTGCTACTATGGGTTCTTATGGAGTCCCTTACCACCTGGCAGTGCTCCTATGGGTTCTTATGAGTCCCTTACCACATGGCAGTGCTCCTATGGGCTCTTATGGAGGCCCTTACCACCTGGCGGTGCTCCTATGGGCTCTTATGGAGGCCCTTACCACCTGGCGGTGCTCCTATAGGCCTTTATGGAGGCGCTTACCACCTGGCAGTGCTCCTATGGGTTCTTATGGAGGCCCTTACCACCTGGCAGTGCTCCGGTGGGCTCTTATGGAGGCGCTTACCACGTGGCGGTGCTCCTATGGGTTCTTATGGAGCTCCTTACCACCTGGCAGTGCTCCTATGGGCTCTTATGGAGGCCCTTACCACCTGGCGGTGCTCCTATAGGCCTTTATGGAGGCGCTTACCACCTGGCAGTGCTCCTATGGGTTCTTATGGAGGCCCTTACCACCTGGCAGTGCTCCTGTGGGCTCTTATGGAGGCGCTTACCACCTGCCGGTGCTCCTGTGGACTCTTATGGAGGCGCTTATCACGTGGCGGTGCTCCTATGGGTTCTTAAGGAGTCCCTTACCACCTGGCGGTGCTCCTGTGGGCCCTTATGGGAGCCCTTACCACCTGGCGGTGCTCCTATGGGCTCTTATGGAGGTGCTTACCACCTGGCGGTGCTACCATGGGCTCTTAGGGAGGCCCTTACCACCTGGCGGTGCTACTTCTTGGCAGTATAGACTCGAAGCACAGGCACGTATCAGTAAATTGATCTGCTATCCTCAGCACTTCCAAAGACTCCACAGATTCCCATGTTGCATGCTATACAAGTAATCGTGAATACACTTGCAGAGACAGAGTACAGGCTGAGTCAGACTTGAAAGTCATTTTGTTCTGAATGGAATGGAAGTGTACCCGTTATAATGACACAATATAGGGCCTGATTATGACTTTGGCGGTGTGGCAGCGGGACGCTACGCCAGCACCCCGCTGCCACACCGCCAAAGCCATAATGCGAACACCAGCCGGATTCTGACAAGAGTCAAGGTCGGGCGGTCCTGCGGCGGCTGGTCCACGGCGGTGCAGTGCTAAGGCTCATACTTGAGCCTTAGCAAGGCACTGCAATGAGAATGCCATTGCACGTTCCTGCAGGGAATGGACTGTCAAGTCTATGCCCTGCAGGAACTGGGGTGCATGCAGACAGGGGGGCACACCATATGCCCCCCTGCATGCATCCCCTGGCACAGAGGCACTAGGGGACCCTGTAGGGCCCCCTTTGTTTCCTCACTGCCACACTTTTAATGGTGGGCTCACCGCCATGAAAACTGTGGCGGTGAGGAAACTCCTAATATACTTGGTGTTGCCGCAGCGGCTCCGCCAGCATATTAGGGGCCTCGGACCGCTGCAAAACCACCAGGGCTCGCAGATCCCTGGTGGCAGCAGCAGTTCCATGGCAGTCTGACAACCCAACTTGTTATAGGGCGGTCGGACCGCCAAACTCAAAATGAGGCCCATAGGGTTTTTGAAAGGTTTTGCTGAGTATCACTAATAAAGAGAGCTGTTTCAAGTTGTAGCCATGTCAGATAAAGCTACTGCCACAGCCACTGGCATGGATTTAAATCCTCAGAGATTCTCTTCCTAACTCCCTGTGCCTGGCAAATGTTTTATAGTCCTGCGCCAGCTTCTAGATTTGAAGAATCTAAAATACGTCAGTCTGTGTCTCTGCAAAATCCCCTCTCTTGCGATGCTCCATGCCAGATTCTCCCGCTGATGGAATACCCCACCTCCAAATGTAATGCACGTGAGCCACCTTTACAACAGCTGCCTCTTTAAGAGGCGGGGAGAGGAAGAGAGGATTTGCAAACTCACATTTTCTACATTGTAGCAGCTATATTAATACCACTAGGGTAAAAATGTTCCACTGGATCTAAAAAAAAAATTAAAAAAAATGCTGAGGCATATTTGTATTTTAGGGTGAGAGAGATAACCCCTGCAGGACAACCAGTGGCGGAACTGAAAATGATAGGGCCTACCTGCAGGACATGGTGACAGGCCCCTGACACTCCCACAATCTCAGAAATATTCTTAGACCTTCAGCTGAAAGGGGGTCCCCTGAAGGGCCATAATTTCCTGAGTGTTTCATGACCTTCAGATGACAGACGCCGGTTATGGGGTTCATCCTCTTTCAGGCCAGCTCAGAGATTATCTGATTTTGGGATGCTATTTCTACCATTTTTGGGCGATATTTTGTTTCTGTGGTGGGTTACCTTTTGGAATATATTTAGAGCCAACCAGTATTCCCCCTGCCTGTAAGGGGCAATATTTCTACCAGTTGGTGATATTCTGTAATAGGCTCTGTTTTAAAGCCATATAGTCTATTTACTCAAGGCAGATAAAATATTGGACACTATGCTGATCTGTCAATCCCATGTTTGCATGTTGACATCTGAGTCCTCCTGTTTTTTGCAAGTTGAGGCATCAGAGCCACGAGGTGTCGGGAAAATTGGGAAGCCTGGTGTATGGCACGGCAAACAGTGGTGAGAACATTTTCTGGCAGATGCACAGAAAAGAGAAGGTTTTCATAGAGACACAATTACTTTTAAGGCGCTCCTAGTTAGGCATTGGTTTAGAACAGGGTTCTCCAGTGTAGGGTCTAGGAGGGCCGGATCCATTCCAGTTTTTCAAGATAACTACATTTATCTAAATGTGGCTATGCTAAAAATCTGGCATGGATCCGGCCCTCCAGGACCGACTTTGGAGAACCCTGTTATAGAAGGTAAAATTAACAATTACAATTCAGTTTTTAAAAAGCTGAAATGTACTAGAAGAAAGCTCAACAGACAGAATAACAGCCCAGAAACTTGTGAGCCAGTTTTGGCTACGAGCAATTTCCTCACAGTCTTTCAACATTCTGAGGTCAACAAAATTAGCATTGTTGCCTTGGGTAAGAATGGCATCTATCATTATAGGTCCTACAGATTAACCTTTTTTTTTACAGTGTCCCATACAATATTCAGATGTTATGACTTTTTTATATAAGTGCTTGGAATTCCATAGCAGTCCTCAAGAGAGAGGTTTTTTGTGCCGAAATGGCTGCCAGGAGCAGTGTGCAACTCTTACCCTGTGGATAAACTCTGTTTAGAATTGTGGGAATAGTTTTGCTGAACTTGCATTTTTGGGGACTTCCTGGTGTCTTTTCCTCATGGAAAAGCACAGTGAAAAATATTAAGATTAATGTAAGATATTTTTTCCTTTGAGAGAAGAGTGGTCGTGAAGTGATGCAGGAGACAAGCGAGCTTTGACGGGTACATCAATAGTACTGAGAGTAGAAAAAGAGCAAACTGAGAGAGTTTATGCTGACGTCGCTGGTTGGCTAAACCAGGATCAGAATTAGCTGTTTAGATTGGAGAAGAAGCCTGTCAATCACTGAGTGAGACCTGACAGGGGAACAAATGAGATTTTCAGCTGTGCTGTTTCAGCGGGTTTGGGTGACACCTACATTTTAGGCCTGGCTTATGGTAACTTTCTCCGTTACTCGTGTCTTGGCCTTCTATTTCTTTTCATGATGTCGCATTGCTGTGAAAAGTACATGTTTTGTTCTGCGTGTTTTTGACAGACAAGAGCTATAAGATCTGGAAAAGACAGGAGGCGAGTCATTTTACCATATCCTGTACTTTGGACCATTTTTTTTGAAACGCTTTTAGCATATCTTTTATGCATACTTAACATAACCTTCTCATAGTCGGGGCCGCTGGAAAAACATGATTGTGCGGCTGCAGCGTTATCCAGGTGATAATGATTAGCCACAGTTGCCACATCATTCTTCAGCACCTGCCTAATTTGCAGTTTTTAATCCAAAAAGTTATTTCTAGCTGAAATGGAACAAAATACATTAAAATCGCTGCACAAGGGACGCAGATCCAGGCGAGACAAGTCAGCCGGCGACCTTGCCCTGATGTGTGCTGTAATTCGATATTTAAAGAAGAGGCAATGTTGCCCAGATAGTGTAAAACATCCCTACTTGAAATACTGGCGGAAAGGCTTTCATCTGCAACAGGAAACAAAGACCTTAAGCACTTAAATGTAATTTAAACAGGGTGGATAAAAAATCCCTTCGTATCACAATTTTCTTTTTTTTTAAATTAACATATGCTGGTTTTATAGCTGCATTTATTTTAATCAAAGGAATCAATATTTCAAAGAATCATAAAAAGATTGTGTTTCTTTTTTAGGTCACATCTTGAATCCTAAATCACCTTCTAGTGGGACATATACTTAAAAAATATGAAATGTACTATATGTTCGGCAGAGCTGTTTTTAATTGAAATAATAGAAGCTTAATTGCATCATATTTTGCTTTTCCTTGCCACATAATTTAGTCAGTTCTGCCACATAACTTGGCTCTTGATTGCCGCATAATTCCATTGGCCTTGTTATAGTGTATGGGAAAAATCGGCTAGCTAAAACATATTTATGAAGTATGTTCTCAAGTTGCCTAAGGAACTATTTCTTGGGGGTGTTGTTTATGTTTTATACCACAATATTATTTTAAAACATTTTAAGAATGGTTATTGGATGTTATGATTACAGTATGTTCTTTTAAGGTGTCAATCAATATGAATACTCTTAGGCTCTGTCTGTTACCCGCTGGTGCTGTATCTTGGAGGTGATCGTATTTGAATGTACAGAATATAAGTGACAAGGCTGAGCCAGAGTGTTTTATGCAGGAGTAAAAGGATTGGAAGAATGGAAATCATGTGGTTGTTCTATGGGGGGATGTGGAAAGGGATTCAGGCGTAAAATATGTCGATATGTTAAAGGTCTCTTGAGATGCTTGTATTGAGTTGTTTAGATGGCTTGCGTCTGTTGTGTCTGTACCACAAAACTCAGATCTCTGCCCCTACTTCACAAGGCCCGCCCTTCACTTGGCATTAAGACTGTGACGTTTCAAAGTCTATTAGAACCTAAATTATGTATACTAAATGTTAGAAATGGGGGTCTCTAGTTGGCAATGGCTGGCCACTGTCCAAGTAGGGACCTTTCTTCCTAAGTCAGAGTGAGAGGGTTCCACCCTTTGATAACCCCTGCTCAACCCTGTGGTAACGTAGCACGAGCAGTTAGGCTTATCTCAGAGGCAGTGTGTGAAGCATTTATGACCATACACAGTAACACAGTGAGGAACACTACAAAGGGACACCACACAAGTAGTTATCAAAAATAAGTATCTTTATATATAGACTTAACACAAGACCAATAACGATAAAAAGCCACAATACTGTAAAATAGGATTACTCTTGAAATGCTGCAAAAATAGTTCAAGTGTGCAAAGAGGAGTTCAGTTCAAAGCAGTGGTCTCTGCGACCCTTTTACCTACAAAATACCTGGATTTCGTAGCAAAATCAACAAATTGTCGCAAAGAAGCTGTAGCGATGAATTTCTGCACGCGAGGCCGGTGATGCGTTAAATCCTTGCCGCGAGGGAGGATGATGCGCCGATCTGCTGATGCGTGTAGAGACGATGCGACAAACTTCTGCACGCTAGACCGTTGATGCGATGACTCGCTGCCGCAAGGGAGGAGGCGAGGCGACGATCTTGTTGCGTGTGCGATCGGGTTGCGATGCGAAAAAATGGCGCTCCGCGAGGGAGCGACGATCCTGATGCGATGCGATGAAAATGGTGGACGCTCGACGTCCGCACTGCGATGTCGTGAAGCGATGATCTCGGTGCGATGACTCGATCTTTGGTTGCGAGCACTCGGCGGCAGCAGCGCGATGATTTTTCGGGCGCTCTCGGCTGCGGCGGCTCGCAAACGTGCGTTAGCGACTATTTCAGCACTCTCTTCTCTGTAGTAGAACTAGAGGCCCTGGAACTCACAGGAGCCTCACCTGCAGATAGAAATCCTCGCTGGGAGGAATCAGGAGGCAGGTGGGGAAGTCTGATGTGCCTGAGACTTCAACAGGAGGCTAGCTCTCTCCTAGCCCTTGGGTGGTTGCTTTAGCAAGATTAATAAAAGTTCTCTCAAAAGTCCTTTTCCCTCTTCTTCCAAGTCCAATGGTAACCACTGCAGACCAATCCAAGAAACAGCACACAAGCACAAGGATAGTCACCTCCTGCAGATTCCTTCAGTTACACGGACAGAGGTTCGTCTTGACATCCAGGAGCAATACCAATTGTAGGGGTTTCAGCACAGATATTTATACCCCAAAAGTCTTTGTTCTCAAAGCTACAAGTCACTGAGCCTAGCCAGAACCAGTTCTGTTCAGTCCTGGAGCACTTTGTTTACCAGGCTGCATCCTTCCTTTCAGGAAGAGGGGGTCTGCCATCAGACGCACAGTAGGAGGTGGAGCCAGCATTCACCTTGCCAGGCACAGCCCTATTCAGGTCAAGGAGCCACCCCTCCCCATACTCTAAATGCAGATCTCTCTATTCAACCCAGGTCTGACTCAGCCTGCCCTGTCCCTCCAAAACCAGACAGCCAATACACATAACAGCAGAGCACACTGGAAGGCTTAGGCAAGAAAATACCTACTTTCTAAAAGTGGTATTTTCAAACACAGAATATAAAAATAAACTTCACTAAAAGATGTATTTTATTATTCTGAGCTCAGGCATACTAAATTCGTTTTTCTACCATGTTCCTGGGGCCAGTTAGGACTATAGAATGTAATAGTCAAACTGCCCATTCTGGCCTATGGGGAACAGGTAGCCTTACAGTAGTGAAAAACGAAATTGGGTGTAATTCACTACCAGGACATGCTACACACACCAAGGCATGTCCTACCTTACACATACAATGCACCCTACCATAGGGGTGACTTACATGATGCCAAGGGAAGGTTCAGGGGCTGGGAAGTGGGTGCACTTCACAGCCAAGATGGCAGTTCTGGACTGCACACAGACTCTGCAGTGGCAGGTCTGAGACACACTTTACAAGCTGCTTCTGTGGGTGGCGCAAACCAGCGCTGCAGGCCCACCAGCAGCATTTGGTTTACCAGCCCTGGGCACACACAAGCCACGCTACTTGGGACTAACAGGTAAACCAAATAAGCCAATCATGGATATACCAATTCACATGTCATATTTACACAGGGAGCATTCGCGCTGTGGCACTGAAGGGCAGTGGCACAGCGCCCAGAGCATCTAACACCAGCAAAAACAGAGGAGACAACAGCGAAAAATGGAAGGGAGACCCACGCCAATGGTGCCAGGTCTAACACTAAATTGTTTAAAAATTGTTAATAAAATATCGTCAAATTTCTGAAGATTTGCACTAATAGCATCATTAACTGTTCTAAATTCACATAAAAGTCTATTTATAATACGGTCTAAGACCATGCCTTCAGTCTTTCCTTTTTCTCTTTTCATCAGATTGTCTCCAATGGGTGCCTGAACAAGCCTGTGACCTAGGGATAGGGTCCTCTTAAAAGACAGACCATAACTACAGGCCAGTCTCAGCACTGCATGGGATTAGGTAAGTGTCAATGAACATTCATATTATATCCCGTTTTTTCTGTCCAACAAAGTAGTAGTGGATTTACATACTTAATATTATACTCGAATTTCCCTTTTGTGTGTTGCATGCTTGTCTTGTCCAGTTGGGTGGCAGAGGAACTTGGAGGAGGACTGTGGTGGGGTGGGCGTGGCACTGGAGTATCCTTGAAGAGGCAAACTGAAATTGAGTGCATGCAAGAGGTTGAATTCCTGTTTACAGGAAGTATACATTGTGCAAGTCCAGTCATTTTAGATTTGTATTGTGAAAAGATGATTGACAAGTCGCATAATACACAGAAGAGGTGGCATGTGGATAAGTGTGGTGGATGTTGACTTACATGGCCTGCTGCTTCCCGAGTTTCACCTGTGTTGTTTTATTACTTAAGCTTGGTGAATATCCTTTCACCATACAAAAGCCATAACAATTGGCACTATCAGACGAGCAGGTGTAGTGCAAGAGCAGTGTGGGGTCCTAGGTGGAGGAGGGAGTATAGGGTCCAGCATGGGAGGGGCATCATTGTAAGCAAATGGGTGCAGTTGAGAGTCCTAGGGTGGGGGAGCAATGCAGAGTCCAAGGGGAG
Source organism: Calotriton arnoldi (assembly GCA_963921515.1). NCBI lineage: Eukaryota > Metazoa > Chordata > Amphibia > Caudata > Salamandridae > Calotriton > Calotriton arnoldi. Next base: position 903,258 of record CAWUFW010006540.1, read on the forward strand.
GAGTGTGAGACCTAAGGTGGAAGGGATGCTGTGCAGGGTCAATGGGGTGGGGAGTCCTGCAGAATATATTGGGACCTCATGGTCAGGAGGAAGGGAGCAGAGCAGGGCAGATGCAAGATCTGGGTGCGAGCAGCAGAGTGCTGGGAGGGGGCGGCGAAGGCTGAAGGAGGAGCAGGGTGGTCCTGGAGAGCACTAGTGAGTCTAGATGAGATGAGTTACTTGTGTCAGGGTAACTCTGCGAGGGGATGGAAGACTCGAGTGTAGATTTCAGAAGAGTGTCATTGTTGACAACTGTAAGGCTGCTACATGGGCCTCCCCACATGTTTCATGACGCACAATAGGTAAAGGATGGGTTGCTCAAAGTATGTAGACTTTGGCAGAGGTGTTATCAACTCAGTTCATGTATTTGTGGCGACAAAAATGATGTCTCTGTGTGAATCAGTGCCGAATACGCTATTTAGAGATGTCCTCACCAATAAACGAATGGGGCAAGGATGAAGGAAAAATGGGGGTCATGACTTCATTACTTACAAGTGATCTTCATTACACATCATCTCTTCCTTGTTGCAGACCTTCATCCCTCCTTTCCTTTCCATCTTTTACTGGCCTTTGACTAACTAGGTAAAACTACTGAATTAGAAGTAGAGGACATGATGGGAGGAGAGATATAATATTGGTACCAACCTTCTCGGGACAGGCTTTAATTTTCATTTGGGGTGGCATAAGGGCTGGCCTGAGGAAGAGATTATGGGCCTTATTACGAGTTTGGCGGTCCTCCTGTTGGCCCGCCACCGCCGTGCTGACAGGAGGATCGCCAAGCCCATAGTGCACCCGCTCGCCGGATTACGAGTGAATCCATGGCAGGCGGGCAGTGCTGCAGCGGTCTCACAGCAGTGGGCTGTTAGGCTCATAGGAGAGCCTAACATGCAGCCTGCCACCGTGACAGCGCCTGCAGTACGTTCCTGCACGGTGTGGCACGCATGCCACACCATGCAGGAACAGGGTGCAATTACAGGGGAGCACATGTGCCCCCCCACCCACATGCACCCCCAGGCCCAGAACTGACAGGGGGCCATGTTGGGGCCCTTTTAATTGCCTCTCCGCCACCCTTTTCATGGTGGGCTCACCGCCATGAAAAGGGCAGTGAAAAGACAACTCGTAATATGCTTGACAGTGCCGGCAGCGGCACGACCAGCATATTCAGGCCGGTTGCAGACCGCTGGCCCAGCGGGATCCTTGAGCAGGCGGTCTCATGGTAGTTCGACCACCACACTCCGAATACTGCGGGCGGGCCTGCAGTATGGCAGTGGTCGGACCGCCACCACGAGTACGGCAGTCCTGAGGACCACCGTACTCGTAACTAGGCCCTATGTGTGATGAAGTTTACCCATACATAATAGGGGCATTTTGGCTGATACTAAGTGCTACTGTAACACCTTGATGCACTAATATTATTATCGCACTGCATTAGCAATTTAAATGAAGAATTATCAGAGGAGATGTGGTCTAGTGGCTCATTTGCCGGCCTTGGGAGATCAGGTCCTGGATATGAATTCCAACATCGTAAATCGTTTGATTTGGGGAAAATCATTTAACCTAAATGTGTCTAAAATTGTGAACGCGTGAAACGCAATTATACAGTTCAAAGAACCAAATCCCAAACTGAAGGTACAGCACTGTATTGCTTCTCAGCTAGGTTTGTACTATACAAATGCCAGTACATACATCTAATGACATGGGGTGCAGCATATCCTGCACATTTTTGCAGCTGGTTACAACCTTCCTTGCTGATGTTAACCTGACACAGAATTTTTATGATCTGAAGTGGAATTACAGAATCGCACCAAATTTGCAGTAATCGAGATTTGCGGTAAGTCATTTGGGTCCTCTTTGAAAGCACTCAAAGTGTGCATCTCCATCGCCTCATTAGGACTAGGGGGGTGCGAAATTCACATCATTATGTGAAATTCAGCAAGAACTGCGTTAAATGACATGCAAAACCGACACTTAAAGCTACACTTAGAGCTACATTTTAGCGTTAATTGTATCCTCGAGTCCATTTTGTACGTGATTATGCATTTCGCGCTACAAAATTAGCGCAAAAAAACATCCGCGGCCTGTGCAGGTAAAAGTGGTGGGGCAGTGGGCCCTGGTTGGGAGGGGATTCGACAGACGACCACGAGGGAAAATTAAATAAATAATTAATTTTCCCTCGTCAGCGTTTGTCAAAATCCCCCACCCGGCCCCACCGCTCTGACCTGCACAGGCCGCGGCTGCAAAAACAGAAGCGCCACGGACAGCACCTGCTTGCATTCTGGTCATTTGCATTCTGGTCCGTGCTCCTGCGCTAAAATTTAGCTGCAAACATGGTGGAATTACGCATCAAGACGTCATGAATATTTTTGGGAATTTCACGTAACAAGCGTAACACAAAATTTGCAAAATAATGCAAGATTACATTGACATAATGATAATTTCATCTCTGGCTAATTCGGACCCTGTGTAAGGGGTGTATCCATACTGTGAAATGCAGGGAATGGGAAACCCCTAGAATGGATTCAGGAGCTGGCGCCTGCAGGTGAAGGGGGTCTTACAGCGTCTCCCTTGCGGATTCTCCACAAGTCCCTGAGCAGTGCATAATAATCAAGTTGGCCAGGTTATTCTAACAGTAATTATCTGCCAGGCATTTCCAGCGGCTCCCACCTTTCGATTCAAGAGGCAGACGCGACAGCCGACATTGCCGCGTCGTGGTAAATTATCATTCAGTTACAGTGACTTCGATCCCATATGAATGCAGATGAAGCCAACAGCAACTCTCTTTTCGCCACAGTCTGCATTCCCACATATGTGCGTTTCTCTCAGATGCGTGTGGTATCCGTGTGTCCCCCCCTGCCGCGTGTCCATAGTGAAATTATCGAAGGATTTGGAGACAAAAAATAGTGTCTATTTTGAGATGGCTTTTGATCAGGAAGATATTTTCATTAAAATTTTTAATTGAGCATGAAGGTTCAAAAGGGTAAATCAGCAGCTCATTATCTAGAAAATTCTGTCCTATTGCGCATCACAGAATAGCGCTCAGCGTATCTCACTACCTGGCCAATTGGAATATCGATGGACGGGGCAGCCAGGCAGAAAGAAGGGCACTTCCGGGTCAGGGACACACTGTTGCGCCATGTCCTAGGTGATGCACTCATGACCACCAATGCTAAGTGTGCAGGATGAGAGTGAGCTGTTTACTACACCCGGTCAGTACTGACACCAGGGGGCGCTGTGGTTACTGGGTGCAGTAACCACATCTAATTCTCAGTTTTCCTTATGAAAATTAGGAATTACATGCAGAACTTGGTGCTTTCTGCAACAATGTCTGCATATTGGGCATGTATTGGAATGTATTGCGTCTTTTCACCTGGAACATTTTGGAAGGTTTGACCTGCCGAATTCACCGGGGTAAAATTGCAGGTGATGCGCTGTGTCCTGCACAATTGTTAATTCCATTCCCAGTGGCAGCTGCTACCAAACAGACTGGTGGGGGGGGGGGGATACTTTTTTTTTTAGAACATACCTGGGAACGGCTGCCGCCTCTCCTCTGTCCTATTCTCTTCTGGCTCCTCGCAGCAGGGAAGCACACAGGCTCCCAGACTCCCCTAGCCAATCATGATGCTGACACCAGCATGACAGTAGCGTCGTGATTAGTCTGAGTGGCCTGTCCCTCAGACAGGGAGTGGGAGCCTGTGCATGTTCGCCACCCGGCCTTGCAATATAGCCGGGTGAAGAACATGCTAAGTGTGCATGACAGTGTGGCCGTCCCAAGACAGCCGGCCAAACCGTCATGCGCACTTAGAGAGTGCACACCACTCCTCCGCCTGCTCTGGACAGCCCAGCCCCGCACATCCATGGAAACCAACTGAGCCAGTAAGGAAAAATAAAGTGATAATAACATTGCATTATTATCATTTCATTTTTCCTTTTTGAACTGCTCAGAGAGCAGTGGGGCGACGCTCCTCCGCCTTAGCGGAGGAGCCGCCGCTGTCCATTCCCTGAGCTAACAATGTGTTGCTCAAGGACTGGAATTTACAGATCCTCTCGGAATTGTGCGTATGTTGTGCTTCCACAAACCCTTCTTGCGTCATTGCACAAGTCTCCATGATAATTAGGGAAGGTGCCTTCACGCTGAGTGGGCTCAAAATGTGCAATTGTGCAATAAATATTAAACATGGTGCAATGCAGCAGTCTACTGCCACTTCTGTAAATGAGAAAGGAGTGCAAAAGGTTGGCGTAATTCCTGTGCACTTCTGTAATCCAGACTGTGGCTTGCACATCTGGATCTTCAGAAGCATTACTGCTGCCAGAAATAAGTGCAACGGTACCAGTGGTAAATTACACCCACTTCTGCAGCAGTCAATACATCAAATCAGAAACCAAAAACATTGCAGTGCCAGTTTAGGCTCTTCCTCAAAAGCCCCAAACAAGATCGTCCTAAGTGAGGCAGATACATAAATCAAAATACCACCACGATCCCTTCTACAGACCTACCACAGACCATCTTCCTAAGCAGTGCTTTAAATGGAAATACAGAAGTGCTGGTGCTCTCTATCCACAGTCCCTGTTTTCTTCTGGTAAGTGCTGGTACTCTCCCATTATTTGTATTGCAGCAGTGCTGCAGTAACGGAACTAATGTTCACAGAGAGAACTTGATTTGCCCAAGAACACACAGTTTGTTCAATTGTGTGTCATGATCGGGCCTGTTTATTGTTGACAAAAATATTTCATCATAGCAACAAGAGAGCAGAATGTTAAGACATCGACGAAGAACACAATTTTCGATGCATTTTGATACTTTAATATGATAGGGCCCACACATTTGACCTCATTTTTGTCTGGCACACTTTTATCACTTTCTGACTCAAAATAAAAGCGGAATGTGGGGGACAACAGAAGTGGTCCTCAGTAGAGTTGCGACCCTGCCAACACACATGATGCCACCATGTGCCGCGTGATATCAACTCAGATCACACTTTCTCGCAATGAAGAGCCAATATCACACAGCGAGTCCATGATGAGCTGGAAAACCCTGCACATGTGGGCCTTCCAGCTCATGTCTGGGGGCTCTTTGCTGCTGATGTGTTTTGCAACCTCAGTGAGATGTGGGTGGCAGCACTGGAAGCCTTTGTAGCATTTTGGGGGCAGAGTAGGAGCGTCTCCTCTAGTTGTGCTGGGATCTAAGCGCTTGCCCCCTCTTCTTAGCCCTACTCCCTCAAAACCCACCACCGGGGCTGAGAAGGGAGTGATGGACTCAAAGCCCGCTCCTTCTCTTGACTCTGAGCCAACAGTCCTCCTCAATACAATTATTTTCAAGGGCCCTGGAATGGAGATGGTGCTTAGCGTCAATGTCGCAAGTTAGGCCCCCCCCCCCCTCCTGGAATTTAAGTGGCAAATTTACCAAGTTCTACATTTTGCTAAAATGTTGGGAAAAGGAACAGATGGACTCTCACTGTTCTAAACTTCTCTTGGCATTGAGGTAAGGAGAAGAGCTGTCCGACCCTTTGTCAGCCCAGTCTTTATTTATTTATATACTGTCTTTTACAGCTCAGACACCACCTAAAAGCGTTTCAGAACACTGTCCAGTGAAAAATCCAAAACAGGGCAGCAGACAGCAGTGCTGAGCAGCCAATAAGATTTAGTTACAACAAGGCATAGAGGGTAGCAATACAGGGGTATATACTCACAACTGTGTATATATAGGGGAACAATACAACTGGACATGTTGACAAAAAGCTACATTGTGTAACAATACAATGTGATGCAGTTACAACAAGGCATATAGGGGAGCATTACAACCGGATATATTTGCAAGATATATTGGGTAAAAGTGCAATAGGATAAAGTTACAAAAAGCAGTGGCGGCTGTTACCAAAATTAAGTGGTGTGGCAGCGCAGGGTGGGGGGGAATATATGAAAAAAAAAGGATTTACCTGCCGGAGTCGGTGTCCAGCTTCTTCCAGGATCGCACGCACTGCACAGGCTCCCAGACTCCCCACCCAATCCAGACGCTGCTCTCATGCTATTACCCAGCGTGAGAAAAGCACTGGGATTGGTCTGAGCGGGTTGGACTGACGCTCGCTCAGAGACAGGTAGCCTGTGCCTCTTCTCCCACCAGGCTGTGCAACACAGCTGGGTTGGGGAAATGTAAGTGGGCATGTCGGTTTGGTCGCCCTGAGACGACCGGCCAAACCGACACACATGCTTACAGTGCGCAACTCTCCTCTTCTCTGCTCAGCCTGCTGCCATCATAGACGATGGCCCATCCTCGCCCTAGACTCAGGCACTCGGTTCAGCCAGGGAAAAAAAAAATGCTAATAAATGGTTTTATTATCATTTTTTTTTTTTTTAATCTCCTGGTCCTGACCAGTGGGGCGACGCTCCTCCACAATAACGGAGGAGCCGCCCCTGTCAAATAGGCATAAAGGTTAACATTACAACCGAATATAGTTACAAGGCAACAATGGTATATTATGGTTTATAGTTACAACTACATCTATAGAGGAACAGTACAGCTGGACACGTTGACAAAAAGCTATATTGGGTAACAATACAGCGGGATGTAGTTGCAACAACATATATAGGGCAACAATACATCAGGGTATATTTGCAAGGCACATTGTGTAAAAATACAATCAGATATAGTTACTACATACCCACCATACAACAGGTTATAATTATAACAAGGCATAGAGTGTAACACTGCAATGGCATATAGTTACAACTAGGTCGGTAGGTAAAAAATTAATGGGGGCATGTTTACTAAAGATGCATTGGGTAACAATACAGTGGGATATAATTGCAACAAGCCATATAGAAAGAGCAAAACAGGACATAGTTACGACAAGGCATATTGGGTAACAATACAATGGGATATAGTTACAACAAAGCAGCATGATATAGTTACAACAAAGTACATTGGATAACAATACAATGGTATATACTTGCAATAAGGCATATAGTGTAGCAATGCAACAGAATGTAGTAACAACAAGGCTCCAATAAAACAAGGTATCAACGGTGGCAGTACAACAAGGTATAGTTACAACACAGTATATTGAGGAACAATGCTTACAACAAGGCACAAATACAACAGGATATAGTTACAACACAGTATATTGGGTAGCAATACAATGGGGCTTACTTACAACGAGACACGAGACACCAGTACAACAAACTATAGTTACAACAAAGAATATAGGATAGCAAAAGAGGCAATTGACAAGGGGAAGAAGCAGAGCATCACTGAATTGCACATTACAAGAGGGGATGCACACACAGAAGCTGGTTGGAGAGTAGCAGCAACAAATCTCATAATCAGCCTTTAATGGGTGAGGGAAGTAAAGGTTGCAGCAGCACTGACCAGTGAGGCCAGAAAGAGGCACTTGTAGGTAAAACTGTTATACATAGCATTCATGTCTTAGAATGCATGGAGTCTTTAGGCAAAGACAGGGATAGCCCTCTAATGATACCACTGAAGCCTCCTGGGAACTGAAATGGATACAAAAGGTGAACGGTGCCTCCACCTTTATAATTTGTCTGTCTAATGTTACTGTGGAAAACAAGGCAACCCAATAATGTGTCGCTGTTTACGCAGATGCCGCATAATAAACACCGCTGCAACTTATTAACAAATAGAATTAAATGCACACTCCTAACCCGTTCACCACCATTGGTATCAGATGGGTCCGAGTGCAAAACTACATGCTCTCGCAACTGAAGTTCGCTTTCCTTCCAACCTGTTTGGCTCACCACAGATCACCACAAAACAACCAACTACTGCCACACTGGGCTCAGCATCTGATCTCACATAGGACCCAGATACCCCCATTTTGGTCCACAACCCAAACGAGACACCAACAAAACTTACAGAGGTCGTGAAATTGGTGGAACAGTTTTTATTACAGTCATGTCAAAATACACATGTGAAATCACATTCATGTAATACACAAATTTAGGTCAAATATTAGCAAAACATTGTGAAGAATTAGGCATAGTGATAAAACAAAACGTCACACAATAAACAATGCAGTATATGGACTTATGAACACTAACAACACCAAAAATAACAACACCAAAAGACCTTCCGCATTCCCAATCGTCATTGGACCACACATGTTTAGCCACCTGCATCGTGGAAGGGGAGGGTGGTCCGCTTCACTGTCCCTTGTCCTCATCCCAGGGGAACGGCTCCCAAATACCAATCTGCCAAAAGGGCCTGCGTTGAGGTGGCCAGGAGCTGTAGCCCCGTGCCCACCCTGGAGATCTGTGCACCCTAGCCCTCAAGCTGGTGTACATCCGCTGACTAGCTCAGGACTGCTGGACCCTATCCTTGGTGCTGTTCTGGGGAGTCTGCTTTTGAGGACCCCTCTGCTGACTAGGGGTGAATTTTACTGTTCAAGATCCTGCCACCTAAACCATTGGGTTGGGTGGTGGGAAAATTATTGTCTTTCGGTCCGCCGTCGCCGCGATGCTCTGCTCCCACGAAAAGGCTGAGGCCAGAGGTAGGGTCACCTCAATCGAATCCTACACTGTCTTCCTCCCACTCTGACTCTGACCCAGACACCTCAGCGCCCCCCTCATTGCTTAACTTGGCTAGGACCAGCTTCAGGAGCTGTGTTAACTAGGGATCCCCGTCCCCCTTTGGTTTACCAAAATGACCTCCCTTAGCTGCCATTATCTAGCAATTACCTGGACCAACAAACAGCAAAGGGAGGAAACATAAGGCACAATCCAGTACCCCACTGCCCCCAGGCAGACACCACAAGCAATTGGCTTGGAATTTCAGGGGAGACAATTAATATCCAAATGATTGTGGCCTCTATGGGACGGTAGCTCCCATAAAGCAAGGGGCACCAGAGGGCAGAAGGAAGCGACCGGGCCAAATCAGCTGGTTGGGCATGAACAAAGGGGGGTTACCTCTAGCCCCTAGACCTCCGCTGTGGACGTTTACTGGGTTGGGGACAAGCCGATTCAACCTCTCCTAGTCGGGGGCTTATGCTGCAGGGAAAAGAGGCCAAGGAGCACCTCAGCCGGAGCCCCGCACACTTTGCAGATGCTAATGCCCATCGCGGCAGGCGAAAGTGACGCACATTCAGCGCTACTTTGCCCCTTCTTTTTCCTCCTCCCCGCATCTCGCGAGAGGTGAAGCAGCAGGAAGTAGCTTCCCGTTGGCATGCCGCCGGATCGCGATAGGGCCGGGTCATGGTGGTCCTTGTCCTAAATGCCGCAACCCACAGGGGGAAGGGTCGCTCTGTCCAGAAACTACTACCTCAATCATACAACATACAACTGATTTGCACATCAACAACCCCCTCACCTTGGCCGATGCCCAGAAGTGACTTTGCGTCAGGTCCTATTCCCTGCTTTTTTTGTGCTCCTATGCTCATAATAGATGCTAAAGTAAATTTATAGGTGGATACAAAAGGAGATTCAGAGCAGGCCTGTGCGAAATTTTCATTATGTCGGTATATTCTTGCATAATTCCCAGCGTTTCACACTTTGTTCGCTATGCAAAATTCCCCAATCATACCATTACGCCACATCATAGTCGTCAAGTGCGTTCGGGTATAAATATTGCAGGAGCACGAGAAACGCAAACAAACAGATTAAAGAGCAGCTGTTGTGCATGGCACTTGTGTTTTTTGCCCTATATAGCACATAAAATGTTCCTGCCTGTGAAGCATTTTGCACTAAAATATAGCACTAAATGATGGGTTTGCATTTGGTGTAATTTTTCAGAAATTTCACATAATTATGCAAAAGTAAATTACTTGAATTCACACACCTTAATTTTGCGCCACAGAAGCATGATCGGCTAACAGACATTTATGCTCGCATTTCATACTTACTACCATAGAAAACGAGCCAGCCGCATATAGGTTTTTCCATAGGAAGGGGCAGGAGGGATACCATTTAGGAAGAACGTGGGCACTCACAGTGTCGTACATTCGCAGGTAATCCCATACCTTCCTAATGCTTTTTCCCATCCCATTTACACAGGAAAAATACTCCAAGAAAGGTTGAGAATATATCTGTAAGAGTGGTGGGGCATTTCCCCTTACATCCCAAAATTTCATGCATGTGCACGGGAAGCGATAGCTCGACCTGGAAAAACATTTCCTCAGAGGAGAATCTGCAGGAGTATGTGTGGGGCATCAGGAGAGCTCATGGATTTTTGTAAATACCCACAAAGTCCCTATTCTACTGAAATCATAGGAGTAAACCTGGGATTAATAGATTTTGACTTTTAAAACTAGTTTTGTGAATTGGTGCTATTGAGTCTGCATTCAGCCCAGGGGATCTTTATATCCCCCAGCAACAAGATGTGTTGGTCAAAGCAGAATTAATGTGTCAATCATGTCAATTGACTCAGCTCACACATCTCACACTTCTGTACATTAAGATGTAAAATTTGGGCACCTCATGCCTATTGCATAACATCGCAGAGGGTGGCGCTCACAGCAACACTAGTGTGCACACTCACAACTCTATCAGGACGGCCATATAAGCTGGTCGTACAAATCAGGGTTCTCCAAAGTCAGTCCTGGAGGGCCGGATCCATGTTTTTTAAGATAACTACATTTATCTAAATGAGGATATGCTAAAAATCTGGCATGGATCCGGCCCTCCAGGATCGATTTTAGAGAGCCCAAAGGGATGTTACTCTCTTGAGCAGACCCGATGGTTGGATATGACAAAGTAAAAGAGCTGCTTTCGGGCACCGCCACTCAGTCCTTAATTTGTAAAATAATAAGTGCTTTGGCTTAAAGTTGTGCTCAGAAGCCCAGGGTTGGCGCAATCCAAGGTAGCAGGCTGCTGAATACCAAGACTGAGTAGTCCTGATTCCCCCTCATGCCTCTTTAATCCACCACCAGACAATCTGCTTCTTTAGCTCACTCTTGCAGGTAATTTTTCATCCTCACTTTCTCCCTCTGTCAATTTCTCATCCCCCTTCTTTACCACTCTTGTATTTTGTTCTCTCTTGATCTGGATCAAACTTTGTTTAGGAAAAGTAACTGGCAGTCACCCAAAAATGAGTGCTGATGGGCCCCACCTGCAACCACCTGCTCAAATTAAGCACTACCACTACTACCAAGTAGTGGCAAATCACAAGAAAAGGCCTGAAAACTACATTGTTCCTAGGGGTCGGGGAGTACTACAAAGGTAAAAAAAATTCTTTCCTCAAGCACTTGAAAATCCCTGCAACATTCTTGGCCTTGATACAATTCCATTAAGGCGTGCTGATGTCTACACTGTTTTGCAGCACAACAAATATTGTGCTTGGAAAGGCCTTAATATGTGTATATAGGGGTACTGGGTGTTAGAGAGCAGTAGAAAAGCCCATGACCCCCTATAGGAAGGACGACTGCAAGTATGCAATTCAGAGGGTGCAGCTTTTAAAGGCGGCGTAATTTGCAGGTTTCAACCTAAATATTCTAGCTAAAATGGATTGAAAGTTACTAAAACAAGCACTATGATTGGTGCTGCGTGGTGGCACACCGTTTAGAGCGGATCAGTGGTCACCTTTCTGTTTCTCATAGCTGCATACAAGTATTAACCTGGCAGCCAATGAGGTGAAACATTTGCCCAAAGGGTATAAATGTGTGTTAAGGTGCCAAGATAGCGAAATACCATCACAGAAAATACCACATTGTGCCTTTTTAATTTACCTTTTTCTACCACATAATTTAGTAAAGCATGCCACATAATTTGGTTCTCCGTTGCCACATCATTCTAAATACATGTCTATGATATGTTAGGGTGGGAAGTTTTAGGATTGGCCTTGCTGAGCCAGATCAGGGCTAAGGTAATAGAGATATGGTATGAAAACAATTTGACACAATGCAGTTTTCTTAGTTAACCTATGCTGGTGATTGAATTCCATTTCATGATCTCTAAAGATATGCACAAATAAGATGAAAACTATGTCGCTTCTCATCAAGCCTTATGAAGTGTATTTCTGTTATGCAGTCGTGAATCTTAAAGCTGTATTTGTGAAGAAAGCTTGTAGTTCCTAAGCAGACATATTAGAAGCTTTTGCAGGGCCAGAGGCAACAAAATAAAACGGGCCACTTCCAAGGACAAGGGTCTGTTTCAGAGTTTAAAAACAAAGGTCTTACAGGCAAAGAGAAAACATAGCAGATCCACTATCTAGCGCCATCTAGTGGTATTACCTGCTAGCTGCCTTTCCATGAACAAGGTAGCCTTGCTTTCTGATAGGCCTGGACCTAAGCAGGCAGTCGCGGCCGGCATGTCTTGCGGCGGGTGGGCAGGGGGTCGGGTGGGTAGGGGGGGTTATGTGGTGGAGGGTTTAATTTAATAATAAAAAAAAAATTAAACTTACCTTTCCGCCGGCCGGGTCCCGCGTCTTCTCTGCTCCTGCTCTCATGCCACCGGCAGAAACAGGAAGCAGAAGCAGGCAGCCAGGCTCCCTCCCCTCAGCCAATCACAACGCTGTAATGCAGCGTTGTGATTGGTCGGGACGCCGCCCAGCCGGGGGCTTATGGGGGGCCATTATCTCCATGCATGCTGCATTGCAGCCTGCACGGAGAAGGGCAGAGTGTACTGGTTTGGGCGGCCCTAGGGGGGAGACCAAACAGTCTTTGTGCACTCTGGAGTGGGCACACCACTCCTCCCCTGCCTGCTCGCAGATCATCCCCGCCCGCCCGCAAACAAACATAAAATGGTAATAACTGAAAGTTATTACCATTTTATGTTTCTGCTTCTTGCACTGCAAGAAAGCAGTGGGGCTATGCTCCTCCGCCCTAGTGGAGGAGCCGCCCCAGCAGGCAGGACACCTACTACATAGCAGATCCCCTCTTTCTGAAATCAGCTTCCTGGAATTGGCGGCAGCCAGTGGAGCAGAGGTACAGAGCCTGTATGGCCCACTGCCCAACTAGCAGGACAGCGATCCTCTCAGCAGAACACTGTGCAGTAGCGTAACGAAACTTGAGGGGGCCGCCTGCAAACTACATGGATGGGTCCCCCTCTGGACTCAATCAGGACCTCTCAGGCCAGGGTACCGTGATGAGGGGGCGCCCTGGAGCTCAGTCCCCCCTCCCGCACTGTGGGTGCTGCGGGGGCCTATGTTACGCCATGTAAGCATCCTTGGGATTGTAAAGGGCCCCAACATTCTACTTTGATATTCTGCTATGTGGCCTGTGAGGGTCCTCTGCTGTTACCCATGAAAGACTCAAAAACATGAGTGCATGAGTGAGACAAAGGGGGAGTAAACAGGCCATTGCATCAGTCAGTGTCACTGACCTAGTGAAGGAACAAGTGTGTCAAAGAGAAAGCGATAGAACATGTAAATGAATGATCTAGAAAGCAAACTAGTGTATGAAAGGGCCAGATAAGTGAGTGAGTAAAAGATGTGAGTCAATCGGTTAGAGATTGAGCAGATGGGTGAGTGGAAGAGTAAATGAGTGCATAGGGGAGTAAGGAGAGTGACAGTGCTTAAGTATAGGAGTGAACAAATTGAGTGAATAGGTGAGTGACAGAGTAGTTAGAGGAAGGCACCATTGAGGGACTGGGAGAGTGAAGCTATGAGTCACGAACTGCAAATGAAAAGTGCTCCCTTTATCGTGCCCTGGGATGACCTTTGACCTCACTCACTCTCAGTAGAAATCCTTTGTTGAAGGAGAGCGAGTGTACAGGGTAGCTTTCTGCTACCAGCTCTGATGATGTTTCAGACCTACGCTAGAAGATACCCATTTAATGCTAACCTAAAACGTAGGGCCTGATGCACGTAATTTCCATTTGCAAAAAGTGGTTCCGAATTGCACACCGGATTTTTGCGAATGGAAAGGAGTTTTGAGAACCAACATATGCACTAATTGTCGGTTCTCATAATTCTAAAGCATAATGGATATCAATCCGAGGTACCTCGTGGGTATTCATGAGGTCGGTTGCAACTCACTATGATTGGATGCCATCAGAGGGATGGTAGCCTGCTAGGGTCAGCAGACAACCATGTCTGTGATCGGATTTTAAATAAAGGCAACTTTTTTTTATGCAGCCTGTTTTTGTTAAAAGAAACGGGTCTCTATTTAAAAACGAAATGTTTTTTTTATTTGTTTGATGGTTACCAGTCATCCCGTAGACACCTGCCTGCTCCCCAACAAACTTTTTTTTTAGCATTTTCAAACAAAAAGAGGTTGAGAGCACACTGTCTCACAAGCCAGCGCTCAGCTCACCGCAATGCATTATGGTAAATGTAGTGCATGATAACACTTCAGTGGCAGTCTTTAGTTTTTCACCCATGTTGGTACGGCCAGTGCTGTGTATCTCTAGACACATGGAGGATAGTTGTCCTTCTTCAGTAGAGTGCAACTCATTGTTTTGGAGGTGCGGGAAGTGCTGAGAAGACTTTGGGCAGCATTTCATGCACTGCATTTACTATGATGCAGTGGAGCGAACTGAGAGCTAGGATGAGAGGCAGTGTGCTCCACCCTCTTTTTTTTTGCATTCACAATCGAAAAGGGGTCTTAAGGAGACCCCTTCCCATTTGCGAATGGGTTAACACCTCCAATATTTTACAAATGGATTTCGGTCACAAAACATTGATAGATTCCTTACCAAATAGCTATTTGGAAGGTGTGCCTTAAACAAGCCCCTTCCAATCCTTTATGGGTTTCTAAACCCATTTTACGTTGCAGTGACGTGTTACTGAATTGGAAAATGGGTTCAGTACATGACAAAAAGCCATTTTGCATTTGCAAATCCTGTGATTTTAAGAAATGGAGGCTTTGCAACTGCAAAATTGCTTTGTACATCAGGCCTAGATCTCTATGTACATTCAGTCACTGGCCTCTTTGCTGAACTATTCTCTTTTAATTGTGAAAGAGGTGTTTATTTAATGTCACTTGTCCTCAATGGCGTTTCTAGAAGGTAATTTTAAGCGGGCATACATTGGGCCACGGATAAAACTGGTGGGGCCACTTAAAATGTTTAAATCTGAGTTTGTATGTATTTATGTATTCTGGTAGAGCAATTTGAAATTCTTATAAAAAACTCTACATGTCAAAATGGTACGCAATCTTTAACATTTTTGAGCATATATGAAAGCTGCTGATATCAGGAAGCCATGATCTTTCAGTCCAGTGAAATATTACCAAACCAGGCTGAAACAATAGAAGAGTAAATTATCTAGATAAGTCCTACTGTGTGATTCTATGACCTGCAGCCTTCGCGTGTGGAAGCGTGCAATGCCTACCTGATGAGATGCGGCTGTTTGATGTCAGCGTTATTTTGGAAGCCGCTCTGGGCATGTCTGCGAAGCCCTTCGATTGTCCGCGGCCAGTGTACAGGATCACCACAAGGGCACCAGGGCTGAAAGGGCAGCGCTTGAAGCTACCCAACTGCTGGCGTTTGCACATCCTCAGAGAGGCTTATCAATGCGCGGTGCAACTGCATGCAAGTCGCGGAGGGGACCTTGCACAATGGCGGAGCCACGGTGTCATTTCTCAAAGCCGCTACCAAGGACAATGCCTACTTTGTGTCGACGCAGGCAGCGAGGATCCAGGCTCATTTATCACACAGGCAACGCAGTCGCCGTCCTTTAAACAGTTTGACCCTTGCCTACGCGGCTTGTGTGCGGGGCACAAACAAGTGGAGACGATGGAGCTTGTACTTTAGTAAATTCTCTGACAATAGGTCCTCTTGATTTTTCTGCCTGATACACAGCAGTGCAAGATAAACCTTCAAAGACACTCCATTGCCAGATCAGGGAGTCTATGGATCACTCTTCTGCAGAGGTCAATCTTTGAAAGTTCCCATGTACTCGGGTCATGGATCAAATACGCTCCATTTGATGTTTACGACTTATTACATTGTCCAAATAGGTGAGGAGATGATGGAGGAGAATCTCCTGTTTATGGGTGAGATACGCATGCCTCCTGCTCTCGCAACTTGACCAACACACAGAAGAAGCCTCATAGCTGCCTACAAAGAGATTGTATCTTGATTGGCAGGCTGGGGTTTTATTAAACTGTGCCACTGAAATGCTCACAAGAGCATATCAGGAAACAGGTATAAAACAGTGATGACAAATTTACACGCCATTGGTAACAGCAATACTGGGAGGTCCATCTATTCTCTCCGCAGACCAAAATCACCATCATCCTCATGGTAGACGGTGTATATTAGCAGGGCGTGAGGATTTAGGGAGTGGTATCAAGGCTTCGCGAGCAGTTTTTGCCATCTGAAACTATCACTTTCACCCACACAATGGCCAACATGTCGTAATCAAGTAAAGTGGATTACAACTGCATGCGTGTCTGGAATGATCACTCGAGCACTGAATTCGATGATCCTGTGTCTGAACGCCTGCCGTTTACTAATCCAGCGCCTGCCTGCCATGAAGCTCCTGTTGGTACGTTCCCAATGTATGGCCTCTGCTCGGGGTACGATGGATGAAATCTGACACAAAATAGGTGGTCTGCGGATGGTGTTGGCTATTAAATGCTATGCCTTACCACCTCATTTTTATGCTATCAGAAAGCAAAGTGTGAGGAAAAAAGAAATGAGAGACTATTCGGTGACACCCCAGGTTATCCACCCCCTGACACACAGACAGGGGAAATCAGGTGGCTGTTTCCTGGCAGGGACTGCACCACTCCTCACTGGAGTATCCCAAGGAAAGAGACATCCATATCAACCAGGGGTGCCCTGGTGGAAGGACACTATAAAATGTATGACCCGGGTGATGATCCAGGTGGGTTGATAAAGGACAGACCCAGGAGCAGGGCTGGCCCTACATCAGATTGATCAGGGCGGCACCCTAGGCGGAAAGAAAATGTGGTGTTTGTTGTGGGGCCGGAGGGGGGGGGGTCATTGTGGTGTGACGGCAGGAGGTGTGAGGAAGACGGGAGAAGAGCAGAGAGTCAATCAATCAATCAGGATTTATAAAGTGTGGCGAATCACCCACAAGGGTTTCCAGGCGCTAAGAGCTGTTCTCCTTCAGAGGGGTTCAGATTACCAGCCAGGTCTTTAGTCCTTTCCTAGATTCCTGAAGTGAGGCCGCGGTCCTGAGTTGCAGGGGGAGGTTGTTCCGGGACGTCGCTGCAAGCTGGGAGAAGGAGCGTCCTCCACTGTTGCTTCAACGGATCTGGGGCCTGTGTGAGGAAGAGGGAGGCATAGCGCAGGTGTCTGGAGGTAGGGAAATTTCATGAGGTGGTTGATGTTGACAAGGCTGGAGCAAGATGAGAAGGGCGCTGTTGTTGGCTTAACCTTAACGCACACAGCTCCATGTGCCCCTCAGAATATTGGCGCCCTGGGCCCAGCTCGCCCACGATCAAGGACGGCCCTGCCTCCAAGATCTATGTTTCCGCCATCTCTAGAACTTTGCTACAAGCAGAGACAGAGAGAGTCATACATTTCAACAGGAGTATATGGTAGAGCCACCATGGACGAATGGATACTGGTCTTAGTTTTAAGGAGTACTTAAAAGGTGACACTGGCGGTGCCGCTGGCTTGCCCTCCACACGGGGTGGCAGGGAAGCTGACCACACATTGGAAGACACTTCTCGGGTAACATGTTGGCACCCTGCCCCGCCATATCATTACCAGCACTGCTCTAAACAGAGGCACCAGCCAGGCCCTGTGACTCCAGCAGTTGTGTTAATTGCCTTAGGAGGGCGGAGCGCGCAGGGGTCTCCTGCAAGGATGCTGAGTCTAATTCTTGCAGCTTCTAGAAGCTTTCCAGGACTGGGCAATTAATTATTTAGAACAGCAATCAATCAGGGGTTGGATGTACTAATCAAACACATTCCTGCTCGTGAGCACTGCACACTTTAAGATATCGATTGGCGCGAGAGGCCATGGAGAGGGGTATTTCACAGACGCTGCACTTAAACCCTCCGGTGTCAAGTCTTTGACACCATCTGCTGGGCCCGGCACAACACCTAGTGCCAGGCTGTCTGCGCGGAAATCACCGCTTTCCCTCCCCGTGCCCTTGTCCACAGTCATCAAGGAAGTTCGATTCGGGCGGGAATAAAATTGAAAGTTCTTAGGACTGTGAAAAAACCCCATTGGATGGGAAGTTCAGTTCTCTATTTTCCGATCCATGGAATCTAAGCACGGTCAGCTGATGGGGGTATTTGAATGCTTCTCTGACATGGTGAGTGAGCCCACCAGTGGCGGCTCCTCTGCTATGGCGGAGGAGCGTCGGCCCACTGCATTTAAGCAGTGCAAAGTAAAGGAAACATAAAATGATAACTTTGAGTTATTATCATTTTATGTTTCAGTCAGTACTGGTTTCGTGCTGCTTTGCGGGCGGGCGGGCGCTATGGGCGGGGCTGCTCTGCTCTCGGAGCAGGGCAGGGGAGGAGTGGTTTGCCCACTCCTAAGTGCACATGACTGTTTGGCTAGCCCACTCGGGCCGCCCAAAACAGTCATGCACACTTTCCCTGTTCTTCGTGCAGGCTGCATAACAGCCTGCGTGGAGAACATGCCCAGGTCTCCATTACCTGGCTGAGCGTCAAACCAAGACGCTCAGACGTTGTGATTGGTCAGGGCAGCCTGGGTGTTTAACGCTGCAATGCAGCATTGTGATTGGGCAGGGGAGCCTGACTGTGCTTCCTGTTCCTCGAGTCAGACGAGGAGAGCAGGAGCAGAGATGCAAGATCTGGCGGCAAGGTAAGTGTTTTTGTTTTTTACACTACGCCCCTCCCCCTCTCCCCTCTCCCACCCCCGCCCCTGCCACCCGCGAGCCTTGCGAGCCGCCATTGAAACCTACCAGAGGCTAGCTCGCGCCAGAGTCTGACTCTTGCCCAGCCCTAGACTCCAATTAAAACACGAGCCACGGACGAGCTAGGGCACTGCCGCCCCCACCCCCACTCCTTTATGCAGTTTCGTTAGAGAAAAATAAACCAGCAGCTTCCTGAAAACTGAAGGAAATCTGTTGCATCACAGTAAGAGCATGCATATAATAAAATGTGCGAATAATATGTGCTTCCACTGAACTCAGACATCTTGCATGCTCTTCTTAGGCCAAAGATGGACCCCCTGGCCCGCCTCTAACTTGGCTCTTCCTATGAATTTGGTGGCTGGACACCATCTACTAAGTGAAGGTGAGTTCAGGAGGTTTAAACATAAGTAGGGCTCCTGGTGTTATGATACTTATTTTTTCAACATTTCTGTCTGTATTTATCCATATTTATTTTTTGCATATTTTTTCTGTATTTATCCAATTTTATTTTGTGTTTACTGTATAAATGAAGCTGCAATGGGTATTTTTCTACATTTATTTCAATGATAAATCTATACTTGCATTTGAATGTCCTAATGGTTTCAGCTGTATACAATGCAATAGCGTTATCTGAAAACACTTGCATTGTAGAATAGCATAAATACCTGTAGATCTGCACTTAATTAGGAAATCTATTGCATTTCTTCATCTCGCCCACCTCTCAATCTGTACAGCTACTGACCTGGCACTCATGATTGACAGCAGAAAAAAAATCATCCAAACAAAGCCTATTTTCCATATTTTTCTGTATTAAAAAATAAATACAGACAGGAAAATAAATAGTTTTCTGTCTGTATTTATCTGTAAAAATAAGTAAAAACTGAAAACTGGGAACCCCTACACATAAGTGACATTTTTAGGCCATGGAAGGTTGAAGGCACCTGCCCAGTGGCAGCCCTGATGGGTGAATCTGGACATCCATATAGACTGCTGAGGCAGTCAAGCAGAGCGCCAAGCTAAGCAGGACAACACATTTCATTAAAAACAAATCAAATCTGAAAAAAATGTATATGAAAACAATTGAGGCCGCAGATTAGCGGGTCTGCCTAGGCCATCAGATGCCGGCGGCTAGTCTAGTGTCGCTGCTGGACGCACACACAACTGTAGTCCAAACAAATCATTTAATCGAAGGCTTTTTTCCCAGTTTAGCTTTTGCATTATCTTCCCGCTGAGAAGCATAAGCAGAAAAAGGTTCTACTGAGCTGAAATTAAATTGCAGCAGGGTATACAATGCATTTTAAATAAAGGTATGCATTTTGTGCCAAGGGCCGATGGAAGTCTGCACACGTTCCAAGAGCGGGGTCTGTTGTTGTAAGCGAAGGGCAAGAGTTTCTGATTTTTTTCATTAATTTACACACACATACATATATATATATATATATATATATACACACATATACTCTGGGACAGAGGGCTCCGCAGCATATTTTGATTGGCAGGTAATATATCTCAGTGGGATAGTGCCCCTCCCATGGAATTCTCTACTAAAATATCTCTGTGCGAGCTGCAAGTCACAGTTCAAATCACTGTGAAGCAAATATAAAATTTCATTTTTCCTTAATCGAGATCGATAAATGGAGTTTGGTGGCATTGAAATTTGCAGTGCTTGGATACTCCAGCGGGAAGTTGCCCCATATAAATAATCTATTGGAATTTGACAACGATATTTTGCTGCTTTCTCATGGCACGAAGGCAAAGTTAAAAAAAATCATGCGCTCACTGTGTTACCTAAAATTTATATATTCCCTGTGAGTGGATGCTGAGGTACTCCTGGGGGACCGGTCATCGCGTCAATGGCATCTTGTGATGTAAGAGGACATCATTTTCCTAAAATCCCCTGTGTCAGTTCACAAAGATTCACTGTTTTTGCAGCACTTGATACAATTTTGATTTGTAAGGTTTAATGGGGTCATAGAACAGGATGCCACCCTACTCTGCATGTCGGGGCTTACCCCCACTTTGGACCCCCCACTTATTGATCAGTAGTGTGATGAGTGGTAGGTACCAGCACTGCGGTTCGGGACAGTCGTGGTACTCCCACCAACATGAGTGGCCCACTGGTAATTGTTGGCTGTGTTCAGGGGCGTGGGGGGCGGGGCGCGGTGCGGGGTGCGGGTAGCTTCGGAGTGAGCACATATAGGAGGGAGAAGGAACAGTCAATTTAGCAATTTTATAATTTCAGCTAATGTGGTTGTGCATGTAATTTAGAGGTTTGTTTAGAAGTGCGGGGGAGGCGGGATGTTGAGGTTTGGTCAAGTCTGGTCTTAAAGTTATAATTATAATTTGTTATATTGCGCAAGGTTATCGCCCGTGAGGGTATCCAGGCGCTGTCCATGTGCATGGGGGAGATTAAGTGATTTTACCAGAATCACAGGATGTTGAGCCGACGTCGAGAACCGAGCCCGGATCCCCAGCTCCAGAGTCGGCAGCTCTGCTCGCTGTGCCACATCCTCTCCCTAGTTGAGTGTGGTACTCTTGTGGAAATTGTAGATCAGGAAAAAGAATAATTGTGATATATTTGAAAAGGAAGACGCTGTGAGACCTTGCTGGGATGGTGTGATCTGGTAATTTGAGGTGTATTGTCTGTGAGGTCTGGAGAGTTGAAAATTCAGCCAATGGGCATGAGAGCCTAGCATGGTTTACATGCCCTTGCCTTTGACACCCACAAGATTTTGCCCCACCACAACCTCCCATTGGAGCCAGACAGAAACCAACAATCTTCCCTGCAGTAACTTGTGGCAGGGTCATAACTGAGAGGCTGTGGTTGCAGCTGCAACACCCAGTGCTGGATCTTGCAATCCCTCTTTCTTCCTATATTTTCTGCTTCCATCAGTTTTTAAAGTTATTTACAGGGCAGGATTGGCCGTAGCGGGCACCTGGCGTTTTTTCGGTCGGTTGGAAGGGTGGAGGGGCAGTTTTTGAGCGGTGAGGGCCTTTTTTGTTACTGGGGGCCGGTTTTGCAGCAGTGCAGCAATAACGGCCCCCTGCTTCTCACTGGCACCCTGGGGGGCCGGTCCAACTGAATTGCCAGGGCTGGTTTCTGTTCCTGTTTCGGCCCTGGTTATTTGTTATTTATTCTCTTCCTGGGATGTCATCTGAGTTGATAGTTGTGTAGTGTAGTTTCTGTGTAATCATTAACGGTAAGTGATGTTACTTCCTGTGATGTCAGTGGGTGGTGAACATGTGTGTGATGCCACCGCCTCTACCCATGTTATTCTAGTGAAATGATTCCAGTGAAGAAACAGCTGCGGAAGTTCCACATTTATGGTGTGTTTATCGGCAGCACTAAACATCTGCATTATATTATTCGCGTCTCTGTAGTTTCTCTTCTTAGACACAGCGCCCAGATATCCCTAGGGGTGATAGTGCTGCACTTTACAAATGCTGTTTGATTGATTGATTGACTCTCCAAAGTGCCTGTGGTGTGTAATACACCATCTCTATTGGTGAGCTGCCAACATCGGTATTTGTATATTATTACATCTGTTATCAAGTTCCTAACAGCATTATTGTGGCATCTGGTATTCCTTCTGCCAAGCTCCCAACTCCTCCAATATGGAGTCTGCTGTCCCTGATCCAAAGCCCCCATTGCTCTGTGCTGTTGTTTGTGCTCTTCAATTAGCAAGCTCCAAAATGACTTCTTTGTGATATTCCCTTTCTTGCTTGCCAAGTCATCAACACCTGCATTGTTGCATCCTCCACTCATGTTATCAAGACTCTAATGTCTGTATCGTTGCATTGGCTGTCCCTTTTGCAGAAATATTTCATTGTATTATCTCTATTACCTATCAGCTGATCCTCTCCCTCACCAAGGACCCCACCACCGCCAAAACCAACCTCCACGAAGGAATGAAGGCCATCGCCGAATGGATGAAGAACAGTCGCCTGAAACTGAACTCAGACAAGACGGAGGTCCTCATCCTCAGCCGCACCCCATCCGCCTGGGACGACTCCTGGTGGCCGGCCACGCTGGGAGCCGCACCGACACCCACCGACTACGCACGCAACCTGGGGTTCATCCTGGACTCATCACTTTCAATGACCCAGCAAGTCAACGCCATCTCCTCCTCCTGCTTCAACACCCTCCGCATGCTTCGCAAGATCTACAGATGGATCCCCACCGGAACCAGAAGGACGGTCACCCAGGCCCTTGTCAGCAGCAGGCTGGACTACGGCAACGCCCTCTACGCGGGAGCCACGGCCAAACTCCAGAATAGACTTCAACGCATACACAACGCCTCCGCACACCTCATCCTCGACATCCCCCGCCACAGCCACATCACTGCCCACCTGAGAGACCTGCACTGGCTCCCCGTCAACAAGAGGTTCACCTTCAAGCTCCTCACCCACGCTCACAAAGCACTCCACAACGCCGGACCAGCATACCTCAACAAACGACTCACCTTCTACACCCGGAACCGCCAGCTTCGCTCCGCCGACCTCGCCCTCGCCACCGTTCCACGCATCCACCGAACAACCACCAGCGGCAGATCATTCTCCCACCTCGCCGCCAAGACATGGAACACCCTCCCCATCCACCTGCGACAGACCCAGGACCTGATAACCTTCAGAAGACTTCTCAAGACCTGGCTGTTCGAGCAGTAGCAGCACTCCCCCCACCCCCCTTTTTAGCACCTTGAGACCCTCACGGGTGAGTAGTGCGCTCTACAAATGCACTGATTGATTGATTGATTGAATACCTGCAGTGGGCCATGTCCTCATCGGCTGCCAAGTTCTACCGCTTGTATTGTGGGACCCCTGCCTCTGGCACTAACCCACTAAGACTTGCATTGTTGTAACACCATGTCTATTGTCGGCAGTGCTTGAAATGGAAAAATAGAAGTGCAGGTATTCTGTTTCAGAGTACCTGCTTGTTTCTAAGAAGTGCCCGTACTCTCCAATTAAAAGTATTACACCTCTCTTGAGAAGTGCAGGCACTCTCCCAGTGGCGTAGCTAAGCCTTAGGCCGTCCGTGGCGGCCCCTACGTTTGCCGACTGCAGGGGTGGGGGTGCTGGCGATTCTTGCGGCCGCGACACCCGCAGGTAAGAGAGGGGGATGCAGACTCTTGCGGCCGCGACACTTGCAGGTAAGAGCGGGGGGAGGGGAGCCAGCTGCCGCCCCCAAAACTAGTGCCGCCTGGGGCGGTCCGCCCCCACTGTCCCCCCCAGCTATGCCAGTGTACTCTCCCTCTCAAAATTAAAAAGTACCGGTACTCAGTAGCGAACAGTACCGGCCTGTTTAAAGCACTGGGTGTCAGGTTCCTAAGCTCGTGGTCTCCACCACCAATATCCAGTCTTAACTTCTGTGGAGCCTGATACTTCTGCTGCAAACTCTTAACGTCTGTATTGTTCTAACACCAAGCTATTCCTATCTGAATTGCTGTTTCTCAACCTCTAAACCCAAGCTCTTACCACACATTTTTGAGTATCCCCATCTGTGTTGCCAAGTTCCGAATGCATGATCTGAGGTATCCCCACTGTTACTGCCAAGCACATGCAGCCTGCATCTGACTGTGTTGACTACCTCACAGTTGGCATGGAGTTGCCACCAATGACAGTCGGCGCTCACAGGAAGATGCTCTCCGCCACTGTGGCACATTGAGACCGTGGCTGAAAGCAGCTGTGGGTCATGAATGGACAAGGCCATGCAGTTACAGTCAGACACAGTATGCTTCATGAACTGTACTCCCTACTGGGACATTACTAAGATGATCCACACTTTGTAAAATGTGTCTTAGAGATGAGAAAAGATTCCCCTATGCCTTTTGGTTAGATTACAGCAGGCTTCTCCAACGGTAGCTCTCCAGGTACCTGTAAATAGCTCACCTGTTTGCAGTTCAGACTACTAAATTAGAAGCTTTTTCTTGGTTGAATTATTAGATGTATACCAACATTTAGAATGTATAGTTGACGAATTTGTGTATATTTTCAGAACTCATAAGTTAATATAGAGAAATACATGGTTGAGTTTCCAAATTAGATTTAAGGCTGATATTTGAGTGATAAATCATGTGTCATTGGGAAAACCTTTTACAAATGTAAACACCTTGGCGCCAGAGGCATTGCAGCCATGGCTGTTATGTATTACCCATGTAGAGGCATTCCATATTGACAAAGTTTTTTATACATTACTGCTTACAACCATGCCTGATGGACTGAGGTGATCGCTGATAGTAATCTAGCATTCGGTGGCCACTAATGTAATCTTATCTGAGGTGGTCACTATTACAACGCTAATAATATTAGTAGCCCCTGATGAGTTTCATTGAACAGAAGTAGCTCTTGTTACAGAAAAGGTTGGAGACCCCTGGATTACAGCTACTACCTCTGCAATATTTGGCTTACAAAACCATAGCTTTTCCACATTGGCCTTCTTCTCTTCCGCTGATCCTCACTCGTTCTCTGCCGTGTGGTAGAATATGCATGCGTCTATGAAAGGATGAAGTGGAAAGCGAGCAGTCCATTCATTACAGTTATTAATTAGATGCCACAACAATAGGCGCTAGACGTTACCTATCGACAGACCTGTCTGCTGTTATTAATAACAGGCAATCAGAGAGGGCATGCGTGGAGGCCACATTAATATCACCGGAGCCAGATTGGAGCGTGACACTTCCATTTAGTAATTTGACGGAAAAGGAAGTGATCTATTCTTCACCAATGGCACTGGTTATTTTTCATCCACTCTCTCTCCCATCTTGCTCA
Source organism: Calotriton arnoldi (assembly GCA_963921515.1). NCBI lineage: Eukaryota > Metazoa > Chordata > Amphibia > Caudata > Salamandridae > Calotriton > Calotriton arnoldi. The sequence continues at coordinate 928,753 of CAWUFW010006540.1, forward strand.
TTGGGATCTGCCAGGTCGTCTTAATCACTAAAATGCTGTCCTTGAACGGCAGGAAATTTAGATTTTTTTGGAGACCGGCCATTGAATCTAACAATGCTTTGGTTTATATCTTAGAAAATACAGTATTTTATTTTAATTCCAAAGTAATTCCTATGGAACTATCAGTTAAGGTGGAATGAGCATTCTGGAATGTTTTCCACTGCAAACTTGCCCTAAAAAAAAAGTGCGAGTTGGCAAGTGAAGGACATCTAGTGCTGTTGCCATTGCATCACGACTTCCGTTGGGTAGGCAAAGTGAATGCCTAATTTTTTTGGGAGGTGTTTTTGGAGTTTTTATATAGTGCAAACTCAACCCGAAGGTATCAGAGCGCTTTACATGAGCACCAGTTGCGTTACAGGCAGACACATTCGCGGGGAGATTAAGTGATTTGCCCAGAATCACAGGATGTTGAGCATCCCATGCCGAGACTCGAACCCGGTTCCCCAGCTTCTCATTCTGAATCCTCTGCTCCAGAGCCAATGAGCACCGCATCCATCAGGCTAAGGCAGTTGTTCTGTCCTATTAGGACAATTCCAGTGCTTAATACTGATTGGTCAACCTGGTGATGCTGCAGTGCCTAGGATGCTTTTGCCAATGCTAGCAGAGTGCATCCATCTCTGGTGTATGCGTCAAACTGATACATTTAAGAAGTTTCTACTTGAGGCAAATGAGGTAAAGAGCATCCGTAGGGGAAGCGAAGTGTCACCCATCACCCATGTGGTTTGAGGCAATGGGTGGCTGGTACCAGTGGAGAGGCATGGTTCTGGAGACAACAGATTGTTGGACTGACCTACAAGGCTGGGGGAGCAGGAGCTCTAGAGATCAGGGTGAGTGGGCTTTCAGTAAGGCTCCTTTTTCTTCACCAGAGCATTAGAAAGGGAGGGGACTATAATGTTGAAGAGGGCTGTTATGTGTGGAGCGGAGGGACTGTCGGCTACCAGTGGCCCGAGCCGTGGGGCCTGTGTGGCTGGTTGACAATAGCTGATATTAGTGGAAGAAGATCTCAATATGCATCTTTATTAGTTGCCCTATACCATCAGGGTGTACACCCCCACCTTGTTCTCCTCCCATTATTATGTCTACTGTTTATTTATTTGTTGACCAGCTCCTTTACTCCAGTTTTGTGAATCATAGTCTTAGATGTTAATTTATGTCCTAATATGCCATTGTTATTCTATATTACACAAGTTGTTTACTTACCATTGGGGAAAGTGTGTTGTAAATGTAAGTAAATTAAATGAAAATGAAATAGTATGTAAAGGTGATGGGCTAGGGTGCACAACCTTACAACCTGATAGCTACAAATAGTTTTTTTACGCGAGTCAGTGCCCTGCTGTCTGCATACATGAATACTTGCAAACGTCATGCTTGCATATGAGACTGTATGTCCAGGGTGTTTGGACAAAATATTGAGTAAAAAAATATTGTGTGGACTTAATATCGTGTCAAGAATATTGAGGACAAAAGTATCTTGAAGGTAAGTTTCTATGGGTAAGCAGAGTGTTTCTATACTTAACTCCGCATACATGTACCTTGACGATATATATATCTTCAAGGTACGTAGATGTGGAGTTAAGAATAGTAAATCTATACTTACCGATTTTTCTGAAGCGATATTCTGTCCCCACAATATTTTTTGCTTTGATATGCTATCAAACAACCTGCTGCCCAAGGCGCGGTAGGTTTACAGGGGACCTGGAGGCAATATTGTCGGATGACAGAGTCATAGCTTTGACTCATTGCCAGTTACCAGAACCATGGCAGTCAGAATAGGTGTGTTTTCAGAGATTACCTGCATCTCAGAAAGATGCCCTTAGTGTGAAGACATAAAGGGATTGTGTTCCATGGGGGCGAAGACTTGTACATGTAGTGTCCAGCCACCAAAAGGATTGTATCTTATCAGGGGTGTAAGCAAGGCCGGCTTCAGAGCTGTTGGCAGCTGGTGCAACAATAATTTTTGGCGTTCCCCCCCCAGTGGCGTAACAATAGCCCCCACAGCCCCCGCAGTGGGGGGGGGGGTTTGAGCTGTGCACAGGCGATGGGGCCCCTGGCCTTAAAGCTCCTGACTGGGCCCGGAGCATGGGGGCCCCCTCCGTGAACTTTGCAAGGGGGCCCCCTCAACTTCCGTTACCCCACTGTCCTCCCCCTCCCCATGACCACCTCCTCGGATTCCCTCACGACCACCGGGCAAAAGTGCCCCTCATCTCTCCCGTGCCCCTCTCTCACATACATTTCATTTGTTTTACAGCACTGTTAAGGGCTGGCTTTACTAATAAGATGGTATATTTAACCAAACAAACCCTTTCCAGCAACATTAGGAACAGATAATGAAAACAGAACACCCTAACCTATTTTATGCAGTTTGCATGCAGCTCTTTGATGACAGTTTGTAACAGTCACTGTTCTATATTAGGATTGTATCTTCTGAACTGCGATAACAAAAGGATCTCTGTGACAAAAGCAGTAATCCACTCAGCTATCCACATAAAATACAGATCTGTGATCTGCATGGTACGCGTTCTTTGCAGCAGGCATGTTAATCCTCTGCGCTACTTTATGGTGAGTCAAAATTGGCACTAGACGAAACTCTGATCCCTCTCTCTAGCAGGAACATTAATCACAAGAGTTATCTTGACATTTTTAAAGCTGCCTGAAAACTGAACGCACAAGGAACTCTGCTGCAGGTGTTTTTCAATTTTAAGTTATTGCTAAACACAGTGCCCCTTCAATGAGGTCAGCGCCCCCTCCCCAGGTCAGTGCCCCCTCCCCAGGTCAGTGCCCCCTCCCCAGGTCAGTGCACAGTGTGGCCGTACCAGTCGCACTGCCCTAGAGCAGGCCCTGGGTGTAAGTTTAGCGAAGACTCCTGTAGATTTCTAGTCAACTACTGTGCTACCACCAGGCTAGCATGGAAGGAGGTGGTCAGGTGTGACAGACTTTGTACAGCAGTGATTCAATCTTGAGCTCAACCTTTTGTTTAGGTGGAAACCAATGGAGTTGCATGAGTGCTGGAGGAATATGGTTGGTTTCCTTAAAAAATGGATTAAAAGGGGCCAACCAGTTTTGCATGAATTGAAGTTTGGCCATCATCTTTGCATAGATACCACTGCAGTAGTCACTCCCTCGTGATCAAAACAACTAACAAAGGGGAATTTCTTTAAAGAAGGAGGAATAAACGCAGGATTCCACGTCGGCTGTATAGGTGGTTGAACACGAATTAATGGCAATTTTCCACCAAGGCATAACTAAGACTTCCAGAGTTACAAGTGAGGCTTCTGTGTGAAGGGTATCTCCCTAGTTGCAAACTTTCTGAGAGTGAGACAACAGCTGGGTGGGCGACATCAGTAGATCCATGGAAGGTTGCAAATCAGATGGTAGTTTCTAGGTGTTGGCTGGGCCTACTGTGTGAGACTTTGAGACAAAGTTAGTTTTAATGCATCCACTTTGGATACTTGCAAGGTAGTTCATGGCATTCTGATTCCCCCTGTTGTTCTGGACATTAAGATGTGTATGTGTGGGGGGCGTGGCTAGCAGCCGCTGAAGATGGCCGCCAGTTGATCGCGCTGCGCTAGCCGACAGCGTAAAAGCCCGAATATCCGACACAATCCGTGGCCCAGCAGGTGGTTTCCAGGCGCTGCTGAGACCAGAACAAAGTAGTGACCGTACGGCGCTTTCCAGCCCCGCAAAAAAAAAAGGGTGCATCAGTGACAAAGGGAGAGACGCTGCTGGCGTACCGAGACGGCAAGATGGCGCCCGCCCGAGACTCCTGAGCAGAGGCGTCCCATCGCATTGACCCACCGTGTCGGAGGGGATCATCGCCCCCAGGCGGCCGTCCGCGGCATCGCTGCTGTTAACGGTGAGCTCCAGAGCCGGAGCGAGTGCGCCCTGGCGTGTGAGAGGCTTTGGTGGTAATCGGCGGCAGGAATCTCGGAGGCTCGGCCGGGCTGTGACTGGGAGACCGCGCGGTTTCCCTGGCCCTCTGCTGAGCGTGTTGTGGACTCGGCGCTTGCAGGTGGGCAAATCTCCCTGTTGTGGCCCGATTGGCGCTAAAGGCACTGAACATTGCCTCGGGGGTGGAACGGCGGGAACTGTCCCTTCCCCTCCCCAAGCGCGTGAGTGGGTACTGTGCCCTGGCCTCAGGCAGTGGTGACGGCCGTTGAGCCACTGGACGGCACGGTGGCGTTGCATCCTGTACAAAGAGTGGGCTGATACCTTGCTGACTCTGAGACCCTGTGGTGGCGGAGGCATACGGCAGCTTGGATCCTGTGGGGCCGGGGGGGGGAGGGGGTCAGTGGCTGCAGAGTCGCCAGAAGCACAGAGTATTACCCCTGGAGGCCTGCGTGCTACGCCATGGGCCGAAATAAAGCGCTGGGGCCTGGACAGGCCAACCACATCGATAAATACACAGTGGCCCTGGGTCGCGAGGAAGGGGCACCTGGAGGGAGCCAGCGAGAGGAGGCCGACGACCACACCCCGGATCCATCCTTGAAGGACATTATGAGGGCCATCAGAGAGTTAAAGGGTACTCTGGAACCGAAGCTTGACTCCGTCACGGAGGAGGTGAACCTCTTGGGCGCTGACCTTCGTAAAATCTCGGAGAAGGTTTCCACGGCGGAGGCGGGCATTGGGGGCCTACAGTCCAGAACCAAACGCCTTGAAGAGCATGTAGCCGCGCTCACAAATAGTCAGTTGGTCATCCACGCCTGCCTTGAGGACCAGGAGGGGAGGGCCCGGTGCAACAACATCCGCGTGGAGGGAGTGCCGGAGGGACCATCAATGGACTTATTCCTGGAGGATTTAATTTTGACTCACCTGAAACCCAAGGGCCTGTCGAACTTCTTCTCAGTGGAGCATGCCCATATGGCTCTGGGGGCAGGCCCCGCCCGGGGGCACCCCCACGTACAATCATTGCCCGCATCCTGAACTTCAGGGATAGGGATGCTATCCTGCAGGCAGCACGTATGCATGGCGACCTTCGACACAAGAATGCCACCATCCGCTTCTTTCCGGACTTTACGCTACATGTCCAGCGCCAGAGGCGCTCCTTTGATGCAGTCAAATGAGCCCTCAGAGAGCAAGGCGTGAAATACATGATGCTCTTCCCAGCCCGGCTTAAAATTCTCGATGGAGGGAAGGTGTACTTTTTCGACACACCGGCGGATGCGGGTAACTGGCTGGAGGGCTGGCGAACAGTCTGTCGCAAAGGAGGGCCGCACCGGAACGGGTCGGAGCAGAGGCACGAGGAAAGCGGACGAGAGACTGAGAGGTCGCCCAGTGGCCAAGCGAATCGACAGTCGACAGATAAGTGACCCGTGGGACACTCCTCAACTTGTTGCACTTGAACTGATCTCTTCTTGAGTCAGCGGGTCCTGGGTGGGAGGTTCTGGGACATGGTGCCTCCGGCCGCACGGGGCTTGGGACCTCTGAACAGACTGTCGCAGTGCACGGCCCACCTCTCCCCTCCTGGGCTTTCATAGGGGTGGTTGGGCCGTCTTTGTGGTTTGCTGTGGGGGCCTTTGAACTCTACGTTATGGGCTTGTGACCTCCGTCAGCAGACATATATTATTTCATGCTGGCGGCTAGTCCACGACTCTTCATAAATGTTTCTTTCTTCGCAGTTTGGGCGACAGGCACACTGCATGTTTGAGAGGTGGGAGGTTGGGGACTCACCTAGCAGGGTTGCAGGGAGGGGGGTGTTGGGTTTATGGTTTATTTTGTTTGGGGGAGTGGGGCTGCAAGCTCGAGACCCTGAGATTCATCAGCTAGTGGAGGTTGGCACAGAGGGTAGTCCAATGATGAGGGAACGTCCAATTGCTATCAGCCCTACTTGTAACCATGGGAGACCCAGCTAGCATGCAGATATGGACCTGGAATGTGAATGGTCTTGGGAACAATATCAAACGCACATTAGTTTTGCAACACATCAAGAGACACTCCCCTGACGTAGTACTGATCCAAGAATCCCACTTGAGGGGCAGTAAATGTAAGGCCCTAGACCGTTTTGGATATAAAATGATAGCTCACTCTGGGTTTATGTCCGGGGCACGGGGGGTCGGGATCTTAATGCGTAACACACTACCCCTAGTTATAACAGGCACATGGACTGACGACGCGGGTTGTTTCGTTGCGGCAGCAGGTAAATGGGAGGGATGCCTGATAGTACTCTGCTCCTGCTATATACCACCGGGTCTACACTCCGTGATTCTTCCAAGGTTTAGCTCATTCCTAACAGACCTTCCCCGGGGAGTTCTACTAATTGGTGGGGATACCAACGCTGTCATGGATCCAGTAATGGATCGGTCCGGTTCCAGGCCAGCAGACAAGGGGAACGAAGTCTGGCAGACTTCGTTACGGTTATGGGCATGGTAGACTTGTGGCGAGCACATAACCCCTCATTGAGACACTACACGTTCTACTCGGCACAGCATGGGTCCTTCTCTAGGATAGACCACTTCTTTACCAGCAACGATAGGGTGGGGGATTTCCTTAATTCGAAACATACGGCTCGAGGGATCTCAGATCACTCTCCGGTGTGTGTCGCTCTCAGAGGCCCGAGCATTGACAGGGCGGCGTTCCCGAGGATCGACCCCTGGCGTTTCCGGGACACGACAATTGGAGACAAGCTCCGGAAAGGCTCGGAGTTATACTTTAAAGAAAATGAGGGGTCCGTAGAGTCGCATATTACTCTATGGGAGGCCTACAAGGCAGTCCTGAGGGGACAGGCACAGGCGCTGATCGGAGCGCAGAAAAAGGAAGAATCCCTGCAAATGCGACAACTGGAACAGGAAATTAGTCAGCTTGAGGGCGACAGTACAGCCTCGAGTGCGGAACTGCGCCATAGGCTGGCACTGAAACAGCGAGACCTCAGGGCCCTGGCTGAGGGCGAGGCAAGGGCTTACGCGCTAGCTACGCAACATCGTGTATACGATGCAGGAGACAAGGCCTTGAAGCTCCTGGCGTGGCTGGAACGCCGCGACCGAGATAGATCGTGGGTAACGGAAGTGTGGGATGAGTCTAGGTCGCTCAGGTCCACAAGCAACGGTATAGCGGAAGCCTTTGCCGCACACTTCGAACGAGTGTACGCACCAGTTTGCACGAGATCGGAAGAGGACTGTGCTGAATTTCTGAGGGATTTTGCCCTGCCTACGTTGCCCTCAGAGGCATGCGAACGGCTAGAGGCGGACCTAACGACTGAGGAGCTGGGCAAGGCTCTGGGTTCCCTTAAATCCGGAAAAGCGTCGGGTCCCAATAGGCTCCCGGTTGAGATCTACAAAAGGCAGGCCTCCATCATTATACCTCCGCTTCGAGAAATGCTGCTGGAGGCGCGGGAGGTTGGGCAACTTCCGTCGGACCAGAGGGCTGCGACGATTGTAGCGATCCATAAAGCCGGAAAGCCACCCGATCAGTGCAGTTCGTAACGCCCTATCTCCCTCATAAATGTGGAGGCTAAGGTCCTCGCCAAGGCCCTGGCGGACAGGTTGGTGTCCGTTATTGCGGAGCTAGTACACGTGGACCAATCAGGGTTCATGCCCAGTAGAAGTACCAGGCATAATCTACAGAGACTATACGGGGTGCTGCACATGACTAATGGAACTGAGGCCCAGCAGACAGCATTGATGGCGCTGGACGCATCAATGGCCTTCGATAGTATCGAATGGCCGTATCTGTTCATGGTCCTCCAAAGGCTGGGCTTCGGTCCCAACTTTTGTGGTTGGGTCAGACTCCTGTACGAGATGCCCACGGCCAGAGTGCGCGTCAACGGGGCAATATCCAGATCCATTCGGCTGCGCAGAGGCACTAGACAGGGGTGTCCCTTGTCCCCACTCTTGTTTGCTCTTGCGTTGGAGCCACTAGCGCATTGGATCAGGAGGGATCCCATGATCCGTGGAATAGCGGCACCTGGGGGGTGGGAGGAGCGTATTTCCCTTTACGCTGATGATATTGTGTTGTATCTTGCAAGACCTTACTACTCAATGGGGCGAGTACTTCACATTTTCGAGTTATTCGGTAGTTATTCCGGATACACTATTAATTGGTCGAAGTCAGTGATTTTTTTACTGTCGGCCCCCCCCCCCCCCTCGGGTTCCTACCCGATGTTCGGCCCCGGTGGTATCGGATGGCTTTAAATATCTAGGCATCTATGTTACGCGAGATCAGAAGGTGTTCCTGGAGAGGAACCTTGGACCCCAGATGAGTGGCCTGAATGCGGATGTGAGTCACTGGTGCACTCTCCCGCTCTCACTTGTGGGTAGGGCGGCTCTTTTTAAGATGATGACTCTACCGAGGCTTCTCTATGTTCTTCAGAATACCCCATACCCGGTCCCACCGACTGTCTTCAAACGAATAGCGCAGATAGTTAGAACGTTGCTGTGGGAGGGTGGATCCCTGAGAATTGCGCTCCACAAATTGCAGAAAGGGGTGTATGACGGAGGCCTGGCAATCCCCGATATCAGGCTTTACTACTGGGCTTCGCAGCTTCAGGTTATAAACGACTGGGTATATGTAGATGTGGAGGAGCCGGCCTACAGAGTAGATCGAACCGTCATGCCAGGAGGCAACTGTGAACCCCTTTTATACTCTAGGAGATCGCGTACGGAATGGCCTGAACACACTAAAGTAGTGCTACAGTGCTGGAGGGAGGCTAACAAACTTCTAGGATGGGCCGGAAAATTGACTGGCAGGACCCCGTTGTGGGTGGGCGATCAGTTGCGTGAGGTGGCTGCACTGCAGGGGTTTAAAGGATGGCGGCTGATAGGTATTGAATATCTGGGGGCTGTCTGGAAGGGGGAGTCCCCCCTCCGGTTTGAGGATCTCCAGAGGGAATATAATCTACACCAGTCCCAGTTCTACCATCATATGCGACTCCTGCATGCGCTGCGCGCTCACATACACAGTACTACCTCAATTCCGGACTACTCCCCGTTAGAAGACAGGCTGCTACTCGACCCCATCACTGAGAAACCGACTTCCACGATCTATCGTAAATTGATAAACAATGTGCCAGACCCCTTGATTACTCTTAGGGAGGCCTGGGTGAAAGATCTGGGCAGTATTGACGACGAGGATTGGCAGGAGGCAATCCAGAGCCCTAGAGAGATCGCAATTCGCTCCAGGTTCAGACTAGTACAGCTTAAGATCCTACATCGCACCTATTATCCTCGTACTCACCTATACACCTGGGGTAGGATCCAGACAGTGTTGTGTGTCAGCGGGAGGGCACCTTCCTGCATATTTTATGGGAATGCCCTGAGATAGTTCGCTTCTGGCAGGGAATCACAGACGTCATGTTCAGGGTGGTGGGAGAGACTGTTCCTTTGGACCCTAAGTGGCTTTTACTGATGATCAAAGGGGAATCTGATTGGTCCAGAGACGTGGAGATATGGTTGGCCCTGGCAGCTTGAATTGCGAAGCGTAATATTGCAAGGGGGTGGGGGGTGCCTGTGCCTCCGCAATTAGAGGAGTGGAGCCGAAGAAACTGTGTACAAAAGTAGGGGGTGTGCCAAAAATGGGAAAGAGTGTGGGCGCCATGGAGAAGGTACAGAGGGCTGGGTGTGGATGAATAGACGTTTGTTAGCTGTGTACTCCTCTTCTTTATTCCCTCGTGAATGTACTGTTATGGATCTTCTGTGGCCGCTCCTTGATGCATTACTGGAAATGTTTACTGTAATGTATGGTCTCCTGAGCTTTGTTAATAAAAAGAGTTTAAAAAAAAAAAGATGTGTATGTGTGGGCACTTGGCCTTCATATGGACCTCCATACTGAATTTGTCAAAGATGTTTGCGAGATGTACTTTTATAGGTATTGAAAAGGGTTGATGATAAAGTGACCCAATGTGTGATGCTACAGGAAGTGGACCTGTAACAACCAGTTTTACCTCCTGAGATTTGCTGGACAAGGAGTAGATCCATTTGAGTACCCATCTTCCCAGACAACGTTTATTTTCAATCTCTCCCAGGAGTACTCTGTTATCAGCAGTCAAACACACTGAGATAGATTGTCGGCATTTGTTTAGTGTGTATGGCTGTGAGATCATCTGCTGACATCTTTTTTTAGCGGATGATAGACTACAGCACAGGTAAAAGAGGAGGCAGTGAAGTTTAATAGCAGGTACTCCAAAAACTCTTAACATAGGCCATCATTCATTCCATAGAGTCTGGGTAGTCCAAGACAACACCCTCTCTGCTAGGTTCTGATATTCTACTTTACAGGAGGATTTGATTTGTATTAGAGAAAGTACTTTCTTGAAAGGCAACCTTTATACAACCAGGCTCTGAACACATCTCCTAACTCTTGTTCTCTTCCTTCTGAAATATCCAATCACGTGACCACTAACATCAGAAGAGGGGAAGGGAGGCAAGTGGGGCATTGATCCCCGGATCCCGTTCCTTGAAGAGGCCTTACGCTATGAGCAAGGCTGTCGTCTGGTGGCAAGTCATGGGTGTGGCATGTTTCACAGCATGGGTCACTTTAATCCTAGCCTGCACAATGAAACATGCTGCATGTGACAGTCAAACAAGTACAACACAATATAGCTCCAAATGGAACAATTTGTAATCAGTTAGCCTAAATTGCATTTATCAAGGATATTGCTTTAATCAAAAATATATATATCCAAGATCCAAGAAGTGGAATTAATCCAATAGAGGTTGATTAATTAACAAAAGGAATCCTTGTTATTCCATATTCATAGATATCTGGCCATCACTGTTTCATTAGTGATTAGGAGGAAGAAGCCACACTTATATGGGTACATAGATCACAAACACACTGTGCAAAATATACCAAACATTACATAACTACATATAAATGTAATTTATGCCATATTGGACATCAAAACACAAAACCAAATAGAGACAATACAAAATGAGATAATCCAAAAAAGTCAATGTTTCAGCCCACTTTTAATTTCTTTATGGGGCCTTCATCAAGACAAGAGCAGTTTCCTAGTCATTTCTGATCCTCATAGTGATCATGAGGAGCAAGCAGTGCTCTTCAAACAGTTATTGGGTGATTGGATGCAACCCAAAGAAAGCTAACTTTATAGCCTAATTTGCATTATTTGCAATAGATCATTTTGTAGATCCCGAAAGCCATTTAGTCACTATAATACAGTAGTGGCCATTCAAGTACCTCTGGTTGATTACAATCAGTAATTAAGGCATTCAAAGTTTAAGGCATCTGCTGGCAATTCAAGTCAAATGAGATGCATTTTCAGGGGGCGGGGGGTGCACCCACACACACAACATCCAAGATTCTCTTGCCTTGCTATCAGTGCCAGTAGGGGAGCAGTGATTGGTCCCATAATACTTCACGGTAGCCCAGCCTGTGTTCCATCATTTGACAGTATTCCTGTCTGCAAGAGCAGCATGACAGAGGCTGAGGAGACAAAAGATCATGAGCCTTCTCCCCTTCAAGTGTTGGTGACTGTCACTAAGGCTAGGGTAGACATTTGTTAATTTTTAAAAAAGTGTATTTTTTAACATTTTGGATTGTTTTGCTTAAGCACATTAGATTATATCTTTGCACCGAGTGACCTTTATTAGAATTGATAGGGAACCACTGTCTTTTGCCCTGACAATGTGACTAAAGAGGCACGCCAGCTGTTTTGTGCCTCCAATATAAGGCTTTTATTATTGGTATAGCTGGAGCAACATTTTGGTATATTAAACCATATACATTAGAGGTTTGTGTTCAGTTTGCTTCTAAACTGAATTATTTCAAGGTGCTCTCAAATGTTATGGTCATGAAAAAGGATACTCTGGAAGTAAATGTCCACACAGTTCGGTCAAGCTGTGAACCCGGGACTGAAGCCAGGTTCTGTGGGTCAGGGCACCACAACTGGTTTTCCCTTTTGCCCCAGGAAAGCTTCTGACTGGTCTTCTCATATCAATACTGTGAAGAAATAAGCCCAATTAACTGACTCCTTCCCTTGGAATGGAAATATACTCCCCCTGTTGGTGCTTACATTGAGATGGCTAATATATAGCAGACATGATCAAGATTTACTCACATTTTACCATCAACAAGGTTCCACAGAAAACAAAGCTATTGAAAAATATTGCATCTCTGCTCTTTCCGTACAATTTCCTCCCACATGCTGTTTATAAAATTGCTTTCATAAAATGTAATCCTATTTTTTAATGCTATTTTTGACTTGCTTGGAAGGCATTATTGACAAAATGCTGAATTAAATCAAATGATTATTACAGTTATCGAGGTTACCTTCCTCTGCCTCTTTGCCATGTTTTTGCTAAGCCGTACTATGCTGGTATTTCTTGTTTGTTGTTCAGTGAAAGGTAGCATATGTTAGTGTGGTTCAGTTGTGATCATTCATTGTATGTTCTATGGAAGTGCATAGTGTGGGAGAATTGTTTTGCCTATGCTAGGGAGAAGAGGAAGTTAAATATCATATGTGGGCTGCAGTGTGTATTCATACCACCCACATATGTGACAAAAATATATGTAGCAACCTCGTGTGCTGGCAGGTCAGCAGCTTAAAAGTCATCAAACAGAAGGCTCTAAGAAGCAACATAAACAAGCAATCAGAGTATATACAGCACAAATGCCAAACACAAGCACTTTGAACGAGAGGAAGTCTTTGAGTTTTTCGTCCTTTATTTCAAATGTTTGAGCGAAAAGCAAATACAGCCAACGCGTTTCACCCGTGGCGGGCTTCTTCAGGGCATCCAGAAGGGAGAAATGCTCCTCTGGAGATACAAGTTTGATTTTCATACAAATTGTAGGGGCAGACGGACAACTCACTGTGTATACCAGGAGAAGTCCTTAATCTGAACCAATCCAGGCAAAAGCAAACTTTATTGATAGATGTAGCTCCCAATAAGAACGTCGCGATAATGTTGCAATAACGCAAATTTTCAAGCGGAGAGCCTGTTCTGGCTGTAATACAGCCCAAACAGCATTAGAGGTGTGGAACCGTCCTCCACCTCTTAGAGTACACCCGTCCAGTTTTCGGGCATTACGACACGGCAGAGTCAATTAAAAAATGCTGACATTTTTTAATTGACTCTGCCGTGTTGTAATGCCTGAAAACTGGACGGGTGTACTCTAAGATGTGGAGGACGGTTCCACACCTCTAATGCTGTTTGGGCTGTATTTCAGCCAGAACAGGCTCTCCGCTTGAAAATTTGCGTTATTGCAACATTATCGCGACGTTCTTTATTGGGAATACATCTATCAATAACGTTTGCTTTTGCCTGGATTGGTTCACATTAAGGACTTCTCCTGGTATACACAGTGAGTTGTCCGTCTGTCCCTACAATTTGTATGAAAATCAAACTTGTATCTCCAGAGGAGCAGTTCTCCCTTCTGGATGCCCTGAAGAAGCCCGCCACGGGTGAAACGCGTTGGCTGTATTTGCTTTTCGCTCAAACATTTGAAATAAAGGACGAAAAACTCAAAGACTTCCTCTCGTTCAAAGTGCTTGTGTTTGGCATTTGTGCTGTATATACTCTGATTGCTTGTTTATGTTGCCTCTTAGAGCCTTCTGTTTGATGCTTAATATTTGTGGTTTATTGGTGGCAAACCATACTCTGAGGTGGGCAATTGTAAACTAGTTTTGGTGTCCTTTTGAAGACTTAGACTGCACGAGTCTGTGCTATAGTATGTTCCCCTGGCCATCATTGTTCGTTTGATTTCAGCAGCTTAAAAGCACTATTGTGACAAATGGCTGGAAAAAGCGTCTTTGGTATGTAGGAAAAACATATTTTTATATATGTTAGCTTAGGCTCCCATTTGGTGTGCCTTGAAAGCTCACAGGCCTGGGCGCTTACTATATAAAATGTGGTATTCTAAATATTAGGAATTGTATATCCCCACAGATAACAATTGTCCAAGGTGTCTTCGCTGTATTTTGCAGGAGCAAGGCTAGCTATAAGTAAAATCATTATTTTATAACTTCGGCTGGAAAATTTCTGAACGATGATTAAAAGTTATTTTTCACTTAGTTTCAACAACCTATTGAAATGGTGAAAGTAGATCTCTGTTAACATAACTAAAATGGAAGAATAATGTAATGTCTGAGGGAAAACCGGGCAAAAATACGTTTGGCTCTCAGCCTTTCTCCAGAGTTCTAATACACATGCTTGGTTTGCTTTTAACAACCCTCCTCCTGGAAGACAATGGCTTGGATTCTGGGTCCAGGAAGACAGGGTTTTGTCAACCAGTGGTCAGTAAGCAGGGATAATCCATATCGGAGGGGGACAGGAACAATCGGCAGAACAATGACAGCCCTTTACAGCTCTGTGATATGCAGTTGACTTCAAAATGCCAAGTAGGCTGGCAGGAACTGCTACTTTCCATTTCTAGGGCTGTCCCAATCGCATGGAAAATCAGCTCTGACACTGCCAAATAATATACAATATGGGGGGTGGCTATGGGGAGGACCAGAGCTCCTCTATGTGGGGGATGGTGAAAGCCATCTTGTTTTAGCGTAAATGGCAAAATTTACAGTAAAATGAGAGGAAGTACTTCAAAAGGAGGCAAGGGATTAGTTAGAAGATGGGATTGGGTGGCATGAATTTTCCAGTGACTGGCTAGTGCACTGGATAAGAATATCACCTCACCTACTCAACACACTACTGGACCTAGGAAGAAAAATCCTTCCAGAAGAAGAATTTACTTGACTGCTAGAGGGTGACTCAAGAACTCCTACTCCCACTGGCACCCAGGGACTGGAACAGCTCACCACTGGTCAAGTGGTTGAACTCCTGTTTGCCTGTTCCATGGACACAAAAATGAGTCCTGACTCCAGGAAGGCCCAGCTGACCACTGAGTCCAGGAACCTGCAGGAGAGAGATCTGGTGACTAGAAACCTGCCCTTGGGGCCTGGGAAATGCAGGAGTGACTAGGAGGACCGTTCCAAGCAATTTCAGATAGGTTGAACATAGACTTGTTTTCCACCACTGAAGCTTTCCAAGGGAGGGTGCTCACTCCACATGCAAGAAAACCAGGTTCATCCTGCTTTGAACGTTTTTGCAGTGCTGAAATCTGGTGCAGAAGGAAATCACAGTAAAGGTATAAGGCCTTGTGCACCCCTGCCAAGCTACAGTTTACAACCGTGCCTGCTGTGGATTTTGAGAACCAAAAAGTGACTAAGTCTGAAGGTAAATCCCTATTCAGAGGCAAGGTAGCAAAGCTGTCCCAGAGGCAATGTGGCCCCATTGTCGATGCAATCCAGGTTTGTTCCACTAGCAGTTTCTGGTGCCAAATCCAAGGGATCCAGAAGGAGCTCAACAACAAAGTATCTGACTTCAAGGGACTCTTTCCTGATTCAGCTTGGACCTTACCCTGCTGGGAGACTTTGAGCTCCAAAAAATAGACTAAGGGTCTCATTGAGGGGTTTTCTGTCATAAATCTGGTGGATTTCCCATCCACCAAATCTATGCTTCCCGAACTCTAGTTACAGTCGGGTACCTAGCATTTTTCTGCTACCAGAGCACAAACCTGACTCTGCCAGCAGATACCTTTGACCGACGGCCCAACGGATATTGGGCTGTCTATCAAAGTAACTTAGACCATCCACCCTATTTAGGGTGGATGTTGTGACACCGTTTTCCCTGCTTGAGACCACCAGGGACCGTCTAGAACATCTGAATAGGAAACCAAAGAATTGACCCCAAACACTGGGAGAAAGCTCCCAGCACGACTGAGACATTTCTTTTTTGTTTTTCAACAAAAAAGCTTTGGGAGGTTTTTGTTTTGATGAAGAAGAAAAAAAAACTTTGCTGAGTTGGTGTCATAACCCTGGTGGCCATTCAGGTAGATGTCTGTGTCTTCAGGAGTGCAGCAGTGACAGCACCTATGCTGAAGGCACGGAGATCGCTGCCTTTCTGGCACAGATCTCTGAATATGGTGGTTTGTCTTCCACCGGGGCAGTGAAGTGCTCTGGAGGCTCAACAGACCAGCCTCCATTCTCTAACTAAAGGCCTAAGTCCCAAAGTAAAATCTTTGACCAATGTGACCCGCTTGGCATATCTGACTTTAGCACCATCCCTGTCATTCTGAAATCACATCTAGGTCCCAGTCAATTATGAACTGAACATTGACAGTGGGTGCCCTTTTGCTTAAACCTTTAAAAATTCATTAAACTGATTCCTTTTTTCCGATTTTGATAATTTATGTATTTTTGCTGTGAAGGAAGTGACCTGATTTGGGCCACCCGGGTCACTCGCGACCACCTCTCAGCCTTCCATACAAATGCAGAGTCGGTCAGACAGTAGAGAATACAAACCAAGTATATTTTATTCAGGGTACACTCGAGTGGAGTCCGGTCTAACCAGCCTCCTGGGATTGCTGCAGAGGGACTGACTTCAGCAAGTATGACAATCCAATATGTACAACTCAGAACCAATAAAGACACGCCCTAACTGGAAATTTCCAGTTGGTAGCTGGTGAACAAAGGAGATACAGAAGTATGGGTTTCGATCCTGAAACCGGGCACATGCTATCTCAGCGTCAAGGTCCCTCTGTCTGCGCTCGCGGCTCTAAGGGTGGGAGCAGGCCTATCTAGTGGGAAAAATATGTACTGACAAAGCCATTGTATTCATCAGTACAGCGAAGCTCAACCTTGGAGAAACGAAAAGTATCGCAGCTGCTTCCAGCTGGGGCAGAGACAGAGGGACAGAAGTTAATTTCAATCATGGCTCAAAATGGCAGCCGAACATAAAATGGTGCCGCAAATGCTACCTTAAAACATACAATGCATGGATAACTCAGCTAAAACATTCTCATTCCAACAGACCCTCCTTTTAGCAATTGCTAACTCATTTTATTACTACCTAGAAACAGATAACATATTGCAGAAAATAAAGCTTCCACTATAAGCTGATGCATGTATTCAAGGATACCTTCATCAATCAACATATTGTCATTAATATCTTTCATCATCATGATCGTGGCATTAGCGTCATGGACTGCTATCTTTGGTTTAGGCGTCAGAGTACTTACACAATAAGCGCAACAAGTTGGGAGACTGTGTATGCAAAGGCAACATATAAAGATAATACCAGCAACTGCAACCAGAAAGATAAGAATCTTTCAACCCCAGGACGTGAACATACCCCAGAACCACCCAGAGAGGGTCCAAGTACCATTTTCTTGGTGTATGTCAGATGAAAGTCTATGCAGCTTCTGTATGGCAGCATACACATTGGGGGAGTGGTCAGGAATGTACACACAGCAGCTACTACCAATAACGCGACAGGCTCCTCCCCAATCTGCAAGGATGATGTCTAACACCATCCTGTTTTGTAAGGTGACAATCCTCGTAGCCTGGAGCTCAGCAGTGATGTTGGTCAGTATCCCTGCTGTTGTATTAATAACCCCCTCTACAACTCTTGTAAGGTGACGAAGCTGAAGGCTATTAGCCATGGGGCGATACAAAAGGGGATGATGGACGGAACGTTTGAGCCAATCAAACACTCACCCCCAGTCAACTGATCTGGGTTTAATCCATCATCATTCTTTAGCTCACTCCACCACCCCAGTTCAGACATGGCCATATGCAAATCAGTCTGACCCTGTGCCTCATGGGAACAGTCCAGCCCGAACTGCCAAGCCATGTCTTCCCTGGACCGGAAACAAGCATCCTAGGACCGGTTTCTGGCATTCCAGCCGTCATCAGCCAGGCTTGCTTGAATCCAGTGGCAAAGTGAGCAAGGGACCCACGTCTGGGCATACCCCGCCAACTTAGGGCGAACAAAGCGATACAAAAGGGGATGATGGACGGAACGTTTGAGCCAATCAAACACTCACCCCCAGTCAACTGATCTGGGTTTAATCCATCATCATTCTTTAGCTCACTCCACCACCCCAGTTCAGACATGGCCATATGCAAATCAGTCTGACCCTGTGCCTCATGGGAACAGTCCATCCCGAACTGCCAAGCCATGTCTTCCCTGGACCGGAAACAAGCATCCTAGGACCGGTTTCTGGCATTCCAGCCATCATCAGCCAGGCTTGCTTGAATCCAGTGGCAAAGTGAGCAATGGGGCCCCAGAAAGGTACGATACCCTTCATGGCATCCTCAAACTGTTGTAAGGAGGTATCTGTCTGATCTATATCTTTCGTATCAATAACTCTTCCGACTCGAGACAAGTGTACACTCCTACTTTGTAGCCGATGGTCTTTATGGTAAGTGGACGGAGCTTTATACACAGGGGGGAGGAGAAAAGAGAGATAACACCTGCCCGACCCTCCCTCCGGGAGCCAGACATAAGCTAGGGATCCACAGTCAAAATAGACATTAGGGGGTGGTATTGAAGGTGGACTATCGGACGTTCTCAACTCGTATGTTGAATTGCATCTGCTCTCCCCTACTTTTATCCTCCCGGACCCCTGGACACAAAAACTAGCTGTTGTGTTAGCCACTAACACGGGCATTGGCTTGTCCTCAGTAACATTACGGGCCTGGAAAGACTGGAAGTACTCGGATGTGTTGAACCCCTGGAAGTCAGCTATTTCCATTTGAGACCATGTTCCATTCTTTACACTTTTGTATGCATTCATGCAGGTCCTTAAAAACAATTTATCAAAGGCCCCTTGGCCTGTCGGACCACCAGATGAAACCCTATGATGGAAATGCACGTTCTGTACCACAGTGCGAGAATCAGCAGGTGTCCTATCCAGTGTATTGAATTGGGGATGGGGACGCACCATACTGAGCAGTGCAAACCAACCCTCGCAACTACTGATGTATGACAGTGGCATGGACAACAGGTTATCACTTTTATGAGTCACTGAAGGAAGTAATCCACAAACCAAACATTTAGTTGTATTAGACACCTCATGAGCCTGATGCAACATTTGTATAAATACATTATCCTTATAAGACTTTCGATGCTCTCCTTTGTGAGGGGCCAAAGTGAGAAAAATGTGTTCAGGAGGAATCGGTGTTGTACCAACCAAAGAATGTACAGGATACTTCTCATCCATGAACTAGGATATTCCCAATACAATTATAAGTGCAATCGCAACTATTGACACAAAGACTATTTTACTTTTTGTGGACCAACCCCGCACTGGACGCGTCGCGGAGGTGCAAATAGCTGTTCTTCCTCAGTAACAGGCCGACCAAACGGATACATTGTAAAGCAAGGAAAAGGGAATGCAATAAAACTAATGGCAAGGGGCAAGTGTTCCCAGTGTCCGTCAGAGCCTCACTGGTAGACTCCTATTGTTCATCAACATTGGCGCTCTTGAGCGCCGGCGGTGGAGCTGCTCAGTCCTAGCTCGCGATGAATCCCACGTCGTCCAGGATACTGTGCCCCGCTCCAGGGGTGCACATTCGATTTATCCTGCCCAATGTCAGAACAATGCACCAATCTCGCCTTACCCTAAACTAACACCATTGGTACTATTGGCAAAGTACACCCTGACTTGCGCAGTCCACCCCTTGCTAATCTGACTTCTCCTTTGGTGCACTGTTCCTCCGTCGGGGTCGCAAATTGTACCTCATGACTCCAGGCACAGAAGGGTCGGTGAAAAGGGGCTTAGGCACAGAGGGGTCAGTGGAAAGGGGCTCCTTAATGGCTTTGATCTCCGGGGGGACTGCTGCATTTAGTACTTCATTATTTTCAGCATCGGTTTGGGTCCACGTGAGTTGGGCATCGGAAAAAGGGACAAATAGTGGAACTCTCTCACACTTTGAGTCCCCTATTCCATCCCTCGCCCACAAGGGTACTCTGCGGCAGTGTGAGGAGTGAATCCAGTTCTTCCTGCCGGTGACCTTCATGGCTGTGCGGGTAGCAAGGAGGACCTGGACAGGTCCCTTCCAGCGGGTCGCCAAACTCTTTTTCCGCTGGACGTTTTTCAGCAGAACGAAGTCGCCGGGCCGAATGTCATGTCCTGGCCCCTCGGGTACAGGTGGTAAAGACTCATGGGTCTGTTGGTGAATAGAATGCAGACTTTTAATTAACTCACACAGGTAATCTATCAGCAAAGGATACTCTATTTCTAAAAAACTTACGTGGCCGCGGGACGCCCCAGACATTCGCCGGGCGCCCGAATATGACCTTGTAAGGTGACAATCCTGTCCTAGAATGTGCAGTTGTTCTGGTGGACAAGAGGGCTAATGGTAAAGCATCTGGCCACTGCAACCCTGTGGTCTCCTGAATCTTTGCCAATTTCAGTTTGAGAGTACCATTGTACTTCTCAACCAAACCTGCTGACTGGGGGTGAATCACAGCATGAAACTTCTGTCTGATGTGCAGTCCCTCACAGACTAGCTGGATAACTTTGGCATTGAAATGACTTCCGTTATCACTCCAGATCAAGCGGGGCAAGCCGAAACGAGGGAAGAACTCCTTCAGGAGTGTCTTTGCCGTCGCAATGGCTGTATTTTCTTTAGTGGGGTAAGCCTCAACTCATTTACTGAACGCACAAACAACCGCCAACACGTACTTCAAATTATTGACCCTATCCATTTCAATGAAGTCCATCTGGAGGACTTCAAACGGGAAAGTGAAAGGTGTGAAATTACCGGGCGGTGTAGGGGTGCCAATGCCAGGGTTGTGCATCATGCACACCATGCAGTATTTTACTAAATGGGCAGCTGTCTTGGAGATGTTGTCATTCTGCCATAGGGGGTCTAACAATTTGCAAATACCCTTAGCACTGAGATGGGCTGGGCCATGGGCCATTGTCACTACAGGAAGAACATATGCATCTAGCAACATCCATCTCTGCTTCCCTGACTTGTCAATCCAACATCCCTCATCATTTAAATTCACTGTACTTTCTTGCCACACCACTAATTCCTCCACCGTGGCCTCACCCTGGATCTCCTTCACGTTTTCCAGTGTATCCTCAAACATGGAGAACTCGGGAACCCATCTAGCTGGACCTGCTACAAACATTCTTTTCATTTTAGTGCGGGCTGTCTCCTTAGCTGTCTGATCTGCAAAAGCGTTCCCCTCACCCACCTTGTCAGTAACCTTCTTATGAGCGCTGCACTTCACAATCACCAATTTCTTAGGGAGTGTCAAAGCGGACAAAAGCCTATGTATGAGAGCACCATGCTGAATGCGTGTCCCATGGGAAGTAAGGAACCCTCTCTCTGCCCAGTGCCGCCCAAAATTATGGGCGACCCCGAAGGCGTACTGGCTGTCGGTATAAACATTAACAATCAGTCCCTCGCTCAATTCACAAGCACAAATAAGGGCGACTAGCTCTGCAGCTTGGGCCAACTGATAGGGAACTTGTGATGTCTCAACTACCGTGTGCAGTGTAGTGATTACATATGCTGCAGTGGTGGTGCCAGCTGGCAATTTGAAACTAGAGCCATCGACATATAGTTCCCCTTGGGGGTCAGATAAGGGGACATCAGTCAGGTCTACCCATCCCTTCATCTCTTCCTCCGTCTGAAAAAGGCAATCATGTATATCAATCTCCTCATTTTCAGAAGGGAGGGGTAGTAACGTGGCTGGATTCAGAGTGGCACAGCGTTTGATCGTGATGTGCTTTTGGAAGAGCGTTAGCTCGTAACCGGTCAGACGTGCACTGGTGAGGTGCTGCGTCCTTGTCTTATTCAAAAGTATATCCACAGCATGGGGTACCATGACTGTGAGGTCGGTATCAAGTACGAGTCCTGCCGATTGTCATATTGAGACAGCCGCAACCGCTCTTAGACAGCTCGGAAGGGCTCGCGCGACATAGTCAAGCACAGCAGAGAAATTAGCACACGGTCGTTGCTTAGCCCCAAATTTTTGTGTTAAAACAGAAAGCACACCACCACCCAGCTCATGGACGTACAACACAAAACATTTTTTATAGTTAGGGGTACCAAGCACTGGGGCCGAACAAAGTGCAGTTTTTAATTGCTCAAAAGACTAGAGACACTCTGTCATCCAAGGCAGGGGCTCATGCACATCTTTTAGTGTTAGTACGAGGAGAGGCTTAACAAGCAATGAGTATCCAGGTATCCACTGCCTGCAATAGGAAGTGATACCTATGAAAGTGCGTACATCTTTCTGAGTTTGCAGAACAGGCTTTTTCACAATGGTGCTGATGCGCTCAGGGGTCAATCGCCTACCCTCCTTCAACAGTAGGTGACCTAAATAGGTGACCTGCTGTCGACAATACTGAAATTTGGAAAGGGATACTTTGTGACCATGGTCAGCTACATGGAGCAGCAATTTAACCGTACTATCTCTACAACCTTGTTCTGTGTCTGAGGAGATGAGCAGGTTGTCAACATATTGGAGTAATACATTACCTGTGGGTAGCGACAAGGAATCTAGTTGACTTTTCAATGCCTGACTATAAATACTCGGACTCTCTGTATAGCCTTGAGGAGCGCAACAGAATCTAAAGCTTCTTCCAGCTAGGGTGAACCCGAACAGATACCTGCTGTCAGGATGAATGGGGATACTGAAGAAGGCATTTTTCAGGTCAATAACAGAAAAGAATTTAGCATAAGAAGGAATCATCGTCAAGAGAGTCGTAATGTCAGGGACCACTGGAAACTGGGGAATCACTAGTTTGTTAACTTCACGCAAATCAATCACAAAGCGGTAAACATCTTCGTGATACTCAGAGGGGTCCGAAGGCGTCCGTTTGAGGATCGGAAGAATGGGGCTGTTACAAACATTAGCAGTCGTCTCCTCAACCACTCCTTTCTCAATCAAGTCTTGTACAATTTGAATCAAAGCACGCTCACCTGCCTGCGGTATCTTATACTGAGGAATGTGGGGTAAAATAGCACCTTCCTTGACACGAATCGAAACAGGCGATATCTGCAACAAACCCACATCTATGTTGCCCGTTCCCCACAGTGTGGGTGGCACATCTTTAAATTCAGCAGGGAGTGGTGCATCTTTGGACAAACACTGTGTAGCGCACACGACATTCGGACCCACTGTCATGTACACACCCTCCTGGCAGCAATATATTGTGGCATGCAATTTCTTCAATAGTTCCAGACCCATTAAATTTTCTCCACAATTAGACGTCAACAGAAATGGTGAATGCACAGTAAAAGGACCAATGGTCAACGCAAGAGGTTTGGAAATGGGGCTCACAACCGGTACACCACAAAATCCTACCGAAACATTATTATGGCCAGACAGAGCCACCCCAGGGACCAAGGAACGAGAAATAGAGCTGTTCGTCGCACCTGTATCCACCAAAAACTCCATGGTCGAACCATGCACATCTGCACTAACGTACGGACCTCTTTGGTCTAAAGGTATCAAAACTGGTCCCTCACCCTGTCCCTGGCTGTCCTAGCTGTAAGACATCCCGGTCACCTCATCCGTATCATAGTCATCATGGTAGTACTGTTTGCCCCGAGGGTCGTCAAAGTAGTTCTGATCAGTACGATCCTGCGATGTCTCAGCTATCTGAGCCCTGTCCTGGCCACCAACTCCACGACCCCGTCCACGAGAACCCCGTCCTCTAGGGACCGTCATCTTCTGCAAAAGCACCAGACACTCGCTGCGCCAGTGTCCCTCCTCCTTACAATATGCACACTGATTCGGCCCTACCGGCGTAGTATTCCTGCCAGTATGAGGAAGCTGCCGAGCCGGACCACCACGTCCTCTACCATTCCCCCAAGAAGCCTGCTGCAACAACACCTTCGTCTTCAAATCCTTATGCTTCTTCTCCATCTTCTCCTTATCCTCATTTTCCCTGTGCTCATAATACTGTGCCATATTCAAAATAACAGGAGAGGATGTGGACCAGGTGCTTTCGGAAGCCAGTAATCGAGTCGCGATCTCGGAGAGCACAATTTGAAACAAATCTACTAACAAACAAACGCATACCACCCTCAATTGACAAGTCCTGTCCACTATAGCCCAATACACACTTTCAAACTGGGTGAAAAAATCAGACACACTCTCATCTTTCTTCTGACGACAGGCCGACAGCTTGTCCCAATCAATCTTTCGGGGTGGGATAAGGGAATGCATATAAGTGATAATACGGCCAGGCAGAGTAAGTATCTCTGCTTTAGGCTTCTCACCAGGCTTCCTTTCCTGGTCCCATACCTTAATTTGATCCCAGGTACCACCCAATTCGGCAACGTGATCCTGTGTATGTACCTGCCTCCAAATATCAACGGGTACCAACAAACTAAAGAACATTTCGATATCCGCAAGCGTCATTACGGTTGATGAAGCGGCCTCAGTCAATTCTTTATAGTATGCAGTAGGATTTTTCCTAGCGTCAGGCAACTGAGTTTTAAAGGACAAGACTTCACTCCTTTTCCATGGAGTATAAACCCACTGTTCCTGGAAACGGGCCGCTATCCCTGGTCTAGTAACAACACCACGCTGATCCCGTATCTCTGGTATTTCAGGGTGATATATAGGATGCACCTCCCTCATCGGGAACTGAGATACCGGGGTGGGGCTCTTCTCCAGCAGCCTTCCCCGGTAAGCAACCAATGTTGTAACATTACCAAAAACATGAGCAGGCTCCATATCAGTAACATACACATGATCCCTAATATCGTACATAATCTGCGGTACTGCACCCTTGAAATGCTGCTCCCAAAGACCGATCAGTGTAGCCGACATGTGCTTAAGGGCATGTTGCTGTACGAAAGGCTCATAATCTATCATCACACTCAACACATCTTCCACACTGTAAATGGGGTTACGAGCCCCCTGTGCTGCTTGATTAGCCACCACCTTCTTCTCTGCATCTCCCACATCAGATCGGACCAATGTTCGCCCCATGCGCTCTTTAAATTTCATCCACTCTCTATCCTCAGGGACGCGCATCGGTGTCTCACTACTCAGTGATGTCGGGGAATGGAGGAACACAGTGGGGGTGACAACAGAGGGAGCAGGCACTAACGTTATTGTCGGCTGCGTCGTGGGTGTAAGAGCTGGAGAAAGAGACGCCGAAGCAATAGGCGTTGCAGGAGTACTAACAGTCACAGTTGCCAAAGACGGCGAGGACAAAGAAAGGACAGGAGGTGCAGTGGCCAAGGCAGTTTGATCAACAGTAACAGAAGCAGAAACAGCAGACAGAAGAACCGGGTAGCTGGGCAATCGGGGGCAGAGCGGGAAATACCCTCTGTTGGGCATACGCAGGTGGGGGTCGAGCATCCAGCAATTCTTCGACAAAAGCGTAATTTTCCTCTCGAGCTACATGAGATTTATCAACATTCAGTAGAAACCTCCTATCTTCACGTTCAATCCCTATCTCCTGTTTCTCTCTATCATGCGCTACAGCTTTCTGAGTCAATGTTTGCATCCTCCCCTTCTGGGCCTCTTTCTCTGCTTTCATTCGCCTCTGTTTAGCCTCTTTCTGCCATGTTCTGAGGGAATCAAACATAGACTGCCTACTTCTTTTCGCAAACAACTTCTCCTGCAAGAAACTAATATTTTGTTCATCAAAAGTGCCCGTCAAGGGCCACTGCAACTCGGCATTGTCCCTCGTATATTTGTGCCATAACGTACTAAACTTAATAGGGCCAATGCCATGTTTTACATACATGTCAAAATTAGGAGTGCCTTCCAGAGGCTCTGGCTGACTTTCTTCCAGTCGAGCATCAGCAGAACAACAACAAGAAACCAAGAAACAACTACAAACCGGCATTTTCAAAAGTAGGCCAAATTCGTTATGTTGCCGAGCAAAATGTTCACAAACACTTTGTATCCAAATTGGTCCTCAGACCGTCCCAAATGCAAACCAAAATCGGTCCTCAGACCATACCAAAGACAAACCAAAATGGTATCATATCCACAAAGAACCAAAGCAAACTCACCTGGTGCACACAGGTCAAACAAATTTATTCTCTACTGCTGACTCTTCAGACCAAACGGTCGGATCCAAGGGTTTTGCCGTTCAGGACCCCAGTCGGGGTGATCGCTGGGCGAGGCACCGACCGGTCAGACAGACGGGGCAGCTGCGAGTTCAAAACTCTCTCATGCAGGGATCCCTGGTCCGCCCGTCCGACCCGACGTGGCCCTGACCTCCTCACCCGTCCACGGGCGAGGATGGGTCTCCCGATGAGGTCCCTGTTCGGGCGCCAACTGAAGGAAGTGACCCGATTTGGGCCACCCGGGTCACTCGCGAACACCTCTAGGCCTTCCATACAAATGAAGAGTCGGCCAGACAGTAGAGAATACAAACCAAGTATATTTTATTCAGGGTACACTCGAGTGGAGTCCGGTCTGACCAGCCTCCTAGGATTGCTGCTGAGGGACTGACTTCAGCAAGTATGACAATACAATATGTACAACTCAGAACCAATAAAGACACGCCCTAACTGGAAATTTCCAGTTGGTAGCTGGTGAACAAAGGAGATACAAAAGGATGGGTTTCGATCCTGAGACCGGGCACATGCTATCTCAGCGTCAAGGTCACTCTGCCTGCGATCGCCGCTCTAAGGGTGGGAGCAGGCCTCTCTAGTGGGAAAGGTATGTACTGACAAAAATATTGTATTCCTTAGTACAGCGAAGCTCAAACTTGGAGAAACTAAAACTATTGCAGCTGCTTCCAGCTGGGGCAGAGACAGAGGGACAGAAGTTAATTTCAATCATGGCTCAAAATGGCGGCTGAACATAAAATGGTGCTGCGAATGCTAACTTAAAACATACAATGCATGGATAACTCAGCTAAAACATTTTCATTCCAACAGCTGATTTCGTTTTTCTCTATTTTTGTAAATTCATTTTAGAATGTTATTGTGTCTGTTTCTAGACATTAACATTGCTATTGATGCTCGAAATTAACATGCATTTCTCTGTGTAATTACCTACTGTTTGTGTAACAGCTACCAGTGGTTGACAGAGTTGAGACCTAACCAGGGTGTGTTTATTAAGTTGGTAAAGGCACTCCTTTCCATGTTTTAAACCGATGTCCTGGCAGGAGGTTTACAGTTTTTAAAAGAAATTAAGGGAAGGCCGAACAGAGTTAAAGAAATTAGCGAGTGGAAGAGATCCTATAGAAGGCAGGGGGTGGGAAAACATTTTTGTATCGCTTTCCATGACTTCTCTACCCCTGCAAAGAGGACCTGTTGGTTCTGTTTACATGGAGTTTTTCCACCTCCAGGTGACATCCCTGAGAACTCAACATCCACATTTATTGTAGGAGTGGTCGATATATTCCTTTTCGGCGGTGGAGTTGGCAGAGTTGTGGCCACTCCGCGTTACGCTTTTAATGCGGAGTTTGGGCCAAATTCCGCCAACCGCCGCATGGTGGAGTTTTTTCTCACACGTGGCTCGCCAACAGTAAGGTAGTGAGCACAAACGAGATTTGGCATTCCCTAGTGAGATTTTCGGTCGAGGAGGGCACCCGGCGAATTTCTCAAGCACGGGCAGTCACGGGAGGTCGCAACCATTCACGGTCAAAAAGCTGCTGCTTCAGTAAAATACCTACTCGAGTGGCAGCAAAATCAGCTCTAGAAGCTGCACCATCTGGTGCGCCGCGTAGTGCCGTTCGCGCTGATTTTTCAGTGCGGAAAAGAGCTCCCTGTGCTAAATCACAGCACGAGCCACGCAATATGCCTTTTTCCGCCTGTTTGTGGAATCGGAGTTTCTCAAAGTTTTTTTGTAGCTCCACAGAATTCCACTGAGTTAAACTCCACGAGTTCCGCCCAGTCCTAATTTATTGTTGAAGGTGTCCCTTAGTGGAAAGCAGCCCTGTAACTGCACTAACCTTCTATAATTCTACATGTTGCTAACTGTTGTCATGCCACTGTAGTTGGCAATCAATGTGGTGGAAAACAGAACTAGTACACAAAGTTTGCAGCTGCATTTTACAGCTTCCCTCATATGCTTTAAAGCTGCCCCATGGCACATCTTTTAGCCTCTTACGAACCATTCCAAGAGGAACATGCAGCATAAACAACAAATGTGTACATGGGTAAATATCAAAGAGGAGGTGTTTCTCACATTTGCTCGTATTTTTAACATGTCACTTGGTAAAAAAACACCCCAAGTACACTCACAGGTCAGGCGCAGACAGTCTGCAGATTGCATCCATTGGTTAATGTCTGCAGCTTACATTTATACCGACAGAAGCCGGTCCATTTCACATGAATAGTAATTGATGCAGTTCTAAATTGAGGCAGGAAGCGTAGAATGCCTAGAAATAAAGCAAATACATAGAGAGTAATAAAATGCAGTAGTTTCCAAAATAAATTGATTGCAGAAGCAGGGATGCGGTGGTAGGTAGTTTTGTTTTTTAATTGCTGTCATGAGTAGCATGCACACATCTGTCCATAAACGTAAGGTTTCTCTGTTACTAGAATACTGCGATTTGCTGGGAAGGTCTTAAAATAAAACATGCCGAGCTTAAAAATGGGACATGTCTGGCAGACTGCATAGGAGGCCTCTACAAGCAGGGAACCGTGTCCCACTGCTGATTAAAGCCATTGGCTGGCTGCTGCGGCTCCACGCCAGGGTGTCAGATGCTCGGGTATGGTACAAGTATGTTTCCTGCACTGGTTTCCCAGCGACCCTCTGCCCCTCCTGCCCTCACCTCATTTCACAGATGCCATCGCACATCAACATGCAGAGATTTTGGAGCCCTACTGATATGAGAGAAAAACAAACAGTGGATCAAGGCATACCTTTAAGAATCTGAGGTTGTGCAAAGCAATTTTGCACTAGATGCTGAACACTTTTACCACAACATTTTGTTGTCACAATTTAGGGCAAAAATATTTGCACTTATTAGTTATTTCAAAAATAACACTCAGAACTCGCCAGTGCAAGTGTTGGTGCAAATGTTCTTGCCAACTGAAATATTCCCATGAACTTTGGCAATTCCTGTAATGGGGGACCTCGGGCAGGCTGTCCAACTCTATCATAAGTCCAGGAATCAACATCGGTGCTTGCTGCTGAAGACTGGGAACCATGTGCCAAGGCCACACTTAAGGACATTTCAAAGAGAAAGAAGAAAATAGTCAGCAGGTATTTCTACCATCAAAATGAATACATTGAAACCTCCACAGAGTTAAAAACACAAAAATGGCACCATGGCCTATAAGACGTGTAACACTGCGTACCTTTGTCATGCAAAAGTTTGTGAAATGCCATCAAAATGCTGACGAATGATGCTTAAATAGGAAAATGTGATTTGCCATTATTATTGCCAGACTTTTACTGGTATCTCACAAGACGTTTTAACATAACATATATGCTTGGGTAAAAAATACACAAAATGGCATATTGTGAAATTTACAAAATTGTCATTAGTTTTGCTAACTACAGAATTTAGGAATTTCGCTGTCATAATCAAAATTTCACCCTGGCCATTTTATTTTATCTTGACTGCAGGTTTTTGTATTGAGATTTGATCTTTTTGATAGGATTTGATCTCATTTGCTTCGATTTTGCTATTTGTGGCAATTCAGTAGCGCAACATAAGGCTTCACTGTACTAAATAATTTTTCTGTAAAATTAGGCCCCTTATGAGAGCATGACCAATACTGATCAATTAGTTTATCTTTCTTTATATGAAAGGGCACAGGTTTCATGGGTGATAATGCCAATATTACAAGAAATAGGATTTTGTTAAATGGATATCTGTTTTAAGCATATAAACTACAATATATGTTTAAACATCTGTCTCTAATGTTCTTATTACTCTCGAGTTGTGACGTTACAAGTCACCTGTAAGAAGAAAATGACATATCTACTCTACTGTAATAGGTTATTACAGTTGAGATGTGACTAGGCCCATTAGATAGTGTGAAAGGCAGGTCACAGAGCAGAATTACTACCTGTGTTTCAACAATGAAAGGTTGTCAGCTATGTTTCCATGACATCAACTGTGATGCCTAGAAATTAGATATTTATGGCAGGGTCAGAGTACATTACACAAAAGCAAAAACGTTTGTCCACATTTCCAACCATTTTTTAATGTCACTTAAATGTAATTGCTTATTATATGCTTTTACAAAAAATGACTAGCTGTAGCTCGGTGAAGTTTAATCCGCAGAACAGATACAAACATACTGTGTCTGGCATATGAAATAACAAGAGGCCAAAGATTAAAGCTGTTTGGGTGAAGCGTGATATTGTGACCGTATGTTAAATGTCTACCCGCTCTCATAAAAAGATGTGTACATTTACTCATAAGCTTTCTGTTATCTGGGTAAGTGCATGAGTCACAACACACTTCACTGTCGGCAATACTGGAGACATTTCAAAACGAATCAGCTACATGGAACATGAGTATAAAAATGATCAATTATGTATTTCAAATGTATATAATGCCTCTTTTCCCAATGTTTTCTGTAGTTCTCTCTCTAATGTATGGACAAGTTATGGGATACTGGCTGGTGCTGCTTGTGAAATTTTGAAAATCTGAATAAAGGAATGTTAAAAAGAAAGTTTTTAAAAGGTTATATATTTCATTAGTTCATTTGATGCCTTATTGGATTAAAAAAGTGCAGCATGCATAGTTTATTTAAAAAAGCAGATAATGGAAACTATACCTACTGTTTGGGCAGTGGGGGATTAATATATTCAGCACTATTCTAGCTTAAATATTACCAAATAATCCTACCTAGTGTGACTATTATCTGGGAATGTGATATGTACCTCCTAATCCTGCTCCGTATTCTGTTTTTTTCAGGCTGTTATGGGGGCATCAAATGCTTTGCTCTTTTGTGCAGGTGTTAGTCCTGATGAAGGCTCTAAAACATGAAGGTGTAAGCGCTAAAAGTGTGATATCATATCCAAATGAAATATTAGACTGCAAAGGGAATATTTTTATTCGAAATATATTATTGAGCAATTCATATTTACAGTTTTTGTTGTGTTGTTGTTTGTGGCTATTAAAAATAAATAATTTATGTTCAAACACAATAACTGTGTTTCACTTGCCACTTGTTACTTTCAGCAATCGGTACATTTGTAACCCAGTCAAAGTTATAGAATTAGCTCAATGCATGTATTAGTTTCGCAAAGTAAAATCCTTTTTACAATTGTACAGAGTCCATTTGGCAACACCTGGGATATAAACTGTAAACTGGGTAGGTGTGTTTTCACACTAACCAATGAATAAATAAAATATAATTCTATATAAAAGGGAGGAAAATTGGGACAAAGTATCATTACTCCATTTCGCTTGCCATCTCCAGGGGAATAGAAAACCTCCCCACCCAACCTCTCTTCAACTTCAATGACTCAACATCTGAGAGGTGAGTTTCTTGCAGGAATACAACATCCGCGTCTAATTTGGCTAAATGGCTCAAAATTCTCTGCCTCTTGATGGGAGAGTTTAATCCCTAACGTTCCATGTAATCAGTTTTAATGACATAAGCACTTAAGAACAGGTTGTAATAATAATGTAGCACATAAGTCCAATTCATTATATAAGCAGTATTCAAAGTAAGAGAGATAAAACAGGAAGGAAATAATTGATTTAGTTTCATAGCAAAGCATAATAGATAAGACCAATAACCAGAATAAAAAAGGGAATCAAGTGACAGGATATGAAAAAAGAAAGTCCAAGTAGAGAGGTAAAGGGATATCATAAGAGTCAAGATATTTGCAATTGTACTGACTAAAAGAATAGTGATTATAGGAAGGCAAGAAAAGTTGAAAAAAAGAAGAGACGTAAATTGACGAAAGAATAGAAACTACAGAAAAGAGACAGAAAACAAAAGACAAAACAAACAATATATCTAAGAGGATGTATGAAAATACCATACTTACGAAGAAGACTCAGGTATACACGGGGGGATGGAGCCACATGAAGCAGGCAACACACCCAGGATCAACGGAACAGAGGGTCGGGGAGAAACCACAATACAAAGGTAATAATCTGTGGGGACAATACCAAATAGAGATTGAGAAAAGCATTGGGGCAAACACATGAAACAAATATTAGAACATTCCAATGCGAGGAGGAGATCAGTAATAATGATCCATAACTCATTAAACAGTATTACTTCATGAGAACAGTAGCAATAATATCCAAAACTAAGAAAAACACTTCTGAGTTAACAAGACATTATGCCAAAGAAAACCGGATCTAAAGCGTCCTTAAACAAACTATTAAAGAATCAAATGTTGAATGAGGACGAAGGCCCAGAAGAGTCCATAACAGTCGTTTTATAGGAATTGATGAAACTTTGCAAACGTAACGGGTCTTCATACGACGTTGTCTTGTTGTTATAAGTAACCTTGAAGAGACACGGGTGGAACAGGCCATATCTGGCTCCCATGGAACGTAGATCAGCTCTCATGTTGAGGAAAGCCTTACGTCTGTCAGCAGTGGCTTTAGAATAATCTTGCGCAAAAAATAAAGGCGATCCTGACCAGACAATTCTTGTAGAAGCTTTAACCGCTGCGAGCACTTTCATCAAATCCGTGTACTCCAAGAAATATAAGATAACTCCTCTCGGTCTCTGTGAGGTACTAGTGTGAGATGAAGCCCGTCCCAATCTGTGGGCCCGCTGAATGTTGAGTTGGGTTCCCTCTGGCATGCGGAGTAGTTTAGGGAGAAATGACTTAAAGAACGTGGGCGGATCTGAACCTTCAACTCCTTCTTCCAGGCCGTAGATACGCAGATTATTCCATCTATTGCGGTTTCCAAGATCTTCCACCTGTTTCTGGAGTATGGAGACATGGGAGTGTAATTGAGAGACAGTTGTGCATGTCTCTTTCAAAGAGGAAACAGTATTTTCGACTGAGGAGACTCTCGCGTCTAATTGAGACCAATTATCTGTTAGGGTTTGCAGTTTGATGTTAGTCTCTTCCATGAAAGGTCGAAGGGCCCTAATTTCCTCAAGTAATAGTTCCATCGAAACAGGCGAGGCGGACTTGGGTGGTGAAGGAGGGTCCTTTTAAGCCGTTTAGTGAGAGATTTTCCAGCGGTTCCAGAGGATGAATCCATATTTGCTTGAGAATACTGGTGTGAAGATGGTAGAGAGTCTTCAAACTTAGAGAACTCAGTAAAAAAATTGAGTTTTTATGAAGATATGCCTTTTGGGTGGAGAGGATCGGACTCCTTTTGTTCCACCCATAAAACGCTGACCCCAGACTCCCACTCCTATTCAGCAGTATAGGAGGAGAAAAATAACTCCAATGCGAGCTTACTCAGAAAAGCTAAGATGGCCACCAAATAGATCTCTCATAAATCCTCAGTCAGCCTTAGCGCCATCACACAGCTTCATACCTCGGTGCTCTGAGGAGAAAACATGCGCTGTAACCCAAACTGAGGTAAACTGGATGCGTCAGAACATAATCAATGCCATTAGTAAATAATCACTCCGCAATTGCCACCATTCAGTAGAGCCGAAATAAGGAAGATTATTTTCTGTGAGGGCTCCTCAAAAAGACTTAAAATGGCCGCCAAACATAAAAAATCGCAAACTTCCTGTAACTCTTGACGTTTTCCTATAAACTTTTACCCCATTGAAGTGAAGAGGTGTCAAACATCTTCTAGGCGTTATGAAATGGTATAAAGTACTTAATGAGGGGTCCAGCCTGAAGTGCAGGAATGCCGCGATCGCGGTAAAAAATTCAAAATGGCGGCCGCGATAAAAACGCGGCCGAAAATTAGCAGAAAGTGCAAAAAAGAGTTACTTGCTGGTGACATTCAAGTGCTGCGAGGGTCCCATGGTGCTCCTTCCATTTTCCGCCACTTGTATTTGCCCTCCGTTAGTCCCCGTTTAATCTGGAAGTGCGGTTCTTCAGAGACACACCGGGGAGCTTCACCCGTGTGCTGCCATCTCCGTTGGGCGCCAAGCCACGCCCCCGGGGGGGGGAGGAAAATTGGGGTCCCATTAGTTTCGTTGTATTCACGTAGGTGCTCAGAAGACACAAAATTACCCACTACAAGCTTTTCAAGTTTTTGATCCTGGGTCATGCTGAGTGGGTGCAGTGAGCATGTGTATCAATGTCTAAGCCCCGCATAGAAAGACGGGCCGGAAAAGAGCACTACACAGGCGCGGCCCTGTAGGAGTGCCGGTCGGGCGGTGACGTGGGGCGGAGGAGGGGCAGGGTGGGGGGGTAGTAAACTACGGATTAAGGCCGAATACAGGTAAGTGAACATTTAAATAAATAAAACGAATTTCGTTGCGCGCACTGCATCGCATTTGGCGATGCAGCGCTCACAACGAAATTCGTTTTATTTATTTAAATGTTCACTTACCTTTATTCGGCCTTAATCCGTAGTTTACTACCCCCCACCCTGCCCCTCCCCCGTCCCACGTCACCGCCCGACCGGCACTCCTACCACGGGCCGTGCCTGGCACTACAATGTTTTAATTATTTTTTGTATGAATTCAGACTTATGCAGAGCGGTGCTTTTTATGTTTCTCTGCCCTTTCTGGATGTTAGACGTCAGTGCTTCTCTGATGTTTCTTCTTAAATTAAAGAACTTTCAGAAAGATAATGGAGGCAATACAAAACAATGTCATGCCTTGTCGAATCCAGTGCCGGCTGCTACTGAACAGAGTGGGGGAGGGTGAGGGGTAGGAGGAATGAAAAAATAATTGTACTTACCTGGGTACTGCCGCCGCTGCTCCTCCGCCCTTCTTCTTACAACGAAGCAGGAAGCATACAGGCTCGCAGACTTCTCTGGCCAATCACGACGCTGCTGTCATCAGCATGGCAGCAGCGTCGTGATTGGTCTGAGTACTGTGGTTCGACGCTCAGACAGGGACTGGGAGCTTGTGCATGTTCTCCACCCAGGCTGTCCAATACAGCCGGGCGGAGAACATGTTAAGTGTGCATGACTGTTTGGCCAGCCCAAGACGGCTGGCTAAACCGTCTAGCTCACTTAAAGAGTGCCCACCGCTCCTCCGCCTGCTCTGGCCAGCCCAGCCCGCCCGCACCTAAGCCAGTACGGAAAAATAATATGATAGTAACATTGCGTTATTATCATTTTATTTTTCCTTTTTCAACTGCTCTGAGAGCAGCAGGGCGACGCTCCTCCATTGGTCGAATCTAGGGGAAATGTCTGACACCATTAACACATCCTCTTTCCAGGTTCAGGGTCTCCACCCTTCTTTCTGCCTTCAGAAGGCTTGACCCCTTCTCTTCCCCTCAGATTATCCCCTCTACAGAGATTGTCATCCCCATCTGCCCATTTTAAAGGCTGGCACCCCATTCTCCAGTCTGTTAGAGATTTTCACTACTCTTGTCCTGTGTAGTGAATTGTACACTATCTTCTCTGATGAAATATGTGAGCTTCAAAGTCTTTTTATAAAGTAAAATTTATCTTCACATTTGTGCTTTTCAGGCATAACTTCATACAAGCTAGAAAAACACAACAGTGATCTTCACTGTTACAAGGTTATGGCTTTATGTGAGAGAACACTGTTTGCACGCTGACAAGCCTGTGGTGTGGCCATCTATGGCACAAAGATATTTGTGGATTGTTAATATTAAAAATGTATTCCAACAAGCCACTAACTAGTCATATAAAGAACTGTAGTGGGAAGAGTGCATGCCTAGAGTTACCTCACAAAATGACAAGTAATATTTCACACAGAGACGTTTGAAGGAATGGGCAAAGTGGGCAATTGCCCAGGGCCCCCACTTTTCAAGGGGCCCCCTAGGAAAGTGAACTTTCTTTCTTTTAAACTTATATCTAGTCTGTTTATCATTCTAAACCTCTCTCCCTCTCTGCCTACATGCACCTCAGATTCTCTCTACCCAGTGTCATCGTAAGTATTTTTGGGGTCTCGGGTAAGACGTAGTCCAACTGTTTTTTTTGTGACCATGTTAAAGTTTAACATATAATTCAGTATTGTTGCCTGCTTGAAGTAGCAGGAAATGGGTAATAAAATGTAACTTTGTTCCATGCAAGGTCCCCCAAAATGCATTTTGCCCGGGGCCCCCAAAATCCTTAACATGACACTGATTTCACACCTCCCAGTATCAGCCTAGTGTCCTGTCCAGTCTCCGGGTCAGGATGGGCCTACAATATCGTTGTATGGACCTGAGGTGACGGCAAATGTCATCTTTCTCATAGCATGCCTCAGACCACAGCAAAAGTCAGAAAGTAGGGTACCTGTTACAAAAAGAACTCAGGATTGTACCTTGGACGACGGACATTCCGGAACATTGGATATACGCAATCACATTGGTTAAAACCTTTATGGATTGCACATGGGGCATGAACAAGACAAGAGGCCCACCCACTTGATTTGCTCATGAATGCAAATACTTCGAGTTGTTACATTGTGTGTATTAGTCTCATTTAGGGACGTGATGAAAATTACAGTCTTTGAAGTGTTACTAATGCTCAAGTGTGGAGAAAGCATGTTTACACTGAATTGCAATATGTGAAAATAGATTTTAGTGGAAACAAATGAGCTGTGATATTGTGATTATAACAGTAAATATAAAGTAAGCATCCTCAGCACATTACTAATGTACATTAGATTAAGTTTTTGAATTGTGTAAGGTTTTGACCAAATAAAGAATATCTTAAAACTAGATATTTTAAAATGGATTTCTACTTCAGTCGGTAGCCAAAGAACAGGCAACAGCCTTCAAATGTAGCAACACAGTTAAGCAGCTTCTCCTGTCGCATAACCGGGCATTGGACCTCCTGATACACGGCAAATCGACCTGCAATGTCCTGGTACAACATGGAATATCTCCTCCGTCTAAGACCTCAGGCGGCAAGATATGCACCGGCTCATGGACAGCTTTGCCTTTCAGGCCTAAACCTCTTGGTGTTGACTATAACCTGAAGGATAACTCAGCTGGCGCTAAGCCGCAGCCTAGCACAGCAGGGTTATGTAAGCCTGGGTAATCCAGGTAACTTGGGAAAGAGCTCTGTTGTCTGAATCACAAGGCTATGAATGCATACAGCTTTAGGGATGAATTTACTGTGTAAGGCTCGCGCCTCTACCTGAGTGTACTCGGAATGATAGCTGTGCTGTATCCTGCCTCAGCCATTAAGGTTTGTGCAAGATAGGTCTGCAGGATGCCTTCAATCTCATTTTAACCTGAGAGGATAGCCCTGCTCTCTAAGGTCTGTGACATTGTTCAACATTCTTTCCATCAATTGATCTTTTTGCATTTGTAACCCCAAGGGGGACGGGTATGCTCAAACCTGGGTCCCATTCTCTCCATGCCACTGGAGTCAAGCTAGCTTGGCTGATGAGGGTTGAAACCCCGAAACTGGTCCCAGGATGCTTGTTGCCGGTCCAGGGAGGGCCTGGCCTGGACTGTTCCCATGGGGCACAGGGTCAAGACTGATTTGCGTATGGCTGGGTTTAAACTGGAATGTCATGGGGAGCAAAGTAACGATGGATTTAGGTCCAGATCTCTTTACTGGGGTGAATGTTTGACATTGTTCACCACTCTGTCCATCAATTATTCTTTTTACATTTGTCATCCGAGTGGGACGGGTATGCCCAGATGTGGGTCCCGTGCTCTCCATGCCACTGGAGTCAAGCTATCCTGGCTGATGAGGGGTGAAACCCCGAAACCGGTCCCAGGATGCTTGTTTCCGATCCAGGGAGGACCTGGCCTGGCAGTTAGTTAGTTGAAATGCCAATGCAGGACTGTTAAGGGATATTATGAGACCCTCGTGAGAGCTATTTAAATTCACTGACTTACTCGTATGATTAAACTGCACATGGCAGCCAAGTAAAGGTGG
The DNA here is from genome assembly GCA_963921515.1 of Calotriton arnoldi. Taxonomy (NCBI): domain Eukaryota; kingdom Metazoa; phylum Chordata; class Amphibia; order Caudata; family Salamandridae; genus Calotriton; species Calotriton arnoldi. The sequence continues at coordinate 966,343 of CAWUFW010006540.1, forward strand.
GTGTAAGTACTAGGAATTATGACACAGTTACATGGTGTGCTAGTATGACCCCCGGCAACATACATGTCCTGTTAGAGTTATTGGCAGTAGAAGGTCAGAAACTGCAACAAAGGTCAATCACGCTTGCAAGAATGCAGCTAACTCAAAGACTGATATTCTATGTCACAGGACATGCATGCCCAGGAACTCACACATAGAATGAGGTCCTAAAGTGGTTTGCCTCCTCCATACACATTACACAACTCACAAAAAGCAGAATACTTTGCAGCTTGCAGGGAATTAAGATGCAAACCTGTATTTCAAGTATTTGGTATCCTATTGGGACAGCACTTACTAGATCCACATATCCTCAAGACACTCTGAGCCCTTCCTAATAGTTCTACCTTAGCATTTTAGCTGGGTTTTTGCCTGTAAGTCTGGATCTTTTTGTTGCCAAAGTTAAAGATGTGCAGAGATCACTCCATGTCACTAAAGTGTCCCTTTCGACTCATGGGACCTCACAAATCTCTGAATCCAAATAATGTATACTGCTGTTAATTCCACCTCCAAGGTTGACTTCTATTCTGGAAAGGCATGTAGGGTGATCAATGTACTGAGTGACTTACTGTGGTCTGCTTTTTCATGGGACACCATTTCATTCTAGGCAGCAAAGAAATGTGCAGACTTTGCATTAGTGTCTCAGGTATGTGCTCTGCAGGGTTCTTTGCAACTGCTCTCAACCAGACTACCATTAAGAAGCCTCTCCTGGGCCCTGTAGCACCGGCCACTTTTAGACATACTGTGAAAGTAGCGAAGGGGGTATGTTTCTAACTCCCAGGCCATTTGTTACAGAATGTTCAGAGTGTAGCCTGGTTTTCACAGAGCCATGGGTTTAAACCACCATGCTGGGATCAGCGATTATATTCCATACATTGGCAATAATGTTCTGCCGTGTATACCCATCTCTCTTCCATATGAGTGACCTTTGCTGTGTTGGGTCATGACATCCTTTTGGATTGCCTTCTTCATGTAGCAGCCTATCAATAGCCATTTATGCCCCATTCTGCCACCGTGATATTCATTGTTTTTACTTCTTTTACTAGCAACATTTCACGTTTTAATATGTTTTTTGTTTATAAGTTTGATTAATTACAATTTTAGCCTTACAGACTATCCTAAACAAAGGCAGTAGTAATTTCTATTTACCAGGTACACACATAGGGCCAGTGCTGAATTTGAGCCGGTGGTTTCCAGTGCTCGGCACAGGCGCTTAATTGCCAGTACTGGCACTTATGACAGCTGCCACATGGTGGCGCTGTTTGTGTAATTTAAAGATGAGCAGAACAACAGTTGTTTACTAATTCAATATACATTGTAAACAACTAATACCTACCATCCAAGCCATTCGTATAGCTTTGGGGGCCTCGACAGTCTGAAATGTCACACTTGTAGCAGTGTGATGGTTAGAAGTTATGTAGGTGCTGTCATTGGCAGCGTTGGCAGGGGCAATGGGTAGTGAAAGCTGCAGTGGCCTCCTGACGAGGGCTCTGGCACTTATGTTTTTTACAAATTAAGCACTGCATAGGGCCCAATTTACAGTTTGAGGTGTAGGATATTCTGCCAAGCCATATCAGAATACCCTGGCATCAAATTTGCGGTTCCCCCACTTTGCGTAGAGCTGCTTCCAATGGCAGAGTCTACAGTCTGTTGGCGAAAACCTTTGACCAATGGCCCGACGAACATTGAGCTGTCGGCCAATGGATGTCAGACCGTCTGCCCTTTTGAGAGTAGATGTTTCAACATCATTTTTTCCTGTATCAGGGAAAGCCTGAGAGTTCCAAACAGGAAGTAGGATTAATGAGCCCTCAAGCACCTGGAAACAGGTTCCAGTGCATCAGGGCCATTATTTGTTTTTGATTTTCCAACATCAAATTCCCACACTGGGATTTTATTTTCAAAAAACAAAAAACTTTACTGTGGCGGCAGTTCTGCAGGTACATAGCTCTCCGCCCCCGAAGTATGGTAGGCTATTCTGCCCTTGGGGAGCAAGTTACGTCCCTCCGCTCACCTGGCAGAAAGGAAAACAACGCTCTAAATGTTAAATAAGCCCCATATTTCCAAGTCACACAGGACTCATATAGCTCTATATATGTTCACGAAGGTGTAAAGCGCATATGGAGAACACTAATATTTCCATTACTACTAACCTATATTCCCACGTGTCAGAAACATTGGTTTGCCACAAGGATTGACAGTAGCTCATATATTCGTGAGTCTGTCTAAGTGTGGTTTATTAATGGATATTTTGAATAAAAATTGTCTATCATACTGTAGTGATTGAAGCTACAAATTGTAAGATCTATTCAAATCCAACAGACTACTGATAAATGTATAATGTTCGATAAGGAATGGTGGTCCACTGTGTGAAATGGGGCACATATGTCCGCTAAGACCCACAAAGTCCCCTGACCTTAGTCTGCCACTGCGGACACCATGTCTACAATGTCTAACAAGCCGTTGTTCACCCCATGCGGTGGATGGAAATTTGACTGAAAGTGGTCCATGAAGTCGGATTTGGCGGCACCAGTATCACAAGACTGAGTTTGCCAGAATAGGTTTCTCAGATTGAGCAGAAGATCAAGAAAGATGCACAGAGACCTGGGACTGTTTGACCTCTCTCCAGACTTGCAAAGTCTGAAGAACTCAAGGGTGCAGTCATAATCTGAGCCCTATTGATAAATCACACAGAGGGCTAGAGGAGTTTAAGGACCAACGGGAACCGACTCCCCACCAATATATATTATTCACAAAGGTCCGGGTCCAGAATACTAGGAGGTCCACAACGCGGATAAAGAGATAAAGTGACAGGGTGGGGGATATCCCTTTAAGGACAGTCCTCACACACCAAAGGTGTCATGCTTCATCATAGGTACTTCGCGTGAGGAACCTAGTCTCACGCGGGCTACAACCCTCTCTAGCGAGGGAGAGCTCAGGGATGTTTTGGTTTAGGTGGTCAGGTGTACTAAACCCTATGAGAGATGTGTGTGATAACAAAAATGCAGTGCTATAATAAAGGTGAATTAAAACTGGCTACGGGTTAGCTTCATGCAGATTTAATAACGCTGCCCAGTGTCAGGATTAAAAGCAGAAAAGCTTGTAAACACAGGGGTCAAAATTCAAGACCACTCTGTACTTATCAGACCAACATGTTTCAGCCTAACAGACCTAGTATAGTGTCATGGCTTTCTTCAGGGTCAAAAGTGTAGCTACTGCAATACAAATGAATATATATACAAGTGTGATAATGAAAACAAAAGGTGTAGCTATGTCATACTGAACCAGAGAATCATTCGTTGTTCAGCACGTTCGACACGTGCCCACTAGGGCTATCTGTAGTTTACTGCATCTGTCCTGGCTACTTAGCCATATGGTACCAAAGCCACGACCGCCAAGAGTGCGGTCCTCCGCAGTTGTGGCAGTGGTCCAGGACTGCATCTGTCCTGGCTACTTAGCCATATGGTCCAGGACCACTGCCACAACTGCGGATGACCGCACTCTTGGCGGTCGTGGCTTTGGTACCATATGGCTAAGTAGCCAGGACAGATGCAGTAAACTACAGATAGCCCTAGTGGGCACGTGTCGAACGTACTGAACAACGAATGATTCTCTGGTTCAGTATGACATAGCTACACCTTTTTGTTTTTCATTATCACACTTGTATATATATTCATTTGTATTGCAGTAGCTACACTTTTGACCCTGAAGAAAGCCATGACACTATACCAGGTCTGTTAGGCTGAAACATGTTGGTCTGATAAGTACAGAGTGGTCTTGAATTTTGACCCCTGTGTTTACAAGCTTTTTCTGCTTTTTAATCCTGACACTGGGTAGCGTTATTAAATCTGCATGAGAGCTAACCTCGTAGCCAGTTTTAATTCACCTTTATTATAGCACTGCATTTTTTGTTATCACACACATCTCTCATAGGGTTTTAGTACACCCGACCGCCTAAACCAAAACATCCCTGAGCTCCTCCCTCGCTAGAGAGGGGGTTGTAGCCCGCGTGAGGACTAGGTTCCTCACGCGAGGAGGTACCCCTATGATGAAGCATGACACCTTTGGTGTGTGAGGGGAACTGTCCTTAAAAAGGGATATCCCCCGCCCTGTCACTTTTATCTCTTTATCCGCGTTGTGGACCTCCCTAGTATTCTGGACCCGGGGCCTTTTTTGTGAATAAAATAATAATCTGAGCCCTGCCAATGATCATCGGCCTAGGACCCTGCAGCACACGCAGTTCAGTCTAATCCCCTGTCCCACAGCAACATGAGAAAACAAACTTCTGAACGTCTTTTGGATGGCCTCAATGAGTTAATTGATTGCCGCTGAGACATGCAGTGATCTGCAGGTCACAAGACAGAATCACGGCAAGGTCGACTCACCCTGCCATCCTTCAGAGGTCAGTCACTTGAGTACCTTCTAACTGGATAACAATAAGAGCTGTTGTTTACTGCACATAGACATAACAAGACGTGGAATGAAGCGTTACATGAAAAGAACTTTATTATTGTCGTTATAAACTCTTTTCCGTTGTGACTAAATCCATGAAAAATAAATGTGAATTCAACCTAAAATGTAGGATTTTAAGTTGGACCAACTGGTAGAAATATTTCTTTCCTCAGTTTCTGTAAAATCAGTTATATATTTTTCTGGGAGACTGAACGTTTGGAAAAGGTGACCAAATGTTTACCTTGTCCACTTCTACCAGGAGAAATAAGGCACTGTGACACACCTGTCGAGCCGACGACACCTGCAGCTCTCGAGCTGGAGGTGACCGTCACTAGGTCAGGAAGTCCTTTTGGAGGGATATCTGGGCCCCCAGTCTCGTGCAAGTTCCAGGATACCCTCTTCACTTCAAAGCTGTACTGCCTTCAAATAGGTCCCCAGAACATGTCTGCCTGAGGGGTGCTTCAGATGCTCGGTTGACAGGGCTTCAGGCATTAATCTTTGTGGAGCAGCATTTAATCCTTTTGTTAAATGAATTCAGTTCCCTTGTGTATACCACCCCACCCTTGCACTCATTAACAATAAGGTAAAGTGAAACACATTATGCTCGGGGCACTCGAGGTTCATATACAGCTGCATTAGAAAAAGTAATTATACGCTTTTCATTAAAACACTGCCTGGAATGCACTCTGTGCTATATGTCTGGCTGTAGACATAGCTACCTGCATGAGCGGGAGTGCGTGATGCTGCAGCGCCATGATGGCTTAATCAAGTTAATGTTAAATGTTAAGAAAGTGATTTATAGATTAAATTCCAATTGTGTCTTATATGTAGAGCCTCAGAATTATAATATATTTGCAGCAATTTTAGTAGAACCCTTTTTTCTAAAATATATGGTTATATCTGTGTGCATGATCAGTGCTATCTTAACGCATGGGCACAATGGGCAGTTGCCCGGCGGCCCCACAAGCATAGGGGCCCCATGCAGACCAGAATTTAACACTAATTTTCCGCTAAACATTTTTATTCCTGTGAGTGGTTGTGTAGGCAGGGTCCAGTGCACTGCTTTGCCCGGGGCCCATAATGCTGTCAAGACGGCCCTGGGCATGATACACTATTACTTTAATAACATCTAGAACGTTTACCACAAAACGTTTGCTCTGTCCACCAGTTTGAAATGTGATCGATAGGAGCGAGGGGAACCATCTCCCTCCATGACACTGTTTCCAGTCCTGGGCTTTCGTGTAATAACAAAATGCATTCTGGGTGTTGTAGTCTTTTTTTCCTTCCTTTGGACTAATGCAACTACTAGCACACCTGAAATCACTCATCTGTTAGTGAAAAGTTCAGGAAGGTAGACAGTGCCAGTAAATGCTGGACTGTTCATCCGCACGTTCATTCATTCATAGATTCATTCGTGTATTCATTCACTAATGACCTGGAGTGAGGTGGTCACTCTAAAAGGATTTATGTAAATGTTTCAAATGTCATCATATGCGTCAGAGGTCTACAATCCTAAATCACTAAAGGAAAGGAAAGTTGACAGTCAGTTAGTCTTTCCCGCCAAGGAGTGTCCCCGAAGGAGGGGACAGGCCTGCTCCATGGAGGCTCACCGCGAGGCATTCACAGGTGTGGAGTCAGCGCGCGCCTCTCCACGCCGCAGCTGGCTGCAGTCAATGTCACGAGCGCCCGACGGCCCCCGCTTTTAATATTCAGCAAATTAAAAACGAAAACAGGCTCCTTCCCCCGAGGCAAGGCAAATTGGAAAACCTTTGGAAAGCAGGGCCTGCAGGTGCCTCGAACGGGGCGGGTCATCGCGGGTGATTTCCCCCAGAGCGCGAGTAAAGAAAGCACGCGGCGGAATGCACCTCATTTCCCGCTCAGAGGCCGACGCAGGATTTCCAGTGACATGTCTGTGATTGCGAGAAGCCCCCCAGAGGGAGGGGGGTCTCTACACGGCATCCGATTACCGTCAGCGAGCCGTCAACTGCTCCATTTATTAGCGCGCACCTGTGATGTAACACCGGCGGTCAGAGAGAGAGAGCGAGGGCGCGCGCGCCTCATTCTGTGTGTGTGTGTGTGTGTGTGTGGGGTTAACAGGTCCGAGTATGTCCATGCTTTAGGTATGCTAACAGTGCCTACCCATGCCATCATTAACGTGCACTCGTTGGCTGTACACACCCTTGTAAGCCAACACGGCCTTGGAACTTCAGGTGGTCACCCGGAAGCGTACAGCTGTTTCTTGTGTTCATCATCTCAGAGATGTGTCACATGTTTCTGTTTACAATCTAGATCATCGGGTAGGTTGGCATACACCGCCTGCTGCTGATCTCTGCTGGCGGGACACATCTTGCCTTATTCTATTGGTTGGTCCCCACCTTCAGCACCTCCCTGTCTAACAGTGTGATATTTTCATAAACTAACCTCCAGACCAATCTCCTGTAGGCTGCCCCAACATGCCTTATTCAGCAGCACAGTATGTGGGTTCACCGTGCCCTGGCAATGCTGTCTTACATAAGAACTTCGGTCACACCAGATTACCTTTAGTTGGTATCCTTCCACCTCTGGGCCCTCACATTCCATTGTGTACTGTACTGGAGAATATTCAATGTTTTTCTTTGAAACATGTTTGGTGGATTCAGGCTGGTAAATGAGTTAGGACTGTTTAGAAAATCAGTGTGCCGGCAAAAAAAGCATTGCCAAAGCCAAGAGGCCTGGTCTTGGCTGACAGCCTTTTGCCTTTGTCAAGGCTAGTTGTTTTTAGACATGGTATTAGCAATACTTTGTTGGGGAGCTGATGGGCCTGAACTCATATAAAATAAAAAGACTGACTGAAAGCAAAAAATATTTTTTATCTCAAAAAGCACAGCTTGGCAAAGTAGTCTGGTATGTAAGAGAGCGACGTTATGTGCGTATGTGCTCCTTGTAAAAAGCAGGATGTTGTCAGTCACATTGAAGTTAGCCAATGGACGAAGTGGGCTGAGCCACTGCCCCAGGCTGTAGTGGGTGATAAAAAATGTGAATGTCACAGCAACAGAACAATTAATGGTATGGGTAGGCTGAAAGCTCCTGTGAGTAAATAGATTAGCTATTTTTAGTAAAATCGGAAGGTCTTTGCTAACACCAGACCTAAAAACACCCACCAATTTGTCACATTCTGAGGTCCCAAGGTCTTCAATGAATAGGGTGAATAGTGTCCTATGCCTGTGTCTCAGTAACAGTGTGTAAATCTCTGTTTGTAGTTGACAGAGAGTGTGTGTGTGTGTGTGTATGTGTGAGAGAGACATGCGGTGCTCATGCAGCAGAAAGTGCCACAGTATCTCTGACAGTGCTTTTGTCTTGCTCTGTCAATGCTCTGCTGTGTTGTGTGTGCTAATGTTTGTGTGACTGTGTATTACTTTCCCTTCGCAAGAACGCACCAAGTTGTAACAGCAAATGTATGGTAGTGTACGCTCTGGGACAGTTGGCTACAGTATCTCTGTGATTTTGTGACAGTCCTTCCCTATGTCTTTGTGTGTCTATGTATGTTCATGTCACAGCGCCACTGTGTCTGTGTGACAGTATGTTTGGCAGCATCTGTTGGCGGTATGTGCTGTGTCAGTGTGATGGTGTATTACAGTTTTTACATAACCGCATGTAAGAGTTTTAGTGTGATACTCAATGGAGCATATTCACAAAAGTATTTATGAGCATGTGTAATGGTACTACCGGAGTACTGTTTTACTTCTCCTAATAGGGAGTATGTCCACTCCCTATTAGTAGAGTACAAAGAGGACACAGTCCTTTCTAGTTGTACTAACTGTATATGAGTTTTCCACGATGGTTCCCAATTTAAATGTTTTGGGGTCAATTTTCAAAAATATGTAAGAGTATGTAACAGCATAACAGGAGGAATACTTTACAGACTCCAAAATGCCTTTGTATATAGGCCAGTATGACTACTGTATTGCAGTGAATTACAGATTCTCTGTCACTGTGTGTAGCCATATGTAATTATGCGGCAATCTTTCTCTGTGATCATGTGACTCTGTCCATGTGATATCATCATTGTATATGTATGACAGTTACTGAGATGTTTTGTTCGCTTTGTAACCTCGGGTCAGATAATGGATTCCACACATCAACACACCAAAGAAGCCAGCTTGCCTTTTGCAGGGAATATTGTTCCTCGCCCCTTTAAATCCCCCCTGAAAACAGGAAATTACTCAAATCAAGGTGAGTAAACATGAATGGAAACCCTTCCTGTTTTAAGACTGTCTGTCCCATAAAAAATAAAGATGGCTGCTTGAATAGAACCAGTAATACAGGTGTACTGCAATATAACTAAATTAAACATGGTTTTACTATTTTTCTATTTTATTTGGGGCAATTCCTGTTTTTAGCCTCTATAGAATTGTTCCAGAGAGTTATTTCCAAAACCTCATAGCATTAGCCCTTTAGAGTAATAAGTACGGGCCTTTTTCACAAAGGGCTTCCGCACTCATGGTGGACGCCCCGGAGTCGTGGGGGAGCCTGTGCACTCGGGTGGGGTTGGGGGTGAATCTCTTCAATCAGAATTTTCATTGCTGAGATTTCGGCCGAGTGCGGAGACTCCCGACTGCGGGGCATCCGCCACGAGTGCAGATGCCCTTTGTGAATCAGACCCTGAGTTTATAAACGTATCACCAAAACACTGCCTTCCCCCACTTCCTGAGTAATATTGGCAGTAATTGTGCATTAGATACCACCTTGCCCAACTCATGTATACAAGATTCCTTGTGATGCAAAGCCTCATTAATTGCCCTCCTCAGTCTTGCCTGATTCAGTAAGATGAAAGAATGATGACCCTGTCCGATAACAAGATTCTACAGAACCTTAGAAAAGCTCATAAAATAACGTGTATTTGTAAAGTGCACGTTCACCCAGAGTGGTATCTTGGCGCTTTATAACAGATGTTTATTGTTACCCAAGTCAATGATAATCATTCTTATCAAAATCAGAAGGATGAAAGGCTGAGTGAACTTGTCAGGATTTGAACCTGTCACCTTAAGGTCGAGCACAGGCCCTTACAGTAGACGCATTAGTCCACTAAGTCACCAGACCCAGCTTAGAAAAGCTCACAGATTCAGCTGTTGATAAAGTTGTTGAGATGCTGGGTTCATGCCTTTTTTCAATCATTGTCACAAACTAAAGGTTGTGCTGATCTCAGAGAGACTAAAGCTAACACAAATCTCTGGAAGTACACCATTCCATCACCTGCTGCTGGTTGTAAGGCATCACAATGAGGCTAACAATATCGACCAACAGAAATATTTCATTCATTACATCGACTACCACTACATTGTCAAAGTATGTATATATTTTCTTTTCTGAACTGCACATCTACTTACCTAGACTTACCTTGCAATGTAGTAGTTAGGTCGATCTAGTGGATGTAATATATTTCCCATGAAGTATATGACACGCAATATTGATAGACCCTGCTGGCTTTGTCTAGCAGAAAAAGTACTGTATTAGGATGCAGCAAAGACGCATCTTTCGGGGGGAAGAATAGTGGTTGTCGGCTAGAGACATGGGCTCTGTCTTTGAGGAGGAGGTCTGTCTGATCTTTGAATGGGAGCTGAATCTATGTACCTGGAACAACAGTCAGTATTTATAGTAATTTGTCAATAGCATGTCCATATCCCACCTGAGATGACAAATACAGCCCACCTAGTCTTAGTGCCCGAGGCCAAGTTTGATAATTCATCGTTATCTGCCCTTCAGGTTCTTCCAACAGTAATTGCGTGAATTGGAGACAGTACTCTAGGACAATATTTGTCTCCAGGTTGTGGAGTGATGATGAGGCTTGTGGTACAGTCTGCCACACTGATACAGATATTCTTGACATTGGCCAGCGGGCTGTGAGGATGGGCAGGGTCATTTGGGCCGGAGGGCGTAACACTCCGAGGGGCCGGGAACATTCCTCATTGGGTGCAGAGGGCTCTTGATTAAAAGATGCTCTTCAACATGTGGCACTCTAGCATAGTTTCATTAATATTGCTTTATTCTAGGCGCAAAAAGTGATTGACACCAACATTTAATAGAAATTTTGTTTTGGGAATTGCTGTAATACTCTACAATATATTTGTCCATAACTTTTCCAAAACATTTATCTCATGAAATTCTTTTGGAGGGAGGCAATAGAGCATCTGTCGCCTACAACCTTTGCTTCTGTGGGCCATAGAGAGGGGATATGCCTTTGAGGCGAGACCGGCTGCTCCTTGACTGACAGCAGAGTCTGGATACCTATAACCCCTGCTGGTATTTGTGCTAATTTGTCAATAGTATGACTGCTGGGCATATTCCAGCTGAGAAGACAAATCCGGCCCACCTGCTCTGAGTGCCTGAGGCCAAGCTCACCCAGTGGCCATTATCTGCCCATCAGATTCTTCCACCAGCTATTGCTTTAATTGGGGAGGGCGTGCAGGCCTGTGAGCAACTCACAATTATCCAGAGGGCTGGGATACTGGAGGGAGAGAGAAGGGTGGGGGAGGGGCAGGAATTGATTCTGATGACTTTACCAGTGCAGGTCAATACAGCAGAGTTCAGGTCAAAGGTACTGGCTCAGCAATTTGTCAGAGCACAGGTCGGATGTCTTTTGCTCGCCTTTCTGCAAAAAAAGACACTCAAGTCACCAGGGATTTGCTGCCATGTGGTGATCATTCATATCCTGTCAAGGGTGCTTCCTGGCGTCTTTTTTTTACTGTGTCCTCCACTGAAAGCATGTTGGTAGGAGAGGGCGGGGGTTCTCCTGTGCGGTAGGGCAGTGAGTGATACACCGGTAGTCGGTGCATGGCATCTGTGGAAGAAAATCAAGGAGAGCAGGCAGCCGCGGCCCGTGCAGGTAAGAGCGGTGGGGCGATGGGGTTGGGTGGGGCGGGGGGAGGATTTCGACGGACGACAATGAGACAAAATTAAATAAATAATTAATTTTCCCTCGTCATCTTCCGTCGAAATACCCCCTCCCCACCCAGCCCCACCGCCCTAGCCCTCTTACCTGCACGGGCCGCGGCTGAGAGCAGGGGTGTCAAGAGGAGCCTTTATAATGCAACATTGTTAGGGGCAATGAGGGTACATGCGACACAGGCTCTGGAGTCTAGAACATTTATTCCAGGTGTATGGGAAGAGTAAGCTATGATTGTTTCTCAAAATAAGGGAGATGGTTATTGCAGCAGTTAAATTGGATGTCCAGTATGACAAAAACACAGACAATTGCTTCTTTCACCCGCCAATCCTTCTGGGTGCTATCGTAACATCAGCTGAGGTCCCAGCATGGCTAAGCCCTTCTTGCTTCTTAGAGAGCAGACTGAAGGGCGGCCTCCATGCTTTCTAGATCTAACACTGGGCCGCCATTTTCTTCATCATTTCCAAAGATTGTTGATTGTTTCTCTCCCTAGGACTGCAGGCAGTGTAATCACTGGTTCCACGAATGTTGTGTGGGAAGGGGAGGGGGAGATGTGTTGCATGAATTTCATGCTAAGTGCACCTTCTGCACCATTTCATGTTGCTGCCTTTATGGCAATCTCCGGAACATTCTCTTTTTCTTCCATACCATTTGAAACATACATAAAAAATGCTATTGCCAATCAAACTGCGTCACTTTACTTTTGAATGAGCATCTTTTCGTGCTAGCTAAGGGACATCCTAATAGTTTTTCCCTATTGTCGCGAACAATCTATTTTTCTGGGACTCCACCTCCCCTGTAACTCAAACTGGAAGCCATTGTTCCATTACATGAGCTCTACCTCATTGTAAGCCTTCCAGATAACTAACTGTATCTTATGAAAGTTGCTCTGATTTCCATACATTTGGAGAGAATATCTATAAATAGACCTTGGTGCCACCAGGAGGATTATTGTGCCTACTACATCCTTTTGCAGTATGTGTGTATTTCCACACTGGATTTATTGAGCATTTTAATCGTTGTTGCTTTTTCACCTCGTTTGTAGATATATTTTCTTTTTATTTCGAAATGGTGCACAGTACCCTTTTACATTTACGTAAGTTGGTGCGTGTTTTATATTTTGCAAACAATAAAAGTATCAGCAGATATACCAAGGAATATCCTACTGGTTAAGTTAAAATAGCACCTCAAACGAGAACTATCATTAAACATAACTAACCAGTACCAAGGCACCACTGGTATCAACCTCAATTTTCTCCATAGCAGTTACAATGATTAAAAATCCCCCAAAAAGTATATACTCTCATATGGAGCTATGAAAAATATCTGTAACCGGACATGCCTACTGTGCTATGCTAAAGTGATATACACTCTATGGACTTTGACATCTTAGCATCATCCTAGCCAGATGTGCCTGCCGGTTATGCTGTTATGCGCCTATCAAGAGTCCAGTATCTAGTGCTCAGGGGATGACGGGCCTTAAACTCAATCTGGGGATTGGCCAATATGTAGGCTGTATTGAAGGCTTTGAGATCCATCGCCTGCTTGTCCAGGGCCACTTCTCAGCAGGTGTTCACATAACACCTTATTAATATCTCTAAAGGTGGATTTTTCAGAGTTCCATTATGCAGGAAAACATCTGTGTTTCAGCTCCCCCCTCTTATATACCATGGATGTAAATGCTGGCCCTTCACATACACTGTACACAGCTCATGTGCACAATGTGCAGGACCGATCGAGGGACATCCGGCCCTGGCCATTCAAGGCTTTCGTATCTGCCACAGACTGCTTTTTTTATGCGTAGCCCCATAGCCCAACTTGTGCCCTGTGTTGTGCTTCTGTTCTGCATCCCAAAATGAGCCGCCTGAGCATCGCTGTGAAAAGGTAAGCCTACCCTAGAACGAGAAGGTGTGTGGAGCGATTTTGTCTGGCAGCCATTTTGTTTTAAAACAATGCGGTTGCATTGTGATATTAACAATAAGCCATTATTCACCCAAAGTCAATATGGCTTCCGTTTCATTGCTGTTCATTCGTTACAAAGCGTGCTTCTCTGCCCAAGGCAAGTACACTTCTGAAGAAATGGGTCCTTGGAGTTGGACCGTTACATATATTTTCCAATCACATGCGCCACAATTCAGAAGGGCATCCACTCTGAGAAATGTGCATAATCAGAAAATAATTCAGCATCTCACTAAGTACACAAGAGATCAAGTATTTCCAGGTACTGTTCCAAAAGCAATTTCTGAAAAAGAAAAAAAAAAGTCACCAGAGATCTGTTTTCACAGTTCTGCATCTCAAAGGTAATCAAGAAAAAAAGTTATGATGCCGCTTTTGCTGTAGTGCAATGGGGATGTAATTTGTTACTGAAAATAAATGTTCCTGGTAAAGCTTGGGGGCGTGTTGCAGTGACTGGGGTCGCCTCGCTTTCCTGCTCAGCACACTGTCCTGAGTGGGAGTTAGTGTTATCTTGTTATGGAAATAATTACATTTGTTCCATGTGCTGGGTATTAGATGCAGTTTAAAAATAGGCAGTGTTGTGACAAGAAAGAGATGCATGCGCGGTTGCGCGCAGGGTTCGGAGGGCAGTCATGGAAAGGGAAAAGAGACTGTTGTGCTGAGGCAGAGCCAGCAGGCACTCACCTCAGCAGTTCAGGCTAGCATCAGGTATAGTGGGTACTTGTAAAAAATACATTGTGGCTCAATGCCAACCCCCCTTGTTGGAGTTCACGGTGCTCTGAAAGTTCAGCAGATGTTTAGGGGTGTTCCTTCTGCAAATGCTCCCTAACTAAGCCCCTCTGTCCGCGTGAAGGCAACAATGGGACATAACTTCCAGTGTATCCCATTCAGAATTCTATTACATTTCTGTAAACCTCCCTTCCACAAGAGAGCCTACACTATTTTTAATGATATCTAGCACTGTTTACAAACCGAGAAGTCTTGCTGAACTTTACAGTAGGTGTTCCCCAACTCAGTGCCACCCAGGGGCCAGCTGTGCCCTTCTGACGTGCAGTTACACACTGATCTCATCAGGGGGTGCGCAACCTACTGAAGTATCTCACCATAATGTAAAGAGCACCATTCAAGTGTATCATTTGGGAACAATGGTGTCTTCCATGATCGGAACACATCTCAGTAAGGTGCAGAAGGACCTCTGAGGACTTGGCATGTACTACTCAGACATGAAAATAGAGTTTCAAGGAAGGGGGACACCGATTTAACATCGGAAGCGGGAAGAATTGATCTAAGACACAGAGATTTGCTACCCCTAGGGAGTAATCTATTGGCATTCCTCTTCCTTCGGCATTGGCATAGTAATATGCTTATTTTTAGGTCTCGCCTACGCAGCGCGCAAGCGCTGATTGGAGTGCAAAAGCATGCTGCCAAGTGGCTCTGTGTCATATGTGACATGTTTAGCCAGTGCTCGCATTTTGGCCACACAAGACAGAAATGGGTAGGGGCGGATCCTCAAAAGTCAGGTGCAAAGTGGGCACTCGCTGATTTTGTTTACACCGGGTCCACAAATTTGGGGGTGCGCAAATTGTGCACGATTCGAAGACTGATATCTTGGAATGTAGAATAAAATGAGAGAAATTTTGTCCATTTCAAGGTGTGTATATAGCGCTTGTGAACTGCTTACTTGCATATCGCCAAAAAAAGCACCTACATCTTGCACTGCTCCTAATCCTGTTTGGGTTCCGGAGTAGCGTACTACCCGTTGAAAAGCGCTTCAACACCTCATTAGGGGTAGCAAGCGCTATATAAATGTAAACCCAGGTCTTTAAGTGGGATGAAAAACTGGGGGTCTCTAAAAGGGGTGTGGCTAATGTAATTAAGGGCGTAGCTTGAAACACGTAAGCTAAAAATCTGTGCTTACCAAAGTGTGCCGCCCGACTTGTATTTTGCTGTTTCTGTCATTGCATCCAGATATATGATACAACAAGTAACGTCATACCTACAACAAGTCAGGACTATTGCCTTTGTCAATGGTTGTTAGTTGCATAAGATAAATAAGCAGCAACTATGCTTGTATATAATATTGAAAAAGCTTCCACTTACAGCCCTGGTGACACCACGATAATGTTGCTGCTCCTGAGTTTGACATATGCGATTACAATTACAATTACCTGTAATCCCGTTTTGGATGTACACAGACATTTGAACCCAAAAGGGATTACAGGCCCTTTCGTGAACTGAGCCTAAATGTTTAATACATGCCCAGGGGCCACTAGACAGTGCCTCAGTGTAGTGCAGACATAGAAAACAAGCATTGGCATAGCCAATAGGTCTCGCCTTTGTTTAGTTATCCAGCACAATATCCTTGGTGCAACAACATCAACTGTTGCATGGCTAAACACTTATAAGGTCCCAAAGGCGAGACCTATGGGCTATGCCAATGCTTGTTCACATTTGTAGTGGGTGCTTCCATAGTACTCTGTCAGACATGAGGTGCTGTAAATATAGTGCATTGTTTAAAACTTTAAACCGCGGGCCATCCATCCTTCTATGAGTTATACACATAATCTTTTCCCCAGGCTGCTACCGTCACCTTTCTGGAAATAAACCTATATGTTCTGCTGCATAACACAAAGGAACAGAAGAGTGTGGTGTGGTGTCGCTTTCTAGTTAAAAAAAATTGAGTTAAGTGGCTCTGAGCCTAAGCTTGTCCTGCCAACACTGCTTCTTTCCTTTTAGGGTGTTGAAGTTTTACCCTCTCATACAGTATTTCTCACCTTCACTCTTTTTCCTTGGCACTTGACTATGTTGTAAGACAGTATGCATGATGTACAGAGTAATCATGCATGACTTAATCAGAAATGTACTTAGTCAGCTCACAGAAAAACTATCCACTCCATATATATATATATATATATATATATATATATATATATGTATGTATGTATATATGTATATATGTATATATATATTTTATACAAAACGCCCTTGCGCTCAAGTAAGCACTCAACGCTGTACTCACCTTACGGTACCTCGCTCTCATTCAGTCCAAAACTGCTTTCATGCTCGACGCGTTTCGAGGCACCACGCCTCTTAGTCATGAGCTTGAATCACAAAGGCACAGACAACATCACCTGTTTGTTCCTTAATTTATTTAGTGAAACCGCCTTTAGTGGGCGTGGCTGACACTAGTTGTCTTCTAGCATGCTGGTAGTCGTAGTTCATCAGGTCAGTACTAGTAATTACCTATAGTAGGCTCCGTGCCTCTGTGAGTTTTAAAAGCTTTAATGTCCTTTAGTAGGAAGGGACTTCTTCAGTGCGGGCTTGTTTTTGCATTAGGACAGCGTGCTTCACACAGAGGGAACATTGCCCTCCACAGCCTTTCCAAACTTCGGAAATGGTGCTCCTCTTGTTACCGCGGCTCGGGCAGCGGCGTTCCAATATTTTGGGCGTGGCTGACACTAGTTGTCTTCTAGCCTGCTGGTAGTCGTATTCACGACGGTGCAGTGGTATGGTTATAGGTAAAATGGCGCTCCAAGAATGAGTAGCACTTACACTCTATTTAGATTTCTGAGAAATTTATATGGACGGTGCTGAAAGGTGAGAAGAACCACCAGTCTCCCCAAACACGTGGTCGAAACCAACATAAACATAAACACAATCCTCAGCACACGTCTTTTAAGTAATATGCAATTATCCAATTTGTTTTAGTCAAGCATAAATGATACAGAGAAATTTTCGAGCTTGGTTTCTGTTCTTTATTCTCTTTGTTCTTGCATCAGGGGCGTTTTGTATAAAATATTGGAACGCCGCTGCCCGAGCCGCGGTAACAAGAGGAGCACCATTTCCGAAGTTTGGAAAGGCTGTGGAGGGCGACATCTTGCACTGAAATAAAATAACTTTGCACTCAAGTTGTGGTCCGTATCTGATTTCTGGCAAAGAAATACGTGCATTAGAAGCGGCATACCTTGAATATATATATATATATATATATATATATATATATATATATATATATATATATATATATATATATATATATATATACACGAAAATCCAATGAGCTCTTTCCCCACCAAGAATAAGACTCGCACACCAGGGTCCGTGTAAGCAAAAAAGGTGTTATTGGCAACGTGTTTCGACCGGAACGGTCTTTTTCACAAGCCAACATTACAACTTACAAATCCACCATTTAACGTGTATTTACAGAACATAGAAGAAGGACCAATGTGGACTGATTCATGCATAGGTAATGAAGTCAGACTTTCATACATTTTTACATTTTTTACATTTTGCGTGTATTCCCAGAGCTATGCACAAAAAAGGAAAGATTCCTTTTGGCGTTTGATTATAATGCATGATTGCATACACCATCTTATCAACATCTAAAATTGTATTCCAAAGTGCAGTAAAACAATTGTTATTTTACATGAGTGCAAGAAGTTTTTGGGTGTGGATTATGAAGGATGGCATCTGACTCAAACGTTTCCGATTTGCTTTGATCGCTAAGCCTGGTGCAAGCTCGTACGCTCAATGTGGTGATGGCCAAGTGGCCTAATATGAAAACCTTGAGATTCCGGTCTGTATTTTTATTGAATCCAATAGTTCAGGTCCTCAACGAATAGTGATATAGGTCAATCTTACTATACATCTAATAAGATGACCTATGTGTGTACCACTTTAACTACCCTAAATAAAAACTATATAAACACTCAAAAGTGAGGGGGGTTATCTACAAGGGGGCCTCACTACAGACACAGTGATAGGTGGGTGAAAGGTGCAAATTACATTACAGACACAACAGGGGAAGGCAATGGGACGGCAGGTTGACTGGGCCTCAGCATTCTAACCGCAAGGTTTAAACATGATTACAGGATTCCCTCGTGGGTGCCACTGAACCAAATTAATGGATTGTTGTGAGCGGACAGAGACATGCAGTCGGTACTGTACCCGCCAAAAGTGCACTTCAAATTAAAATATGCTAAAATCTTCATGATTAGTGTTAAGTCACACTGGTAAAGGGGTGCAGGCTATGCTTCCTGTGAAGTTTTCCAACCTGCTGATACTGCGTCAAGGCGGAGGGCCCTCCCCCAGGACACAGTATATACAGAGAATCATGGATCACACTGAAAGCAATGAAAGTCAATAAATCAGTAGGGGTACTCATCCAATGTGGACAAACAGTTCCTCATCTTCATTCAGCCCGAACGGGCTCTTTGTTTCGAGGAGTATAATATACTGCGACTCCAGAATTCTCAGTTGTTTCTCACGATCTCCCCCTCTGGGGTTCGCTGCAATCCTGTCAACACCAAAAAATGAAAAGCTGTTAACATCCTTGTTATGGTATTTCAACCAGTGTCGTGCAGTAGAGTAACTCAGATCAACATTCCTGATTGCTCCAATATGCTCTAGGATTCGTACTACCGATGTACATTTTCGCACATGGACACAGTATTGCATATACACAAAAATCAGTATTACAATTTATAAACTTTTTTATGTCCCCTGTCTTCCCCGTTGGTAGTGGATATGCTTTCCTGTTTTTGCTTGTGCTACAGGCCTTACATTTCCCACATTTGAAGAAGCCTTTCTGCTGTTGTATCCAAGTTTGTTGCTTGGTTGTCCACATATAGCTCTTGACAAGCATGTCCTTAAGGGATCGTGCTTTCCTGTATGTTATCTGTGGTTGAATGCTAATCAAGGATCCTATTACTGGGTCATTCCTGACTAAGTGCCAGTGTTTCTTGAGAGTTTCACGTACGGTCATTGCCTCCACATTGAAGGTTGTTATCATTCTGATGTCATTACTGTTTTTCTTGGTATCTGGTCTTTTCACCAACAGGGCTAGTCTATCTTGGGCCGCTGCTTTCTCTCTTGCGACCTTCAGAACTTTTTCAGGATAACCTCTTACCCTGAACCTTTCCATCATTATGTTCTGCTCTTTCTCAAATGCCAATTTAGTGTTACAATTGCGTTTAGCCCTCAATAGCTCCCCATACGGAATGCTCCACTTTAGATTGGGGGGATGGTGGCTGCTGCCCTGTAATAGACTGTTCCCTGCAGTCGCCTTTCTATGTAGGTCAGTGGAAATGGTGCCCTCACTGATTCTCACACAGATATCCAGAAAATCCATCTCAATCTGATCATACCTATGTGTGAAACAGAGATTAACCTCATTGTTTCCTAACACCCTGAAAAACATTTTTAGATTAGATTTCGAGCCACCCCAGATCATGAAGATATCGTCTATGAACCGGGTCCAAAAACAATGTGCTTGGTCAAGTGTTCATTTTTCTCTAACCACACCAATTGTTCCTCCCACCACCCCATCAGCATGCACGCGTAGCTCGGCACAAAGCAACTGCCCATGGCAGTTCCGACCTCTTGCTTAAACCATCTGTCTTCAAACAGAAATAAATTGTTCCCAAGACAGAATGTCAACATATCAATTAGCATATGAGTTTGTTCATACAGAAAAATAGATCTGTCCCTGAAGAAATGTTTACAAGCATATACTCCATCCACATGTTTTATGCAGGTGTACAGGGATACCACATCAATTGTCACTAACCAGTAATTCTCCTGCCAGGTGATTCCCTCAATCTTATTTATAAAATCAGTGCTGTCTCTGCAGTATGATGGGAGATTGAGGACATATGGGAAAAGGAAGGTGTCTAAGAAGATGGATGTGTTTCTAGGAGACTACCATTGGCCGACACTATTGGCCTGCCTGGTGGGTTGGTGTTGTCCTTGTGAATTTTTGGCAGCATGTAAAAGCATGGTGCCACGGGGTGTTTAGTGTAGAGGAATCTGTATTCCTCCTCCCCCAGAAGTCCCTGGTTTCTCCAGTGCCCAAGTTTGATGTAATATGCATTGGTTGCCTCATCGTATGAATCCTTGCTAGATCTCACATAGTTGCCAAAGAGAGTAAGTTGTCTATTCGCCTCTTGTTTGTACAGATCAATGTCCCATAGGACCACATTTCCTCCCTTTTCCGAGGGTTTGATAACAAAGCTAGGATCATTGTTCAATGTGCAGAGTGCTACTCTTTGGGTCGGGGTCAGATTATGTGCGTGTCTGTTTTTACTTTTATTCCAAATACGCATGAGGTCTCTGGTTACCACCTCATGAAATGTGTCCAGGTCATCATGTGGTGTGTTAAGGTTAAAAGTAGATTTAGGCCTGAACTTTGTAGGTACGGTGCCCCTGGTTTCCAATCCCACCTGTTCCAAGAGGTTCCGTTCACTCGACCATTCAATCAGTTCTCCACCCAACTCTGCCACGCACGCAATGTCTTCAATGTCATTCAAACATAGGAGCTTAGATACTTGCGCTCCCCCACTCTCACCTCCAGCCACAACACCTGTGGCACGTTTCTTCTTTTGTAAAAACATTTTCATAAGTTTCAATTTTCGAACATATAAAAACACATCAATTCTAGTCCTGCTATAAGCAAAGTTTGCCGTCGGGCAAAAAGTGAGACCCAGTTCAAGTAAAGACTTTTCTGCCATAGTCAGTTCGTGAGATGACAGATTCACCACTGTTAGATTCTGCTCACCCATCATTTCTGTTTCGATTGCTGCGTTGTTCTCCCATACGGCATTGTGTCCTTTGTGTTTTCGTCCTCCCCTCCTTGTTTTCTTCCTCTTGTGCTTACGCCTCTTCCTCCTTCCGGGGGTCTCGCTCTCAAAGTCATGTTCGTTTGTAAAAAACGATATTCCTCAAGAGGCCTGAAGGTCAGGGGGTCTTTTCTCAGGACATCTGCTTGGTCCTCTAGGTCTGAGTAGTTCTCTGAGCCGGACTCAGTGGCCACTTCCTGTTGTCTAAGCACACCCATTTGTTTAAATTGTCTGATTGCATGTCTGATGTGTGTGTGTGTATATATATATATGTGTGTATATATATATATATATATGTGTGTATATATATATATAGCATTTTGTTATTTATTGGAATTAAATAAGATGTCTTTATAACATATGCAGAATGTAAACAGTAATAGTTTTGGGACATTACTGCATTGGCAATACCAAACCCTCTTGTGCATCTTAGCCTAACACAGAAATCCAATGTATTGTTTTGTCTAATGGACATGAGCCAATCTTCCCCTTGAGTTCCATCCAATCATCAGAGGCTTACATGTCAGAGGAGCCTTACAGCTCACTAAGTAAGCTGTTTCTGAGCAAAGCCACAGGATATGAGCTTAAAACAGTCTTCAATCGTAGAGTTTACTGAAGATGTCAAACTAGGTGCCTCTTCTTGTGTCACATCTCGAACCACAACTCCTGAGTAGTTCTGTGGCATATCACATTACCAAAATACTTAGACAAACATTACCCAGTTGTGAGTCTGAACTGGACAGAACACATGTTGATATCAAGGTCTTTCTTAGAACCCTTCTAGGCATTCACTTTTTTCCTCTGTGAGAACAGACATTTTACCCAGCCAGGGTTTTTGCCATAATTCTTTCTGTAGCAAATGCTCCTCCTCTTCCTCTTTGGAAGATCTGATGTATGAATCACAGAACCATAGTTCCAAGGTAAACTACTTCTCCAAATTGTTTTATTGTTGCAATAAAAGGATCTGTGAGAGACACTCTCTTATGTCAAGGACTAAATGTATAAGGATTTGAGAATATTCCCTTTTCATCTTAGATGAGTGCTCAGAGACAATCTATTGACTCTAGTTAACTCTTTGGTGAGCTATTAAATAGCAAAGACATCTATAAGGACCACAATCAGCCTCACTCACTCTCTCATGTGTTTATCCTACCTGCTGCCATCTCTCGTCAGTGCCCAGGAAGTTAACCCTTTCAGCAGTACCACTAAATTGGAATCCCTCTTGTTCACGTTCAGTCCTCTGAATGTAGGGCCATGCTCACTATCATACTGAAGGAAGGGCTGGCATTCCTGAATCGGGTCAGAGAAATTCAGGAGTCAGGGACCTCTCACAGTAGCTATGAAAGAGACCCCCGTCATGTGTTTATTCAAAAATGTACCCGGTGAGTTCCATATAGGAAGGTGCACTGTTTACAACTCTCCATGCACTACACTTGCACAGGTCACTTCCTCTGATTGGTTACCGCTTTTTGGTTGCTAGCCTGTTGCTGTCGTGTTTTTTAAACTCTTTGTTGTGTGTTGTCAATGAATTTAATGAATTTGAATTTGCTAAATAAATTTGACATATAGGAAGGTTCTTCAGGACGTGAAGAACCACAAAATTCTCTCAACCTCTCTCAGAGCCCACTCCCCTCAGACTCGGATTCACTACCAAGTGTCACCCACAGATTTCACTCAGACGCCGCCTCAACATGCTCTGAGGCCATCACAGACACTCTGCAGCTCTGGCTGGCCCTAGATTTTTCCTGGCAGTGAAAGCACAGAAAACCTTCTCACAGACAGACCCCAGCTCAGACGCAGACACCAACAATCAGCAATCTTTGTTGAAAACATACTCAGAGTAAATCAAATCCATGACACTGGCCAGTGATTCTCAGGTTCACCTCTACCAAACAACTTTTAGACCAGAAACCCTTGTTACATGTATGTATATGTCTACGTATATCTATATGTATGAGACAGGTTTGGTGGCTCAGTGGACTAATTCTTCCACTGCAGGAGCATGTGTTCAACCTCATGGTCACAGGTTCAAATCCCGGTGGGTCCACTCAGCTTTTCATCCATCTGAAGTCAATAAAATGAGTACCGTTAAGTAACAATAAACATCTGTTATTCAGTGCCTAGTTACCCTTCTGGGTAAACGTGTGCTTTACAAATACACATGTTATGTAATGTATATGTAATCTTTAAAGTGTGAACCCAGCAGAGCACTGTACAGGGTCAAAGGCAATGGTGCAGTCCAAAGGTGATGGGAGGTGGAGCTCAGTTCAGAGTATAAAGTTGAGTGTTACTTCGTCGTGATGTATGGATAGTTCACTATTGCTTCATTTGCAAACGTACCCTTCCTTGCCACCTCAAACCTGTTAGCAGGACAGTGGAATGCTCACTCTCTAGGAGCAGTTTCCCACTGCCAGCAACTCCAGGGCACCCAGGAAAATCTTCACTTACCATATTCATCCAGGTGCTTAATTGGTATAAAGTGCATGGGACAAAGTTTTTTGTAGGAGCCTGCCTGCAGGGCTGCTGAATGCCTACGTTGCCGAACACCAAACATACACAGACTTGATTCCACCTCATGATTCTCTGATCCACTATCTTACACTTTCTGTCTCTTTATCTGTCTTGCAGGTTCTTTTTCATCCCAGCTTATTCCCTTTGTCACTGTTTTCCTATATTTCTCCAATATGTTTTTTGTTTTTTTCTCTCATGCTCTGGGCAAAAGTCTAATGATGAAATTACATTTTGGTCCCTAAATACCAGTTCCACTGCCAGCTACCTGCAACCCCGGTACAAATTAAGCACCATTTCTGCAGCATCATAACTCACATTATCATCAATACCTCAGGCATTAAACTAGAAAACAAAAAAATATTTGTCACTTCCACACCAGAGTGCCTCGATATAAAAGACCCACCATCTCTAAGAAAAATACACTATTTTTCAAAATAAAACATGAAAAATAAGCCCACAAACCTCTTGAGGCCAAATATTTCCCACAGGAATTTAGGTTCCAAGATCACTATTCATCTCCTGAATGTGGCTACAATTTCTTATCACATCCAGCACCAATGCCACTGAGTTCTAGCTTTTAGACATTAGAAGGATTCATTGGCACATTCCATTCCATGGAGTCAAGTCTCTGATTAGCATACTGGCAATGAACAAGCTGAATTGCTTCAACGCTTTTTCGTCGATAGACCCATTTACTGATTTCCACCCAATAACCAGGTTATATATTTTGCTATCCGAGTATTTTTCAGCCAGTACAAAACTTCAACCCCTCTGCTCTTTCAGCAACAAGCTAGGAAGTTGTCTATCTAAAGCTGAATAAAGAGGATGCTCAAACTGGCATTCACGGTCATATACAGCCCTGTTCATTCATATCTTGTTGCACCCTGTCACATTCCTCACATCGAATGAACAAATTTATAGTTTGATTACTTTAAAATCATTACAAAAATTGTACCAATGAGTAAGGCAAAAAGAATTTTAAAATTCACACGTGTTGTTTAAAAAACTCCTCGTCTCGCCTGCCAACATAAATTTAATATATCTGCAGTTCAGTTGGAGGTCGCCCTATTTAGAAATGATCTTTGCATGGGAAGATTCCAAAACGGTGTTGAATAAATTTTAATTTTATTTCTATCAAGCACAGCTGCCGCAGATATTCTCGGTCCGTTCTAGTGCCCAAGGATTGATCACTGACCCGACATTTGAGCATTTCCTGAATGTTCATTTGTCTGCCAAGAAGTGAGATATTTCTTGCTATTTACTTTCTTTTTAAAATGATTGTCGCTTGATCTTTTATCCCACACACCTTCTATTGGCAGCATTTTTATAGAAGTTAGCAAGAGGTCCTGCCACGGATTTTTAGGTGTTGGGTTCTTCAATAGGATGTCTTGCCATATATGGTGGCTCAGCATGTGTTCACTGCAGGAGTTTATTTTGTGCAGGAGTCTGACATATGATCTTTTGATTAAGCGACCAAACGCCAGCCTGATTTGCGATTGTAATACGCATCTGTAAACTTTACAAGTGATTGTGGTAATCCATGAGGATAGGCGTTCTGGAAGGACGGCAAGACCAGAAGATGGTAAAGGCTGTAGTTTTCTTATTAGTGCTTAAATTAAAGGGTCAAATGACGGGAACTACATTTTAGTTTGAAATGATTTAAAAACTTAGCCCAAAGAATTGGTCCGAGGAATTGATCTTTGTTTCAAGGGCTATGCCTTTAAATCGTTACCAATATTGGGCCATATGTACTGAATTTAGGGATTGTGATTTCCGAATTGTGATTCTTTGGGAATTTTTGTTAGGAAGTTGCAATAACTAATGTACAAAAGCCTAGAAGTTGGAAATAGGGATTCCTAATGGGGGTCGCAATAGACCTACCTCATGAATATTAATGAGGTAGGTCGCAGTTTGCAACCCATTAGGAATTGCAGCCGTCACAGGGATGGTGGCCTGCTGGGGTCAGCAGACCACCATGTCTGTGATTGCTTTTTAATAAAGCAATCTTATTTTATTAAATGCAGCCCATTTTCCAGAAAAGGTAAACGGGATGTGTTTAAAAAAAAAACAATTAAACGTTTAAGTTTCATTTTTTCAGATAAATATTTTTTAAGAACAGGCAGAGTTCCCAATGACCACTGCCTATTCTGTAAAAATATTTCCATCAACATTCACAAAGTGGAAGGAGTCCCATGGAGACCCTTTACCATTTGCGAATAGTTTCCACCATTGTTGAGGTGTCGGAAAAAATTAATCTTTTGTGACCGTAATTTGGCCACAAAACATTCATACATACCACTGTGAATTGGTATTAGGAAGGAACGCTCTAAACACTCCCCTTCCAAATACCAATTCGCAAGCTCAAATTGCGATTTGGTAACAGGTCACTGAATCACAATTTGGCTTTTGTACATTTTAAAAACCTTTTGTGAGGTCGCTAACGGCCTGATTCCATGAATCAGGCAGTTTGAGACCTCAAGAAAGGTTTTGTACATACAGCCCTAAATTCCTTGCAGTCCGCCAACCTTCCATTTTTTGTTGCACCCTGACCCCCATGTGCATCCTTAATTTATAGATTGCATGAACTTCTTTTTCCTCACTATTGATGTGCACCCGATATCTTCTCAAGCCTTCTTGAGTTTAAAAACCAACGTAACCTCACCTGACACACCTTGCACCTCACTTTTATCAACCTATGATGTTCGCATCTTGTGATACCCCTTGCTGTCCACTACCATGACCACTCTGTAAAGTGTACCTATTTATATTCTATATATAATTCATGTTTAAAGATACCACCTTTGTAATTTATATGTTTGCATATTGCTTCATATGTTCAAGCCTTCCTATTCAAAATATGTTATGTGGAATTGTAGAGCGCACAACATACCCAGGAAGGTAACCTGTCACTGAAGACAGGAGCAAAATAGTCCAGGCCAGGGCTAAGATTAGGTGAAGAGCCAGGTCTTTATTTTCTTGAGGAATTCAAGAACTGAGGTGGCGACTTTGATATGCTGTAAGCTTTGGACACGAGGTAGAAGAAGGCATAACTGCTGGATTTGGCTATGCAAATACGGGGGTTGTGTGCAAGATAAGTATGCAAATGTTGTGCACTTTTTGTGTGTGTGCGTGAGGAGTTTGAAGACTGCTCATTTGTAGACTGGGAGACAGGGGAGTTCTTTGAGGTACAAGATAATGTGGGTGCCGGGAGGTAGTTTGAGTGTGAGTCTGACTGCTGAATTTTGTATGGCATGGAGTCTTCTGCCAGTTGTGCATCGATTCCAACATACAGCTTGTTGTTGTAGTCCAGCTTGCTAATGATGAGGGCTTGAGTGACAGTTCTGCAATTGTTGGCGGGGAATCATTTGAAAATCTTTTTGAGTATCTTGACTGTGTGAAAGCAGGAGGTGGAGACTGCGTTCACATGGCCAGTCATAGTGAGCTGGTTGTCGATTACTAGTCAGAGGTTTGATGCATGGGTTACCTGCTGCAGTGTAGGTTTGAGTTCAGCAGGCCACCAGGTGGACTCCAAAAGCAAGGTGTCTTTGTTGAAGATTACTACTTCTGTTTTGTCCGTGTTGAGCTTGAGGCAGTTGGTTTTCGTCCATCTGGCGACTTTGATCATGCAGGTGGAGAAGTCGGTGTGGGTGTTTGGTGTCTTGTCGAAGAGGAAGAGGAAGAGGATGAGCTGGGTGTCGCCTGCATAGGATATGACATTGACTCCCTGGGCGCAGATGGTTCAGGTGAGTTGGGCCATGTAGGCGTTGAATGAGGTTGCTGACAGTTGAGGTGAAGGGAGCCAGATTGATCGACTGGGTGAGGCCTGTAACGAAGGAGCAGATCCATCACAGTGCTGGCTCCTGAATGTCGGCTTCATGCAGTCATTGGAGGAGGATGAGGTGGGACACAGTGTCGAAGGTGGCAGATCGGTATAGCAGGATGAGGGGCAGTGGTGTCTCCTCTGTCAATAATCAGTTGGATGTCATCTGTGGGGGTGATGAGTATGGTCTCCATGCTGTGGTTGTGTTTGAATCCGGATTTAGTGGGGTCGAGGAGGTCGTTGTAATTGAGATGGCACTGAAGGCAGGAGTTGAATAGGCCACAACAGTGCCTGTTGTCGTTGGGCTGTGTGGCTAGATGTATGTTTATCATGTTTTCTATTACTTTTGCCAGAAAGGACAGTAGAGAGATGGGACATTAGTTGGCTAATGTGTTTGGGTCAGCTAATGGTTTCTTAAGGATGGGGATACAGTAGAATGTTACCAGGTGTCCGGGAAGGGGCCGTGTTGGTAGAGTCATTCAGGATTGGGGTGAGGGCTAAGCTGATAGAGTCCAGTACTTTGGAAAGACATGATGAGTTTAGGGTACTGAGGGTGCTCCGGAGTGTATGGACTGCAGGGTCATTGCGTTTTCTTGAGTGGTGATGGTGTGCCAGACAGTCAGGGTGGTCCTCTGGGTGTTGGTTGTCATGGTCAGGAGGACTGTGAGGGTGGATGAGTCCAGTTGTAGTTTGAAGTTGTAGATGCTGGTGACCTTGTTAATGACGATTAAGGACAGCTGGGTGCAGAGGACTCATGAGGGGGTGACGCTGAGGAAGCTTGCTGGCAGTGGTTGAAATCTTTCACAATGGTGAAGATTTTCTTGGCACAGTTGGTGCTGCTTTTGATGCAGTTGCCAAGCACAGAGCATTTGGTAGCTCTGAGTTGTTGATGGTAGTGACTGTGGGCGGGTCTGTAGGTGCTCTTGTCAATGTCATCCTGGCTTTGTCTTCATCTGCGTTCTGCGTTTCAGTTGCTTACCATGGGGTTTGGTGTGGCTGAGCTGTTCCGTGTGCTAGCTGGCTTGGGGTCTAGCCCTTGAGCCTTTGGTGTTTTGAATGGAGCCAAGGTGTCTGTGCATGCGGTGATCCAGGCGTTGAAGTTGAAGATGGATCTAGGGTGGAGGTTGTAGTCTTGTGGTTGGTGGAGTAGGAGCTCTGAAGACCAAGATTCTTCTGAGATTTATGTGCTGGAAGAATGAGATTGAGGTGGTTGAGAAATGGAGTAAACTATAGGGTATGTTGTTGCAAACAACGATACAAATGTGTCTACAGGGACTAGTGCCTAGCACTAAAAATACAAAAGTAATGTCCAAAGTGGTAGAATTGGGGTCTTGTAGTAGCAATAAATGTAGTTCAGTGTGCTGGGTAAGAAATAAGATACCAACACAGTCACAGTGGGAAAGAAACAGATCAAATGGGTGTCAACTGAATGTGAGTGAGGTGAAAGTTGCAATTCAGAGGTGGAGTTCACGGAGACACAATGGAATGGGAATTTATAGTGTTGGAAGTACTATAGAAGAGGATGAAAATCAACTTGCTGATCCTGGGCTGAATGTGTAGCGATAACATGGTAATGAAACAGATGTGTTATTGATATTGTACCTCACTGTGCCATATGTGAGATGTAATATAGAACAAATGTGACCTAAGATGGGGTGTTACTGGACCAGTGGTGTGGGTTCTTCTGAGAGGGAATGGCTGGGGGTTAAGTTGAAAATTTGATGTTATCTGTAAACCAATAAATAAATAAAAAATGTCTTCTGAGATTTTGTCCCAGTCCCATCATGAAGATTTGCTGATGGTATTTCTGCGGTGGCGTGGCTGGGTTATGGTCAAGTCGAAGATGTGTGGTCACACTAGGTGATTGGTGTGCGCCTGTCTACTGAGATGTGAGGTGTCTGGGGGTGTGTGTGGGGCCTTCCACTCAATGGGTTCAATAGGTCCTCTAGGGCTTTGGTGATATTGAGATCAGTGAGATCCTAGATGGTAGGCGAGGTCGCAGAGGAGAATGAAGGTCATAGAGTCGAATATCAGGGGGTGCCGAAGTCCGCAATGATGCTACCGAGGTTGGTGCAAGGTCCAGGGGGGCAGTAAATGAGGGTGCCACTCAAGAGTAGTTGGTGGTGAGGATGAGGTTAAAAGTGAGGTGTTCCATGTTGCTGGTGTGCTTTCCGGGGTGGTGGAGCATTGAATGGACTCTTTGAAGATGATTCGGTTTCCTCCTCTGGGTCTGTTCGTCCTGTCCAGTCTTGCAATCTTGTATCCAGAGGGAATTGCGGCAAAGATGTTGGGGACTGAAAAGGGTGTCATCCAGGTTTTGGTCAGAAATCCTGTATCACCAATGGAAGATGCCTCAGATAGTTAAAAGCTTACAGTTGATGTGTGTATTGTGAACCTAAGGCAGGCCAACTACACCTTACACGCTTCCCAGATCAGGAATTTCAGTACTATTAAAAAGAGTATTAGAAACAACTGGCATTACAAATAGCAGAAGTGTTGCATGAAGCGCTATATAAAATCAAACTATTATTAGCTTTATGTAATCACCACAGCTGCAAATGTTTCTCATGCACCGCTTTCAGTTACATGGAGCACTTCTATTAGAAGGGCGACGTATTTCAAAAATACATCTATTTTGAACAACAAAAACAAGCATACAATATTAAATTGCTGCTGAAAACCCCAAACAAGGCCATATTAATTCAGAATATGCAAATAAACGTGCTTGCTACATAAAAAGATTCTATTTTCCCCTTTCCTTCTGAAATTGTATTTTTGTGCAAACATCTCCAGAGTGCATCAGCGTTATACAAAAATTAGGGCCACCCTTCCACCAAACCCAACCTCAGACCTCTAGCCCCAGACATCCAGTCGGTGTGCCCCCCCCTCCTTACCCTCCCCTCCTTACCCTCCCCTCCACCGTGGGCAGAGCCACAGCGAACATCACCTCAAAAATCAGAAGGGAACGAGAAAAATGGAACCGTTTGGGGAGCCCTTGGCCGCGGAGACAACAACTTGTAAACGTGTCAGCGTCAGCCATGTTCAGCTGAAGACTCCACGGTTTCCATGGTAATTAACAATTTTGAGGAACATAATTCAAAGGTCTCAAGTAAAAAAAAAAAAAGTAAAAACAGGCTGCATGGAAAGAAAAAAATGCTTTTAGGCTTGGAATCACTCAGCGTCTTCTCGTGTGCACGGGAGTAGAAATGTGAAACTCTGCCCCGCTAAGTGCTTGAAAAGATATGCGAGAGGCAGAGTTTTTTTTCCCTCTCTTTCCTCGGTCTGTTAGTATCTTGCGGCGTCATACAAGTCTCTGAAGAAACAAGCTGTGTTTTTTTTTTTTATCCCCTCAAGCAATTTCTTCCTTAACTAATCCCTGTCCGCCTCTTCCAGTTGTCTGCTCCTACCTGACCCCCAACAAAGCAGAGTTCCTGTCGGCATGGTACC
The DNA here is from genome assembly GCA_963921515.1 of Calotriton arnoldi. Taxonomy (NCBI): domain Eukaryota; kingdom Metazoa; phylum Chordata; class Amphibia; order Caudata; family Salamandridae; genus Calotriton; species Calotriton arnoldi. The sequence continues at coordinate 997,100 of CAWUFW010006540.1, forward strand.
CTCTGAAACACTCACTTTATGATGATGCTGCGGCCTCTCAGGCTCGGAGATGGAAAGTACTGCTGATTCCTTGGGGTGGCTTCAGGAGGAGTGAAAGGCTTCCTTCTGCTCAGGTTTGTTTCCATTTGGCTTTTCTTGGTAGCTACAGTTTAAGTCTCTTAACAGCCCCCATCTCCTTCCCCTTGATGCCCGCGCGTCTCGTACCCGTGACCCTGACCTAACCCAGGTTCAAGAGCCCTCGTCCTCCTTCTCCCTGATGCCCACGCATCTTGTACCCGTGACCCTGACCTCACTCATGGCCAAGAGCCCTTGTCCTCCTTCTCTCTGATGCCCGCACATCTCGTACCCGTGACCCTGACCTCACTCAGGGCCAAGAGCCCTCGTCCTCCTTCTCTCTGCCCGCGCGTCTCGTACCCGTGACCCTGACCTGACCCAGGTTCAAGAGCCCTCGTCCTCCTTCTCTCTGCCCGCGCGTCTCGTACCCGTCACCCTGACCTGACCCAGGTTCAAGAGCCCTCGTCCTCCTTCTCTCTGATGCCCGCGCGTCTCGTACCCCTGACCCTGACCTCACCCCGGGCCAAGAGCCCTCGTCCTCCTTCCCCCTGATGCCCGCACGTCTCATACCCGTGACCCTGACCTCACTCAGGGCCAAGAGCCCTCGTCCTCCTTCCCTCTGATGCCCGCACGTCTCGTACCCGTGACCCTGACCTCACCCCGGGCCAAGAGCCCTCGTTCTCCTTCTCCCTGATGCCCGCACGTCTCGTACCCGTGACCCTGACCTCACCCAGGGTCAAGAGCCCTCGTCCTCCTCCGCTCTGCCCGCGCGTCTCGTACCCGTCACCCTGACCTGACCCAGGTTCAAGAGCCCTCGTCCTCCTTCTCCCTGCTGCCCGAGCATCTTGTACCCGTCACCCTGACCTCACCCAGGGCCAAGAGCTCTCGCCCTCCTTCTTCCTGATGCCCTTGTGGCTCGTACCCGTGGCCCCAACCTCACAAACATACAAGAGTTTGAGGATTGGTTCCACTTTGGCTCCATCAACTGTGCATCATTATTGACTTGAGCATCGTTTTACTTCTTTCGATGCCCAGAGCTTGCTCAGCCTCAAAGACCAGTATTTGGCTCTATATGATGTCATTCAACTCATAGGATTCCATCTCCAGGCGGGATCTGCATCTTCAATATCGGTTTCCAGTGCTGGGTATCCATTCCGATACCAGTACATTCTGCAATACTGAATCTTTGTTTCTATTTATTCAAATGAGCTACCACACCTGATAGTGATTTGTAAGAAGAAAGCTCAGAATTGAATTAATGGCATTCTCCTGACTGGAGCAATTCAGCCATCCCATCTCAAGAGAATACACTTCCTTTACCTGCTTTGTGTCACTCTCTTCCAATTTTCCATTGTAGCCATGCCATCCATCTTGAAGATAGACCAAAGACCAGTTCCTGTGTTATTTAATTCGTCTTTTCCCTTATTGTACTTGCGCTAACCTGGTAGGGGGCCATCCTTACCAGGACAGCAACAGATTTATTGTCAAGACTCCTGTCAGTTCCATTCCTCCCACATGCCTCTGGCTCTAAGGTCCTCGGCAGGCCCTCTCTCACACACCTATCCACTACCTTCCACTGTGGAATCAGTCTCTATGATCCCCATGGGCAGGAATTCACCTCCAGTCTGGAAGTGATGATCCTACCCTCCAATGGCCTGGGCACATTTGTGTAAAATTTTTTTTCCATAAAGGAGGGACAGGGAGCCGAATTAGGAGGTCCGGAGCAAGGGTAGGACGAGGGCTAGTTGCCTGTCTACGCCTATTACCGGAGCAACGACGTGCTCTGGCCATCCCCGTCAGCCTTAGACGTTGTGACTAGAGGTCTACAGTACTCCCCAGTACACGTCTACTAGGGCATTCCTACCGGTCCTGGTAATTTATGTTACTGTACTGAATACCAGACGGTAGTGCACTTTATCACCCTTCTTTTCTCTATCGGTCCTGACGAAGTGCCAATCGACCTGTTAGGGGCAAACCAGACATGAAACATGTTGACCACTCGCACCTAGATTGCCCTTGAGGAACATTATTTCCACACAGGGTTACACACACAGTTTTTAATTAGGCTAGAGCTACCTAGTTTATTAAAATTTGATTCAATAGGACTGCTCCATACCTATTTTAATTATCCTACCACCTTGTGCACTACCTAACCCCCACACCCACACGCACCCTACGGCTTCTTCTTCAAAAGATCCCCGGCAAAGAGCCCCAGTTTCGGGAGCCCGTCAGGCATTGCAGCGCCGGCCTGACGAGGGACAAACGGCCGATGATGAAGCATGACACCTCCCGGGGTGTGTGAGGGCATCACGAAGAAAGACCTGTCTTTTCCACACGTCCAGACAGGAACTGCACACCCCCTTTAAACACATTTGTGTAAACCAATGGGGGAGTGAGAGGCTTTTATAGAGCAACCCCAATGCCAACTCACACAGTGACACCGTATGTCACACAATATCCGCACCCTTCACACGGCCACCTGGTGAGGCACCAATATCACAAGGTGACAGGACAAATGAGCTAGAAACCACTGCAAAGAGTGGATTTCCAGCTCCTTGTTTTGTTTTTGGAGGCTTTTAAGAGGTGCTGTCCATTATGGGGTGTGAAAACACCCCCGGGCATAGGCATCAGCCTCAGTAGACTTTTTAGGAGGGGGGTTTGTTGGGGAAGGGCGTAGAAGTGCCCGTAGAAGTGCCTCCAGTACTTCTGGGCATAAGCCCTCACCCTCTCCAAAGCCACACCCCTCCTCACACAGTGAACTTTTTCTTAAGGTTGGCAGGTCTGCCAATCACGGTAATCAAAAAACAAAAAGCCTTCGGTTGCTTTGATATGGGATTTTTTCTATCCCAACTAACCAGGCTTCCTAGTTGGAGAGAAGAAATCTGATTGTTTTACCCACACTAGGTGGCATGCTTGATGACAGCGGGCCACTACTTCGCCAGTAACTGTTGTAGCTAGGAGGGCTCATCCAATGCTCTTATGAGTGGTTTCTTAGCGTGTAAGAAGAGTCACAGAGATTAGAATTGTATTAAATGGGGACTTCTTGGTTCCTTTATCCCTCAATCTTCATTTATACAAGGTGCCTTTTGGCAAGGCTCGTGCTCAAAAAATACCAGATATAGACATGCAAAAATAGTTTCAGGATTGGGTAGCGAATGACCAAGAGCAAATTTGTCATTACTCAGTTTTGGTTAACATGTTTCTGCCCTGTATTCATAGGCCTACGGGTAAAAGGGCCTTGGGCAGGACGTAAAGCACCCTCCAATCTGCCTAAGTTGGATCTTGGTGTGGTTAATTTTTAAAGTAAAAGTGCCATCCAGGTGAAAGCAGGATATTCAGGAATTCAGACAATTGTCCTAATCTAAGAATGTCAATGGCTAAAGAGACTGTGACTGGAGGCAACCAGGTTCCCTCTGGTACCCAGTCAGTCGGGTCTTATTTTGAGTGGTTCCCCATGTGTTACACCTAAAAATATGACCGGCCAGTCTCCGATGTGCTTCGCGGCATCTTGACAGAAGTCTGCGCAGCTGACTGCCCCTGTGTCTTCCCTGCTCCAACTATCTCCTCCTAAGAGATGCACAGCCTCTCTTACTGCTGTGCTGCACCCCATTTGCCAGGTCTGCACAGTCATGCTGTTGCACTAATGGCTAGGCAGATGATGTGTAACACGCTCACATTCACCAACACCCAGAGCTACGCTACCTTTCATCCTCATTCTCTTATTACAGAACTTTGCATTTATTCACCTCAGTAGAACTTGGTTGGAATGACCATCTTTGAATTTATTTGCTTCTTTTACATATCATGGTATGTCAACAGACTTTATAGGAAATATATTAGTGAAAATCTTTCAGTATAGGGAATGACCCCAATGTAGAGAGGTTGGTCTGCATTCAAAGGATCTGATGCTGTGCTGTGAGAGGGAAGGCGAGGATTGATTTTGAGGGTCATTATAATCTATTCCCAACTCCAAAAGAGAACACTCAGGGAGAAAGGGTCCAACATTACAAGAGTTAAGGAGATTTTAAAACCAAAGAGAAAGTATAAAAATAAGAAATAATAATTAGGCAGGATTCTGCTATGGGGTTTCGACTTATTAGAGAAAGTGAGAGTTCTTGAGATTATCACCCATGAAATGTGTTTTTCCGGATCATACGTATGCATAAAGGTGTCACATTAATTACATCACTTGGACCTGTAATCAATGCTTGGGCTCCCGAGAAACATGATTCAGTGTCAGAGCCAAAGAAAGTGCATAAACAAGGACTATAAGAAATTTTATAATAATATTTCCAAAACATTGTAGGGCTATATGAGGTATTTCTATAGCGTAAAACTAGTCAAAAGGCAGTGGAGCTTTGTACAAGGTAAAAGATAAGCATAAAGTCAACAAGTAAGAGGGGATGGAGCTGGTTTGAGGATGGTTAATGCTGTTTGTATTTATGTATATGGTATCATTGCCCAATTTCTAATCATCGTGGACCCCATTTGCTTACATCCCCCCTTCTGCAGCCTTATCACAGAGCCAGAAATTAGCAACCAATCAAAAGAGTAGCGAAGGGCCTTTTCCCCAAATCAATAATTCACAATAGAGTTTTAAGTTAAGTGTGAAATGGGGGAGAAGTCTGAAACCCAATGATAGTATTGAAATTTGCTATTTTGATTAGTTTCTAAAGGACTAAGAGCCGCGATGAATGAGGCAGTGGATAAAAACATTATTCAGTGGCCAGATATGATTTACAGGTCCGCCACGCAAATTAAACTATTACTACAGCATAAGCCCAGTGCTTAATTTGAGCTGGTGCTTGCAGATTGGGCCCACCAGCACTCATTTTTGGGAACCAGGATTTATTTATCATCATCACCATTAGACCCACAACAAGCGACAGAAAGGCTGCAAAGGGGGAAAGAGGGAGGAAGAGAAATGCATAAAAACAGTGACAGAGAGAGTGAGAAAGCATGAATGAAAATGTACCTGCAAGAGTGAGGTAAAGAGATTGGAAGCATAGGGTGCTGGAAGAAAGAGGCCAGAGGCGCAATCAAGACTGAACTGCCTTGGTATTCGGGAACCCTGACATTTGGCAGCGCTCACAGAGATCTTTGAGAAAAGCTTTGAGCCCAGTCACTTATTGTTTTACAAATTAAGCACTGCATAAGCCATTCTACTTGAAGCAATGTCTTGCGGGTCTACAGATAAAAAAGAGGAGAACGTGTGGAACATTTAACTGAAGTTATCCCTGAATTAATTTAGATTCCGGGAGTGCATCAGAGACTCATTGAATTGTCAGACTATAGAACTGACCATGAGTTGTTTTGTTTGTGGACAGCACAGGCCTTGGTGAACTAATTCAGCCCAAATTTGAATTTCCTGAATTTTCTGCAATTGTGAACCCTACTCGGCTTCTTGGCAGTTCAGCAGTGGAAGTTCTATAAAGTTAGTTACATTTTGGTGAAAGCCTCTATAAGCGGCGGGGTGAAAAGGTCAGAACACTTCTGCCCCCAGCTATTCACTATAAGCATAGATCAGCCAAAAAGCGAATTGGTTCTAGCTGCTACGCTCGTTTGTCTGACAAACAGGCAAAAATATCCATACCCCTTTCAGCTGACAAAAAAAACGTATCCTTCCGACAAAGTGCTCTCTGCAGTGACCTGAGGGCACGTTGCTATTCTTGGCTGCCAAGTGGCCCCATGGTATATGTGGCATTTTCTATCCACTTGGCAGTTAGGCGAACAACACTGCAGCTGACTCCTGTAATGGCTTATTTATCAAAGTATAATAAGCTATTTTCTTAACAAAAATAGGCATCTGCAAAGTAGTAAAGGTTTTTCCTTTGCAAGCGCATATATTTCTTAACTTTGCATTTTTCAGGAAGTTCGTAAAGTTTGAGATATAAACAAAAGTGGGAGAAATCCTATGCAAAAAAGTAGGGTTGTGCTGGAATAAATCCTCAAACAAACATAATTCTATACCTCTCCCTACACTGCGTTCTGCATATTGCCTTTCATAGGTTTGCTTTTCTTATCCCTATCCCCCCTCCAATTTTACCAACTACCCATATCCTTTCTCCAACCTCTCTATCCATAACTCTGCTTTACCCTCCATTTTAGTTTTATAATTTGAGTGTCTTTTTTTAAAATTCTCTGCTTTTCACTTCAATCCATTTCTCTGAGATTCGTGATTCAGAAAAACAATTGTGGCAGAACCTGCAACCAGTTTAGTTTGCAGACATCTTTGGATCAACCCGAATCTCTATCCCAGTTTCGAAGACCACTTTTTGAAACATATGCAGAGCCTCAGTCTTAAGAGTCCTATTTTGCAGATTGCATAAAGAAAACTAAGGGGCATATTAGCAAGGGCACTATCGCCGCTTTAGCAGCACTTTTTGCCGCTAAAGCGGCGATATTTATATCGCCCTATCAGCAAACTGTCTCTAACAGCAGTTAGCTGACAGTTTGCGGGCATTAGCGCCCGTTTTACCGCTTGCATGTCAGCGATATTTATCGCTAATGACATGCAAAGTGGGCGTTCCCGACGAACAAACCTGGGAAACACTCGCTAACAGGCCTATCGCCTATTAGCAAGGTGGCCATGGCCCCAGTTAGCGACGTGAAAAGTCGCGCTAACCGGGGTCATCGCCATTTATTTAACACCTGCAATTAGCAGGTGTTAGCCATACCTAACATGGGGGTGGATTATGCTGTACGACCACAGGGTCGTATCAGCAAGGTGTTCTCCTTTCTCCATGCAACATCGCTGGTTTTTCAGCGATGTTGGCCCATTTCCTCGCTTATCGCTGGAATATTCTATCGCCATAGCGCTAATCGTTGCTAATACAGCGTTAGCGTGGCGATATATTCCAGCGATAGCCGGCGATAAAAAAATCACGCTAAGCAGGGTTAGCGATGATTATCGCCTCTTCTTGCTAATATGCCCCTAAATATTTTATAGATTTTATGAAAGGAAACCCAGGATAGACGGAAAGAACTTTCGCAAAGCCAAAGAACTTCTTTGGAAATGTTTGGCTTGCTTGATGAAATAAGACCACTAACAGAGATGCCTTTGGGTTTCTTCTCTAATATAGTTTGTGTTCTTCTTAGCAGAGCATTGGCTTTAAATAGGCATTTTAGGTTTTACCTACAAGAAAGCACAAGCTATCTGGTAGTGAAAGACCTATTGCGGGCTTACCAAGACGATAGAGTGGGCTTTCAGTCCACCCATTACTTACCATTCATTGACCTTATGGTCACTTTTTAGGTCTCGGCCTGCACCAGCGCTTGCGCTGGTCTGGCCGAGAGTTTTAGTGAGCGGGTTTTGGAAGTGCAAACCCACTGGCTTTCGGCTGGCGACCAGCTTAAGTTCACGATGGCGTGCAAGCGCGCAGCTGCCATCTGGGTTTCCTATCTCTTCCTCATTTCCTCGTCATGGCTCATTAACTCTCTGGACTCTGATGTTTCAATCGCAGCAGCAGCTCACATTACCAACTGACGGCCCTGGACTACAGTCACATGAAAAACAACAGCGATTAGCATTGAAATGCAAGCTTTTTTATGTCTAGTTAGAAATATTGCTTTGGTGGGTTGATTTCACCTTATATCGCTATTTGTTTTATATTGGGAGTCACAGCCTAATTACCAGTATTTTTGTCTCACTCTTTTTTTAAAAAATATTTATTCGCGCAAAGCACAAAGCTATATTTAAGGTTACTTTTTCCACGTCACTTCTTCACTCTATTTAAACTCCACATCCCCACTCTTATTGTCTCTCTCCTTCTCTCTCTCTCTCCCTCTCTAATTCTCTCTCTACTTAATTAACTCTCCCTCTCTATCTTTTTTAGCCTTTCATTCTCTCTCACCCCTTTATCTGTTTCTCTTTCAAACTCCTTCATTCACTCTCTCTCCCCTTCTTTCTCTCTCTCTATCCCGCTCCACTCTTTATTCTATGTACACCCTTTCTCTCTCTTTCTCTCTCACCACCCTCTCTAATTGGGCATTATATCTTCACTTTATCTCGGCAACACCACAGCATCACTCAGCATCACCACAGCATCACTCAGCGCAACCACAGCATCAATCAGAGCCAGCACAGCATCAATCAGAGCCAGCACAGCATCACTCGGCACCAACACAGCATCTCTCAACGCCATCACAGCATCACTCAACGCCATCACAGCACCACTCAGTGCAACCACAGCATTACTCAGCACAACCACAGCATCACTTAGCGCCACAACAGCATCACTCAGCACCACCACAGCATTACTCAGCAGCACCACAACATCACTCCGCGCCACCACAGCATCACTCAGCACCACCATAGCTTCACTCAGCGACACCACATCATCACTCAGGGCCAACACTGCATCACTCAGCACCACCACAGGATCACTCAGCACCACCACAGGTTGATTCAGCACCACCACAGGATGACTCAGCACCACCACAGCATCGCTCAGCACCACCACAGCATCGCTCAGCACCACCACAGCATCGCTCAGCACCACCACAGCATCGCTCAGCGCCACCACAGCATCGCTCAGCGCCACCACAGCATCGCTCAGGGCCACCACAGCATCACTCAGGGCCACCACAGCATCACTCAGGGCCACCACAGCATCACTCAGGGCCACCACATCATCACTCAGGGCCACCACAGCATCACTCAGGGCCACCACAGCATCACTCAGGGCCACCACAGCATCACTAGGCGCCACAACAATATCACTCGGCGCCACCACAGCATCACTCAGCGCCACCACAGCATCACTCGGCGCCACCACAGCATCACTCGGCGCCACCACAGCATCACTCGGCGCCACCACAGCATCACTCGGCACCACCACAGCATCACTCGGCACCACCACAGCATCACTCGGCACCACCACAGCATCACTCGGCACCACCACAGCATCACTCGGCAACACCACAGCATCACTCAGCACCACCACAGCATCACTCAGCGCCACCACAGCATCACTCAGCGCTACCACAGCAGCACTCAGCGCCACCACAGCATCACTCAGCGCCGCCACAGCATCACTCAGCGCCGCCACAGCATCACTCAGCGCCGCCACAGCATCACTCAGCGCCGCGACAGCATCACTCAGCGCCGCAACAGCATCACTCAGCGCCGCAACAGCATCACTCAGCGCCGCCACAGCATCACTCAGCGCCGCCACAGCATCACTCAGCGCCGCCACAGCATCGCTCAGTGCCGCCACAGCATCGCTCAGCACCACCACAGCATCCTTCAGCACCACCACAGCATCACTCAGGGCCACCACAGCATCACTCAGGGCCACCACAGCATCACTCAGCACCACAGCAGTATCACTCAGCAAGACCTGAGTATCATTCAGCATCACCTCAGCATCGTCTCCGCAACAGTCACCCCCACCACCACTACCACCTCAGCATCACTCAGCACCACCTCAGCCTGCTCTCGGAATCTGGCATCTGTTGATTCTCCCCTAGCGTCTGGCCGCTGCTAGTGTTATAATACAGGTACTAGTTCCCAACCTTCACCCTCCGATTGTTTATGCCCCCTCAAAAAAAGCTTTAACAAACAACCATTGCAATAGGCAGAAACAAGTTGCCAGCATTGCAAGAACAAAAGAAAACTGAGGAAATGTTTTATTGTAAATACTTTTTTAATATGGTCGTTCAGTTTTACATAATGCCTTCTTGGTCATATATAAAGTAACAAAAATGCTTCTGACACTTTTTTATTATAACTTTTCAGCATGCTGCACAGCAGCCACACTTCTCTACAGCACAGCTTGAAGACATTGGCAAAGTCAATAGCTCTGGCTAAACACTTATAAGGCCCCAAAGGCGAGACCTATTGGCTATGCCAATGCTTGTTCTTTTAGTTGTGTATAGCGCAAACTCGACCCGAAGGTATCAGAGCGCTTTACATGAGCACCAGTTACGTTACAGAAGGACACATTCATTTTTGGTAGGCACAGTGAGATTAAGTGATTTGCCTAGAATCACAGAATGTTGAGCGTCCCTGCCAAGACTCGAACCCGATTTCCCAGCTTCAAGGTCCACTGCTCTAGCCGTTAGGCCACATTTATTTGGTTGCTTCTTGATTGAAGGTTTTCCTTCTCCTATCTTTTCCATCCTGTGTTTGTCCCTTCCTAAATCATAGCCTCTTTACCACGCTTTTGCTTGCCTGCCTTGTATCCTTCTGCTGCTCACTTTTAGGGAAGTCCTTTCCTTTCTTTTTGGTTAAGCACTCCATGAGAATGCAGTAATGTTTCAGCTCACTCTCACCTATGCTTTTCTTCCGCTGTACCTCTTTGCTCCCAAACTCCATGATGCTTTCTCCCTCGTGTGTGTCCCATCCGGTCTGTGTTGCTCTCAACCATGCATGCTTCCCCCCCCCCCGCAATAACTTCCCCTGGTCCTATGCTCCCTGCTGCTATCTCCATTCTGTCTTCTTCCTCCCGAAAACATCCCTTGACCTCCATCTTGCTCGCTCCCTTGTGTTCTTTTTCCACACACCCTTAATCATCCCCAAGCAGCATGGGGCAAGCCAATACGTCCAAAAGGCAAAACCTATTTGCTTTGCCATTGTTTGTTTCTTTTTGGAAATAATAGAAAGTAAATGGTTTATGGTGACTGAGAGTGGATTGTGTTCTATAGCTGGATAGACAGTGTTGCCAGTCTTCGTACACATCATCCTTGTTGTAACCTTTAGGAATGGAAGAACTTGAACTGGATGTATTGGGTTAGTGGCAGCCACAAGGCAAAGTCAACTCCTAAATTGATCTAAGTAATAATTCCACATTTGTAAAGTGCAAACTTATCACCCCTAAGGGTATCCAGGCGCTGGGGGGCCGTCAGGGTGATTAAGTGAGCTATTGCCCAGAGTCACATGATGCTGAGCTGAGCTGCCGCCGGCACCAAGGAGCGAACCGTGAGCCCCGCACTCCAGAGTCAGCCGCTCTGGCCGCTGCGCCACACCTCTCTTCAACGGAGAGGCTAAGACTACTGGGGAATGGGAATTTGGATTAGCTGTACATAGTTCACTTTGGACATATGGTAAGGACTGAATAAAGGAGGCTTCCATGGTTGTTTTACAAGTGGCAATAACAGCATTACAGAAGGCTGCTCGTCCAAATATGAAAGAATATTTTGAAAATGACGGAATTCTTGTCAGAGAGGTTGATGCTAAAGAGACCTATTTTCAGGCTTCAAATTTCAGAAAAATATTGAGTTTGTTGATGTAACTTGTGATACGAATGAGAGTGCATGCTTGAAGTCCATGTGTCATTTTCAAACAGATTGTGTGATTATTGCATATGGAGAATATTCTCTGGTTGTTTAAATAAATTCTGGTTATTGCATGCGGTTACTAAGGATTAATGTTCTTTTTGGTGGTGGGTACTTTATATTCTGTGTAGTTAATTAATTCAAAATAATATGCATAACATTAACCCACAATTCTTCCGAACACCCAATTCTTCTCTAAATCTTTTTAGAGACCTGGCTCTTACTTGCCCCTGATAGGTTATATGACTCCTTAATATATTTTTTCTAACCTGTTAGGAAGTGGTTTTGGTAGTTCTCGGCATAGCACCAGGATGCTCATTTATGAGTGCTGGTAGCGCTTTATAAAAATCCCCATTCCTTCATTCATTAATTTATTCATTGATCCTATATAAACCACTTGTAATTCCAATTGTAGCAGACTTAACTCATTGCCAATCCTTTACTATGCCCTATAAAAAAGATTGCACTTTTCTAATCTAAGGAGGGAAGCATTGATTGATAATGAGACACATTATAAAATGTCCTTATTGTCTTTTTTCTAATTAATTTTGAATTGCCAATGTAAACACCTTGCTAAATGGTTCCCTATCCTTCATGTTCCTTGTGCAGCATGGTCCAGTTAGGCACTTTTGCAATGGTGTTTTCTAAATGATGCATCATGGCAAATTATTGTGGGACAAACACCAGCATCGAGAGTGAGTCGGGATTTGCCCCGCGGTGAAATGGCCCCAAATCCCTAAACTCGACCATGGCTGCAATTAGATCATTTGCATCAACCCCCTGCATATTCAGATATATCAGAACTGATTATGCCATGACTGTCACGTGACTTACTTGGGCCCAGCTCTACTAGTCTTATAAGGTCACTGACCTATGTGAGATACTCCAGGGTTCCTAGTAGGCTCTCCTGTTCTCTACTCCGCCGATGTCATCTATACATGGATACCTTAGCAAGCTCTTATTTGACACCTTCTTGCAAAGTCTCCCTGTGTAATAATTGGCTACATCTTGCTAGCTACTGCCTACCTTCACATGCAAAGAAACATTTATGAATCAGCAGAGTTTTAGGTCTATAAGAAAATGGACAATACCGCCAAATGTTTCGCCTGCATCAAGAGAAGGCACACTTTGAAGAGATCTATTGTTCATCAAGGGCTGCTGGTATTTAAGGATAGTAGGAGCGCTCGGGTGAGATTAACCTGCCTCTTTAATCTGCATGGTTGTGGCTCCCACTCTCATCAAAATTGACTCCGCCTTTCCTCCTTTCAAGGTCACTAAAATGAGTACACATGGGCATAAGTTGCCAGCTAACATACCTCTGCCTGCAGATGATTTCATTTGTGATATGTGCGATATTTTTATAGCCAGTCTTACAATTTATCATTATTATAAAACCACAGGAACTGCATCCTGAATTAGACTTGTACTTTTAGAAGTTAACTGAAACAAATCTAAATTTTCAATGACAATCCATAAATTACCCAGTGCTCCCTTCACCAGCTGCCCATGCAACCGTACGTCATATATTACTCCCCTGTATCAAGGCCTGCACAGAAAATGTGGACATGCAGATTTTTGCAGAGGGACATCTTTGTTACAGTGTTAGAGCTTTAGGGAAGAAGCTTGGGCTTTACCAAACATGGAATTGGCATAAGAAGACTTTCTCTTGGAGGATTTTGGTTGTTAATATGTGGCAATGCATCTAATTATATTTAGTTGCTCATATACATTTTGATGAACCTCAGTTTGAAAAATTGTGTTGCTCAGGAGCTGAGAACTTTCTGTCTTAGAAATGAAACATAGATTTGCTTCTCACTGGTCTTTCTTCTCTCACTAAGTTTGAGCATACCCCTGAACTATGGAACTAAATATTTGCAGCTACTATACTAAGCAAAGCAGTTTAAGATTCATAGTTTTCTAGAAGTAACAGGAAGGTTTTTCAAAACATTTTTCAGATCAATAATTATGAGACAAAGGGGCCATCGCTTAGTTCCTTTTTATCACCCAGTAGGATCAAAATGCCAATGTCATTATTACATATCTGCTTTTTTAGTGGGGGAGAAAGAGAGAAAGATGGAGCGCCTGATTCACAAAGGGCGTTCGCACTCGTGCTGGAGACCCGCAGTCGTGGAGGAGTCTCACACTCGTGGTGGAGGCCCGAAGTCATGGGGGAGTCATGGGGGAGTCTCACACTCGTGGTGGAGTCCCGCAGTCGTGGGGCAGTCTCCGCCCTCGTGGTGGAGACCCGCAGTCCTGGGGGAGTCTCTGCACTCGTTCCGGAGGCCCCGCAGTCATGGGGGAGTCTCTGCACTCGTGGCGGAGGCCCTGCAGTCGTGGGGGAGTATCTGCACCCGTGGTGGAGGCCCGCAGTCGTGGGGGAGTCTTCGCACTTGGGGCAGAATCTCTGCTGCGAGAATTCTCATTGCGGAGATTCCACCCCGAGTGGGGAATCTCCCCCACGACTGCGGTCCTCCACCACGAGTGCGTAGGCCCTTTGTGAATCAGGCCCAAAGTGTATGAGTGCATGTATGTGTGTGTTATGCTCATGTGTGTTTAGAGCTCCAACGGTGTCTGATCACAACAGTTTTTATCACTTCTATGGCTATCAAAGGTGTAATTTTTTTAGCCAGTGGTTCAGAAAGTGGTAATACAATTCAATTTTACTAAGAAATTCTATAAATTTGTCTAGATCCATTGTCTCATTGTTCCATAGAAGCTCCAAAACAACCACTTCTAAACACAAAGTCCTCTTACTTTTCTGTTTCGCGGCAGTGAACTCCCATGATGTGTTCTTGTTTTTAGTACTCCATGGCTTTTGGAGTGGGGCTGATGTTTTGAAGCTTTGAAGAGTATGTTCTATTCCATATGGGCTCTAATCAAAGCTCTATTGTAGACGCAAAGAAAGATAAGCAAAGGTGTTTTTCCGAAGCCCCATTCATGTCTGAACACCTAAGAGTGCTTTGCCGCGGAAAGCTAGGATATGATAATTAGTCGTTTACATCAAAACAAACTCAGATGCACATAATGAAACAAAGGGCGCATTCATGTTAAACAGATTGCTTGATGTGCCTTAATTATATGGTTTATAAATCTCCAAATAATGGGCACAACAAAGCTGCGAGCCAAGAAGCTCCGCGAGAGGATTCATCAACATGTCTACATGTACACATGGAAACAGTCGCGAAATACAGATCTGGAGTCAGGTTTGGGGGATGAAACGGGAAGCCGGATCCAATCTTTGTGTTAGATATCTACTCAGTCTTTAAGTGGTTGTTATTACACAAGTAATCACTGTATCGCTGTATTCTTGTTCTTTTATGGATTTGTATATAAATCCGAATAAAGATTTTTCAATTCGATTCGATACACAAGTCAATCATTTTATATCACATTTTAAACACATGGCTCCCCTAAGGCACTGCTGTCAAGGGGAGCAAAATAGAAATAGGTTGTTGTTCTACAAGGCATATTCTAGGGACAGCGGGTGCTACAGGGGACTTGAGATCCTGGAAGCGCATTCCTCGCAATAGAGACATCGGGCCATATTATCAAGAACGGCGCAAACATTATCGCCGCTTGCCGCTAAAGCGGCGATAAGGGGTTTGATAATATGCCCTAGAGAATTCCAATAGAAGCCCAGGTTCTGGTTATAAGGACATCAAACCTGGGCTTCTATTGGAATTCTCTAGGGCATATTATCAAGCCCCTTATCGCCGCTTTAGCGGCAGTTTCCTGCCGCTAAAGCGGCGATAATGTTTGCGCCGTTCTTGATAATATGGCCCATCCTATTCAAACAAAACTTCGCATATGCAGAACGCGGGCTGTGGGAAAGATAAGTGACTCATGAGTAGCGCACCCTTATATCACTGCTAGTCCAAAGTTAAATTTTCTGTCAGTCTTCCAAATTTTAACAAACACAGAAATACAAAAAAATGAAATGCAGGTCATTAATGAGACCTGTGCCTTATGGAAATTGAGATACACTTCATCATATTGATTTTTAATTTAATCCATATAGCTCTTCTTGGTAGGCATGGGTGAAATTTAAATTAGGCCAGTGTAATTCACTGAGTTTCCGAATTTTGTGTTACGCTTGCTATGTGGAATTCCTGAAATTAGGCCATTATGCCACATTGCATAATAACACCACTGTTGGGAGAAAAATTATAGCACAGGAAGAACACGAACAACCAGAACGCAATCAACTGTTGCTCCCGGCAGTTGTGTCTTTTGTGCTTTTTGTTAGTTCAAAATGCATCCTTGCATCAAAAATGCCATTCACAACTGCAGGTTTGTGTTTTTTTGTGCACCTGCATTGAGCTGATGAGCACCAAAATGGTTACAATGTGTCCACTTGTAGCAAATAGCATAAAATAAACAATCCTAGTGACTAATCATACTGATGGATAGCAGTCAGTAACAGAGGGGTTCCACGTGCGATCAGACTGTAGAAAACTCCACATCATTGACAGCCGTCCATCTGCAATT
The DNA here is from genome assembly GCA_963921515.1 of Calotriton arnoldi. Taxonomy (NCBI): domain Eukaryota; kingdom Metazoa; phylum Chordata; class Amphibia; order Caudata; family Salamandridae; genus Calotriton; species Calotriton arnoldi. The sequence continues at coordinate 1,012,919 of CAWUFW010006540.1, forward strand.
TTATTTTGTGTATTTGCCCCACCCCAGTCCAATGCACTTGTGCAGTTTTTGGCATGAATTATCTGTGCAGGGGTAGTAAAGTCGCGAGAGCGCTTTGAACAACATGACATCACCGTGCTCCTCCTTGCCACTACTCTCTGGCTGAACCATTCATCTCCATGCTCCAAATATACTTTAAAAGAAATACCTGGTGTCTTCCCCTCACACACACACACACATACACACTGCCCTTGGTAAATCCCTCAACTTCCCAATATTAAAAACTTACCTGCCATCATGCCAACTTACCACAGCACCCTTGTTAAATGCCTCCTCTCCAGTGCTTAATTTGAGCCTGTGGTTTCCGGTGCTCGGCACCGGCACTTAATTGTCAACACCAGCGCTTGTGCAGTCTGCCAAAAGGTGGCAATGTCTGGCTAATTTAGAGATGACCACAACAACAGTTATTTATTAATTCAATATACAGGAAAAATTACTTTTACCTGCCCCCGAGCCATTCTTATAGCTATGGGGGCCTGGAATAGCCCAAATTGTCACACTTGTATGAGTGTGATGGTTTGTAGTTGTGTTGTTACTATCATTGGCAGAATGGCAGGGGCAATGTGTGGTGCACGCTGCAGTGGCCTTCTGACGAGACCCTGGCACTTTTTTTGTGTGCAAATTAAGCACTGCTCCCCTCCCAGTATAAAAGATGTATCTGGCACCTTGCCTCACTTCCCTACTGCCCACTGGACATACCCTCCCTCCTCCCCTCTTGAAATTCCCTGTCAGCACAGGTCAGCAGAGACCATCAACTGACGGGGAGATGTTGGCTAGAAGCACCAAAGGGCCACTCACATTTTCCCGACTCCCTTCAGGTCTTTGGAGACCTGAGGGCGACAGGAGAAGTTGAGGGAGGCTGCTGCAATACTGTCTTTTATTTTTTTATTTTTTTATTTATTTTGTGTTTTATAGAGCGCGAACTTGACCCGTTAGGGTATCAGAGCGCTTTACATGGATCATAGAAGTGTTCAATAGGCATGGAATCACAAAGTACAAAAGATAAAGAGGGGGCGGGGGTGCAGGATACATAAGGGATAGAGGACATGTATGTACAGATTACATTTATGATTACTCAAGATAAGGCCCCAGGATTCTTGGTGAGGTAGCTCGATACTCAGATGGGCGGCGCTAGTCGGTAGTTGGTCAGGGTCTCTGTGTTGGTAGGAGGCAACATTTAGGAGAGGAATTTACTCATAAGGAAAGTTTTGGCCTCCTTTTTGAAACGTGCCAGAGAAGGGATTCTTCTGATGGCGGGCGGGAGAGAGTTCCATATTCTTGGAGCGGCCCCAGAGAAAGCCCGATTGAAAGGTTTTTTTTTTTGGGAAACGTGCAGGTTGGAGTAAGAGGTCTTTGGCGGACCGAGAGTTTCTGATTCTGCCAGATACCACAAGTTTCTGTGCAAGATAAGCCGGGGAATTTGTGTATAAAGCCTTATGTGTGATGCAGGCCAGTTTAAGTTATATTCTAGCCTCCAGGGGAAGCCAGTTCAAAGCTTTCAAGTGTGGAGAGATATGGTCGAATTTTCTTGAACTTGTAAGAAGTCTGGCGGCAGCGTTGAGGCAAGGTTTCTTATGGTAAATTGAATATTAATTTGTGACGTCAAAACATGGTTTGTAAAGAATAATCGGTGACTGTCTTATTGTTATTTATAGTGACCCCTGACGAAAGGCACTTCGCAGCCCGAAATGCATTCAGTTTTTATTGAATAAACGCTGCCTCAGATGAACTCCTCATCAGTCGTGTTCTTTCAAGAGGTCCGGATGGACACAGGTCGAACACTAGAAACTTGAAAAATGGCATTTTATATTCCGCGTGTGGATTCAAAATAAGTTGAAGTAAAATTAATAGTCTAAAAATGATGGTTTAAAAATGATGGAATAATAAGTAAACATATTGATGAAAAAGTTGGAATATATGACGGCCACGAAGGCATCATTCAGCAGTGCGATTGGCAGGGGTGAGATGACGCCCCACTTTAGAAAGTTGTTGATCAAGCTCGGTGCCATTTGGGCATGGCACCAATCCAGTCTGCACGCATTCTTGAAATAACTTTGGAAAAGTCTTTGAAAAATTAAGTATACGAGGTGTGCATCCTACCTTTACAATTGAAGCTTTTAAAGGTGCCAGGGAGATCTTGGGTAGACCCGAGAGGGTGGAACAGCCATACTCCAGTCTGGAGATTACTAGCGCTTGGACTGCACTTTTTAGGTCGGCAGCGTCGAGGAAGGGTTTCAGTTTCCTAAGGTAGCTCAAGTGGAATCTGGCTGATTTGGCCATCGATTTGATGTGGTCCCGCATGTTTAAATTGCTGTCCAGGGTTATTCCCAGCGATTTTGCTGAGTCCACGATGGTCGGTGGGCAATCTAAGGCTGTGATAGCCTTGATCCATATCTGCATCTCAGGATTGGTTTTTGGAGGGGAGATTAGGAGAAATTCTGTTTTCTTTGCGTTGAGTTTGAGTTGATTTCAGGGCCTCATTCAGGGAGAGAATCTCCTTGAGAGATGAGGTTTTGATGTAGAGCTGAGTGTCGTCAGCATACATATGGTAGGAGATATTCGCTGAGCGAAGTACTTTGGCAAGTGGTTCAAGGTAAAGGTTGAAGAGGGTAGGGGACAGGGTTGATCCTTGAGGGACTCCGATCGTGACCGGAGAGGGAGCAGATAGGTTGCCGTTGATTAGGAATCGCTGCGATCGGTTTTGGAGGAAGGATCTAAACCATTCTAGAACAGAGCCATCCAAACCCATCCTGAGTTTGAGGCGTTCGAGAAGTTTTTCGTGGTTGACCGTGTCGAAGGCCGAGGATAGATCTAGGAGGATTAGAAGCCAAGTTTTCCCTTGGTCAAGGGCTTGGAGGGCATCGTCAACGATGTGGAGCATGGTCGTTTCAGTACTGTGCCCAGGTCTGAATCCAGATTGGAAGTCATCGAGAAGGTGGAAGTTGTTGATGTGTTGGCTTAGCTGCTGTTGCACACACTTCTCCAACACTTTTGCTAAGAGGGGGTTGTTGGAAATAGGTCTGAAGTTGTCGGGGGAGGCTGGATCCAGCGACAGCTTTTTCAAAATGGGGAGGACTTGGCCGGCTTTAGAGAGTCAGGAATGGATCCCTGCCGGAGAGAGGCGTTGATTATTGCAGTCCAGCTAGGAATAATGGACTGGGCGACGGCCGCTAGGCAGTTGGAGGGAGCGGGTCGTTGTAATGGTTATTCGGGTTTATAGACGATAGGATTTTGGAGACGGAGTCTTCGTCATAGAGTTTGAAGTCGGTCCAGAGTGCTTGATTTTTAGGTGAGATCTGTGGGGGCATCGCAGGAGGAGGAAGCAGGTCAGGAAGGGATAGAGAGAATGTGGCGGCACTAAGTTCATTTCCTAAGGTTGTGACTTTGTCGGCGAAATAGGAGGAGAATTCCTCCGATGATATTAAGGACTTGGGGGTTTCTTTCGAAGTTTTGGCCAGTCGCTTTTCTCAGATCCTTGGGGTTCCAGTCTGAGGTCGGGTGATCGGGGATCAAGTCTACCTGCAGGCACATTGCAAAAGTAAAAAAAAAAAAAAAACTTTAGCTTTTCACTGCTCTGGCATAATAGCGGAGAATAACTAGATTTTGAATCCAATATTCATGCTAATGGCTACAAATGGAAACCGTACACAACAAAAAAAGTTTTATAAAGTTTTATGGCAGTAGGTGGAATTGCCCGATAACATTTTTCACATCCACAGTTTGTCTTTTCGTAAATGTCAAGTGTCAGTTCAAAAAAATGGATGCAGAAGGCTGTTTGGTGTGTAGATTATCTTGGCATGTTTTTTTCTCTACATGGTACTTTTTTTATTCTTCATGTTGTTGAGGTTGTAGTAAAGATGACTTGTTTGATGTAGTGCTAAGTACCCTACATCTAAATTTTTAAACAAGGTAAATATCAGGTGTTACCATTACACAGTTTAATGAGACTCCGTGTTCTTTGAACAGTGAAATAGCAGGAGGTGCACTGTCCTGATGGAAAGTCCACTTTCTATTACCATTGTGTACTGTTTCCACCTCTCCCTTTGCTGAGGTCAGATCTGCACCCTCATCATGGTTCTTGTTTTTTGTTTTTTGTTCCGGGCCTGCTGAGAGTGGTGCTGTTAGTCGTACTGGCCTTACCTACAATGCAGAACATTCTACCTGCAGCGTGTGGAATATTCTAATAGCATTACAGCCCTTCTGCCTCGGGTTATATTGGTTCTTCATGGACCCTCACTCGTTCTAGGCCTTCCTTTGCTGCTAGTGCTGATAACTTGGGCATACAGCAGTTCATAAGTTCTTTTTTGTTATATGGGTTGGAGCAACTAGTTGTGTTTATGATGGTAGCCTTTTTGACTGTTGTTCTAAAAATAGGCCTGGGAGGTGAACTCTGCTCCGTTCGTGGAGTTTGCAGAGTTTTCTGCACTCTGCGCTCCATGGAGCACCCAAGTTTTTTCCTCGCTCGCGCTCACTAGCGTTAAGTCGGTGAGCGCAAGCGAGGAAAATCCAACGCTAAACCACCTCCCAGTGAGATTTTTTAACGTGGGCGGTCGCAGATGGTCGCTACCACTAGCATTGAGAAAGCTGCGCTCGAGCAGAACTTCTACTCGAGCGGCAAAAAGAAGAAGCACACTCTTGCGCTGCGCGTGGTGCCGTTCGCGCTGATTTTACAGCGTGGGACAAACACCCTGTGCTAAAAATCAGCGCGAAGGGCGTGATGTAACACACTCCGCCGCTTCTGGAACTCCGCGTAGCGCGGCAGAGTTTTTTGTCTCTACGCCGAACTCCGCGAACTCCACCCAGGCCTTAATATATAATACTGAAAATTATTGTGAATATTGGGCCGTTTTCTTTAATCTCTAGGTGTGTACCGTTCCGAGAGCTAATGTATGGTGGGTGGTTGTTGGCTGGCTCCAGGACTGTCACTTCAGAAGTATGACGTGGTGCAAACTTACTCCGCAATTAAATTCATTATTGTTCAGGCTCTTTAAAGTAACTCAACTCTTGTTTGCCTGCTAATGCATTTCAAGGGTGGGCGTACAAACCTCATGCCTTTCTTAAAGCAGACTTTGATCGCACAATTGTAATACTTTATTTTATTGATATTGTGCATCGCGTAGGTTTTTTGTCCCCTTGAACCTTGCATTGTGTTCCAAGACACGGTGCTCACTTTATCATGGTTAATGGAAATTTCTACCCCTGCTTTTCGATGTACTTGCTCACTGGCACTTAGTGCATTGGGTAACATGTGCCATAGGGCTCTGCGGTGCAAAGATGCAGCAGGAAGGCAGCTCTGTTAAAAGAGAAGGGAGGCTGGTGGATCAGATCCCGCGTCCCTGAAAATGCACCATCCCTGTCGCAAATCACTGATCTATTGAAATGTTCTCCATTCACAAAGGACCCCAAGGGCCCCTCACCACCATCATATTGGAAACCCATGACCCTTATTTTCCGCGCTTTTTCTCTTGCCTGCCTGTGTCTGTTTGTTGTTTTGCATATTTGAATGTATGCTTTGGGCGAGCTTCTCTTCCTGTCTACGGAGTCATCAGAACTTGTGAATACTGCTGGGCTCGTGTAATTTATGTCCTGCATAACGCATGTGCAAAGCATAGGTGGCATGCACACAGCAGCATCCTTCATAGCATTAAAGAATACATCAGCAGCCATCTGTCCATCACAGAGCAGTGAGGTTAATTGTTAGTCCATGAGGGTCTGCGGCCATCTACCTCTACCTTTGTGTCTTTGGAACGCAGCGGGGTCTACTCAAAGAGGAGGACCAGGGTCAGTTTGCGTGTGCTCCTCCAGAGGAGGGGCTGGGTGGCAGAAATTCCTTTGAACCATCCATGATCACTCTCAAAGCCACAAATTCACCGCCTCTGTCCCTTGCCATGCATTTTTACCAGGTGAAAATACACAGCGGGGAAGTTAATTTCTTGTGTCTTTTGGATATGCCTACCAGCAAATGCTCACTCCTTGCAGACTGGAATCTTAATCCTGATGAAATGAGAGGAGCGCGGGTCCAAAATTGAAATGTTAATGAGATCCGAGAAATCCTTCTCCAAGGAAAAGATCGTGGCTTCAAATGGGAATTCTAATCCTAGGGAAAACCAGAGCAATCCTTATCTAATGAGAGGACCCTAAGCCCGGGCCTGTATACCAATCAAATGGGAGGAATACTTATCTAAGGAGATGAATTTTGATATAACAAGGGGAGTGTAATTCCAGGGGAATTTCCTAGGAAGATTAAAATAATAATGTGAGATAAATGTGTTGTGTAGCGAACTCCTGATCTGAGAGGAAGGTGCTGAGCCTTGAGCTCAGAATGAAAATATTAAACGGAGAAGGAAATAATATTAGAAAAAGAATTCAAAAAAATAAATTCAAGGGATTGTGTTTGTTTTTTAAAGAATATTTACGGAAATTAGAGGATGAACAATATTGATAAGTGTTAATTGCTAGGCACAGATACTGTGCCAAGTAAAAGCTGAAGTGATACTTCCTTTTAGATACGTGTGGCACACACCCCTTAGCCAGTGCTTAATTTGTAAAAAACCAAGTGCCAGGGCTCTTGTCAGGAGTCCACTGCAGCTTGCACTACACATTGCCCCTGCCAGCACTACTAATGATAGTAACAACACAACTACTTACCATCACATGTCTGCAAGTGTGAGAATTCAGACTATTTCAGGCCTCCAAAGCTAAAAGAATGGCTTGGGCAGCAGGTAATAGTAATTTTTAGTGTATATTGAATTAATAATTTCCTGTGGTGTGGTCATCTCTAAATTAGTCAGACATTGCCACCTTTTCGCAGACTGTCACAAACGCATGTGTTGACAATTAAGTGCTGGTGCCAAGCACCGAAAACCACTGGCTCAAATTAAGCACTGCCCTTAACTAATTGTTATACCATTGATGTGAAGGATCTCCTCTTACGTGAGGAACAGAAATGCATGGCACTAATACTGCCTTTCTTCTCACAATAAATTGTGATTTTCAGGGGTACCATGAAGTCAATCAGGCAAATTTGTCAGAGAAGCAGACGTGTTACTTCGGGAGGGACTGGGCATAAAACCATGTCCCCATTCCTCCCGAGCAACTCCTATACCTGCCTGCACAACCCATGAGACTGACTCTCCACTTACAGGTGAGTTGTAGCATGAACTCCTTGCTCCACTGGACCTGAGATACTTCCACTTTTGTTTTAGTCCCTGAAAGGCTCTTTCTATTAACAACCTACTGTATTTGTATCTATTAAAGTGGCACCTAGACCAGCAGAAGTTGGTAAACCTGATCACATACCCGTACTCAGATTCTGATTAATGCCTGTAAAATACTGAAACAAAATAATACAAATGCAAACTGCAGCAGGGACTTCTCGATTGTACACATATAATGTCTCTACCACAGCTGTTGGTGCATTGGTACAGCATGGGTGCCATGGGCCCAGTACACACAAAGAAACGGGCCTCCTTGCCTACAGTTGAGTAGTGAAATCAAGCCACAATTGTGGTGCTGAGAGCCACTCACGCCTGTGAGTCCCAGTGCCACTGAACGAGTATTGTGTTTGTAACGGGATGTTGTCACAGCAAGTGCTTTTCATAATGTGACTGCTTCCTCTTAACAGTACTACAGAACCCGCTTAGAGCATTCAGCAGGCACAGCCCGTGGTAGGAGTGCCGGTCGGGCGGTGACGTGGGGCGGGGGAGGGTCAGGGTGGGGGGTAGTAAACTACGGATTAAGGCCGAATACAGGTAAGTGAACATTTAAATAAATAAAACGAATTTCGTTGTGAGCGCTGCATCGCCAAATGCGATGCAGTGCGCGCAACGAAATTCGTTTTATTTATTTAAATGTTCACTTACCTGTATTCGGCCTTAATCCGTAGTTTACTACCCCCACCCTGCCCCTCCCCCGCCCCACGTCACCGCCCGACCGGCACTCCTACCACGGGCCGCGCCTGGCATTCAGTGACACCGAACAATAGACAAGGCTTCACCTCATCCTGGATCTCAACTCATTTCAATGTTCCTTCCCTTCTCAACATGTCAAGATGATGGCAGGATGTTCTTTGGGTTGGAAGGATCCTTATGTCAACATCTTAATTGTTCCAACTTCTTTGGGATGGGGAGCATGACTGGTAAATACAGTAGGGACTCTCCTCGGTTCAGCCTAAATGCCCTAGCCGACCAGCTCCTCAGTCATCAGTGCCCCCAACCCTCATCTTAATCAAAAGGTTTACTTTTTCCTGCTGTCCATCGCTTTAAGCTTCGACCTACCTCTGCTGCACATACGTGGGTCACTGATCAACTGTGTTAAGTCTGTTGTTGAGAGGGAAGTATGCCAGATGCATTTCTTTTGTTCCGGGCCCCAGTGATGCTGTGGCTTCTTGTCCACTCAGTGCACCATGCAGCCTAATGATGACCTTGGATAAATCCCTTCTGGACATGCAGATTTTTGGAACACTTGGCGCTTCATTTTAGTTACTAATAATAGGTGTTGCATAACATTGTTTAACTCATCAATGTGATGTTTAACCAGCAGTCAATCAATCAATCAATCAATCAATCAGGATTTATAAAGCACGGCTAATCCCCCGATAGGGTATCTAGGAGCTTGCAGGTCCCAAGAGGCTCATCTGAACTGCCAGGTCTTGTTGGAATAAAAATGTTTTAGCTGTGCTGTTTATGTATTGTACGTCTTAAGTTAGCATTCGCAGCACGATTTTATGTTTAGCCGCCATTTTGAGCCATGATCGAAACTAATTTTCCTCTCTGCCTCTGCTGAAAGCAGCTGTGGTAGTTTTCGTTTCTTCAAGAGTGGGCCTTGCTGTACTAATGAATACACTGTTCTTATTAGCGCATACCTTTCCCACTAGATAGAGGCCTGCTCCCACCTTTAGAGCGGCGGGCACAGACAGAACGACCTTGGCATTAAGATAGTGTGTGCCCGGTCTCAGGATCGAAACTCATCCTTCTGTATCTCCTTTGTTCAACTGCTACCAACTGGAAATTTCCAGTCAGGGCATGTCTTTATTGGTTCTGAATTGTACATAATGTATCACCATGTTTGCTGAAGTCAGTCCCTCTGCATCAATCCTAGGAGGCTGGTCAGACTGGACTCCGCTCGAGTGTACCTGAATAAATATACTTGGTTTGTATTCTCTACTGTCTGACCGATTCTTCATTTGTATGGAAGGCTGAGAGGTGGTCGCGAGTGACCTGGGTGGCCCTAATCGGGTCACTTCCTTCAGTCTTGAGGGCCCTTCGGTATTCTGGAAGTGGGGTGATGTTCCGGAGTTGCCTGTGGAGGCTGTTCCAGGTCTTTGCTGCGATATGGGAGAAGGAGCATCCTCCACTTCTGCTTCACAAGATGCGGCGAGTATGGGCAAGTGATAGGGAGGCAGAGCTTAGTTTTCTTGACGGTTGGTGGAAGTTCAGGTGGTAGTTAATGTAGGCAGGTTCTTGGTTGTGTAGAGCCTTGTGTGCATGGGTCAGCAACTTGAATTGGCATCTCGTCTGTACGGGAAACCAGTGGTGTTGCCTGAGATGGTGAGTGAGGTAGGTTCGTTGGGGAAGGTTAAGGACGAGTCTGACTGAGGCATGCTGCAATTGTGTTGAAGACATGAGACCCCTAAGGGGTATGTAGACATCTGCTCTTATGTGGAATAGAAAATGGCTGCCTCCAATGGTTTTCTTTGGTTATTTCAATCACTAATCTGCACTACAGACCATCACTGATACACCATAATTTAGAACTTCATTGTGATCTTATCTTTGAAGTGGGAAGCAATGCATATATACGATGGAAAAAGCAAGTTATGGTGTGTATTCTGCTTACCTATTCCTAGCATGTCCCACTGCTAGGAAAAAGAAAGTAAAACAAATAATACCATATACTTTACAAAAAGTGTTTTGTGTCTGCTTTAATATGTAGTATTTTCTAATTCTTTATAATTCAAGTATGCCTTGTGGAATTCTGTCTACATATTACCCCATGTCAGCAGCTAGTGAAGATATATGCCTGCTGAAAAAGGTTAATTTAGCCAACAGTTATGTTCCCATAAGAGTGGAGGTGTGCAAAAGATATGTGCAGTGGCTGTGTATCCAAGAGGATCACATTAGCTCCTCACCTCAAGCCTGTGGGATCCTGGGGCCGGAGTCACAGCATTTGTGCACACTTAAATCAAACTTCTGTGTACAAGATATATACATTTATTATACATATATACCTTCCATGTACTTATGTATCTTTATATTTATTACTTTACTCCTAATTCAGCATCTCCAATACACTACCCTATATCTCACCCTATACCTCTCTCAATATATCCTCCACCTCCACTCTCTGACTCATTCCAAACCTCACTCTACTACTCTCTCCAATGCACTACTCTATATCTCACCCTATACCTCTCTCAACATATCCTCTACCTCCACTCTCTTGCTCATCTCAAACCCCAATACACTAATTTGATCCCCAAAATAACTCTTTCTAGACTCTTCCCCTCCTCTACGGCTCCTTGCATCATCTCAAACCTCTTTTACTATTCAGATCTCCCAAACAAGCCTTCTTTTAAACCCTTCCCTCATGTATCCCTCCTAGACTCATCCGATACCTCATCTTCCTCTCCAACCCACTTCTAGAGCCTCTTCCCCCTCCATCTCTCCTTTACTCATCCCAAACCTCCTCCTACTGCTATTCTTTCCAAACAAACACTTTCTAGACCCTTCCCTCTTCTATCCCTCCACTATCCTTTTCAATCCAACTAACAGACACATATGTCCACCGCTCAAATTAATTTCCTATTTCCCTATACTAATTCACTACTCATCCTTTTTGGGTTCCAGAGTAGCGTGCTACTGGCCGAAAAGTCCTTTGATGCCTCGCGAGGGGTAGTAAGCACTATATAAATGCAATTACAATTCCATCTGGTGATCCTCGTACTGAGAATCAGGATCTGCTGATATTCAGGCTGCAAACTGTACTTGGTACCATGGAATGTTTCACCAGTGCAATGGATTTTCTATGAACGCCAGGTTTAAGGTGAGGGGGAGATATGGTTGTGGCCAAGGAAAGGGCCTGGTGCAGCCATTTGGAAGAAAGAGTTTCAAAGTCATCACTCAAGGTTATTCCAGTGGCAACCGCCACAAATAAAGGGTGGTAGGGCAGGAGGAGGAGCGGGGGTGGGAGGAGCGCGGGGGTAACGCAGGAGGGGGGTTAGAAATAATAGATTTAAAATAAATTTAAAAAGTCTTACCTTCAGCCACCGGCCGCCTCCAGCGTCGCAGCAGGGGGATTGGCCTGAGCAGGCCCAAAAGATGCCCTGCTCAGACGAGTGCGCATGTGTGTTTTGGTTGGCCTGAGACGGCCGGCCAAACACACATGAGCACTTAGGGAGTGGAGTGCATGTAGCACTCCTCCTCCCCCCTCCCATGCCTAGGCCCCACCCCTCCCTACAGCGCTGGCTAAGAGCTGGCAAATGTAAAATACAACGATGCAAGAACATCGTTTTATTTTACATTTGCTGGCTTTGAGCCAGGCAGTGGGGCGACGCTTCTCCGCCATTGCGGAGGAGCCGCCGCTGGGTTATTCACAAAGGTCACTGGGCGAACTGAGGCCCATCACAGCCTTCTTAGCTGCTAGCCTCCACTTGTTGTGTATGATCCTCCTTCCTTTCATGAACAGCGCTCCATTGCGTCACAGCCAGGTCTGCGCTCTATAAACACCAAAACTTACAACCATACATGTATACGGTGCTTCATGTTACACTTCAGCCATTTCTAAGCGCTGTAAGTAGCAACTGTCACTATTACCCAATGTAATGGAACTCTGCATACCAACCTCAGAATGAGCAGGCTTAAAATGGCCCAATTAAAACTTGTGACTTGCAGATCACCACATTTGTCAGCAGCGAGCGTTTTTCTCACAGCCTTCCTGCTGTTGTTTAGCAGGTTAGACCGCGGGCATCGATTTGACTCTGCACTGCTTTGTGCTCTCGTGTGGCCTCGTGCAGACATGGTTATTTGCATCCGCTCTTCACTTTCGTTCAGCAGTAAGAAAGCTCTCACTGGATCCAATGACATTTGAGATTTTAGGAAACAAAGCACTGCATTTAGTCACGTGGCCTTCGGCTGGTTTGCAGTTGTCTTTAAATATTAGTGTGTGATGATGTTAACAGTGACGTTAAGAAAGGTTGATTGAAACGTTCACAATAATTGATTGAACAAAATTTCCGAATGGTAAAAAGTCTCACTTAAATCCAACTGTATGTGCATACTGTAAAATTTGGAGAAAAAAAATATAACAAGTTTGAAAAAAAGCCTTAAAAGTTAGATGTGAAAAGCATTGGGCCAGACACCTAATATTTGTTTATGCTATTTGTTATTTTTACAAAATCGGAAACTGTCTTCAGAACGCTTACATTTATGTTTGGAGTGAATTTCCACCATTTTAGGAATTCAGTTTATACTTCAGTAGCACTCCTGACGCTGCAACAGTTACAGATGCCAAGCCATAGTTATGAAATTCTTTGTGTATTCGAAGTTACATGTGAAAGACAGGTGTAACACAGGCCCTTGCGCCATATGCGGCTCAGGGGGTCCCCCCCACCCTTCAGGGGTCCCCAATCCTTCAGGGGACCCCATTCAATTCGAGGCACATCAATATCTGTGAGATATGGGGGACTCGGGGGCCCCTCATCACATATTGCAGGGGGACACAACTCAGTAGAGAGGAAAGCCCAAGCCAGGTGTGGTGAAAGTGAGTAAACAGCAGAGCACATTTCCTCCTAGAAGATTGGCCAAAGAGTCTTTCAAGATGGATTTCAAACGGAGATCCAACAGTTACTTTTCGTTTCATTTACTTTCCAAGATTCACTTACTCTTTCTGTTACACGGAAGCGTTTTGTTATTTCTACTTTCATTATTTTAATGTGTTACTGCTATTTTCTTATTTTGTTTTTAGTAGTGGTGGCCACTCACATCAGCTTATTCATGTATTCAACGATTATTAATATTGAGCCAGAATTTTAGCATCTTCTCGACCTACTGGAAGGTCGGTAGGTAGTTTCTGCTGGTAGTGTTTCATTACAGGGGGGCATACTGGCTTGTGATTGTGACTACTGGTCTGAATCCAGCATTGGGCCAGCGGCTCAGCAGGGGGTAGCCATGCGCACACAGCCAGATTTAATGCATGCTTTATTCATTTATTTAAAGGGTGTTTTTTGTTTTGTTGCTTTCAGCTCAGAAGAAACAATTATTTCTGTTATCTACTGCAAGCCCAATCAAATAATGTAATCTGGTTTTCTAGCCTTGCACATGCCTGTCCCCCTACGTCACGTAATTACTTCACTTGGTGGGGGAGCGACCCTTGACCTTGCCAGGTAGGTCGCTCCCCCACCACACAGCTCCGCCTGTGCTGTCTGCCCGCTGCTCCTGTAGGTAAGATCGCCCTCCGCTTGTGGCCCCGGTGCCAGTTTTGTCTGCTTGTCTCCCCTTTTCCTTTCTGTGCCCCTCGCTGCCCCACTGTTGTTGTGCCCGTGATTTGCCTGCTCTCCCCCCGTTTTTCCTTCTGTGCCCCTCGCTGCCCCACTGTTGTTGTGCCCGTGATTTACCTGCTCTCCCCCCGTTTTTCCTTCTGTGCCCCTCGCTGCCCCACTGTTGTTGTGCCCGTGATTTACCTGCTCTCCCCCCCGTTTTTCCTTCTGTGCCCCTCGCTGCCCCACTGTTGTTGTGCCCGTGATTTACCTGCTCTCTCCCCCCGTTTTTCCTTCTGTGCCCCTCGCTGCCCCACTGTTGTTGTGCCCGTGATTTACCTGCTCTCCCCCCCGTTTTTCCTTCTGTGCCCCTCGCTGCCCCACTGTTGTTGTGCCCGTGATTTACCTGCTCTCCCCCCGGTTTTCCTTCTGTGCCCCTCGCTGCCTATCGCCATTCCCGCCGCTGCGCCCCTGCGGCCCCGCCCCTGACTGCCCATTCGCTGCCCCTGCCTCCCCGCCTCCCAGCTGCTCCTCCCTCCCACCTCCCCATAAATGGCGGCCGCTGCACGGCCACGCGCAGCGGACGTGCGCAGCGGGCGCGCCGCTGGCGCGCCGAAGGCGCGCCTAAGGCAAGCCCGTCTGCGCCCGTCCGCGACTGGACCGCGCCCAGCGCCAGAACCCCTGGATCCCACCGATGCAACACCACTCGACGGACCTACGACGCCGCCACACTCACCGCACTCAATGCCGGCCGGAACCCTGCCTGCTACCGAGCCTCACCGAGACGCACCCACGGACCCTTCACCTGCCAAACCTGCCGGTTCACCTGCCCCCTGACGTGCACCACCTCCGCCAAGTCGAGCAACAGCAGCAACCACCTGAAATGCATCCTGCTGAACACCCGCTCCGTCCACAGGCACGCCGTGGAACTCTGGGACCTGCTCGACGCAACAGCACCGGACGTCGCCTTCCTCACCGAAACCTGGATGAACGCTCCTCAGCGCCTGACATCGCCATAGCCATCCCGGATGGATACAAGATCACCCGGAAGGACCGCGTCAACCAGACGGGAGGAGGCATCGCCATCGTACACAAGAACACCATCCGCATCTCGACTAACTCCGACGAGACCTTCACCGCCGCCGAACACCTACACTTCCAGATACACACGGACCCCAAGACCACCCTCCGAGGCACCCTCATCTACAGACCCCCGGGACCACGCACACTATTCAGCGAAGACATCGCAGACTTCATCAGCCCGCACGCCATGCCCTCCGCCGACTACATCCTCCTAGGGGACCTCAACTTCCACCTGGAGAACAACAACGACAGAAACACCACCGCCCTGCTGGACAACCTCGCCAACCTCGGACTCAAGCAACTGGTGAACACGCCCACCCACTACGCCGGCCACACGCTTGACCCCGTCTTCTCGTCCAGCAAGCACATCTCCTTCAGCCACGCCACCGGACTCCACTGGACCGACCACAGCTGCGTCCACTTCAGCTTCAGAAAGACTGCGACCCACCACCACCCGCAACAGGCTCCCCGCCGGAGCTGGAGCAAGATCACCGCCGAGCAGCTCACCGCCTCCCTCAGCCAGAACACACCCACCGACACAACGGACCCAAACGAAGCAGCCAGCAACCTCGCCAAGTGGCTGACCGCCTGCGCCGACGACCTCGCACCACTAAAAACCCTCCCAGCAGACCCGGAAGCAAGAAAACCCCTTGGTTCACCAACGAACTCAAGGAATCCAAGAAGAACTGCCGCACTCTCGAGAAAACCTGGCGACTCGTCCAGACCACAGACAACAGGACCGCCCTCAAGCACGCCACCCGCAAACACCACCAGCTGATCCGTGCCACCAAGAAGTCGGCACTCAAAGAACGACTGGACAACAACGCCCATGACAGCAAGGAACTTTTCAGCATCGTCAAAGAGTTCTCCAACCCCAGCGCCGGAAACAACGACATCACCCCCTCGCAAGACCTCTGCAACTCACTCTCCGCGTTCTTCCACCGCAAGATCACCGACATACACAACAGCTTCGACGCACAAACAACGCACCCTACCGCCGAACCAATGCCCGCCACCACCACCCTCTGCAACTGGACCCCGATCAACACCGAAGACACCACCCGCACGATGAACTCCATCCACTCCGGATCACCAACCGACCCCTGCCCACACCACGTCTTCAACAAAGCCGACGCCACCATCGCACCCCATCTCCGGGACATCATCAACTCCTCCTTCCACACCGCCACCTTCCCGGAGAGCTGGAAGCACGCCGAGCTTACCGCCCTCCTGAAGAAACCAACGGCGGACCCCACCGACCTCAAGAACTACCGCCCCATCTCGCTCCTTCCGTTTCCGGCCAAAGTCATCGAGAAGACCGTCAACAGACAGCTTGCCGCCTTCCTCGAGACGAATGGATCCTCGACCCCTCGCAGTCCGGGTTTCGGGCCAACCACAGCACCGAGACCGCCCTTATCGCAGCCACCGACGACATCAGAACCCTAACCGACAACGGGGAAACAGCTGCCCTCATCCTCCTGGACCTCTCCGCGGCGTTCGACACCGTCTGCCACCGCACCCTAGTGAAGCGCCTCAGCAACATCGGAATCCGAGAGAAAGCACTGGAATGGATCATCTCGTTCCTCGCCGGAAGAACCCAGAGAGTCCGCCTCTCCCGTTCAGATCCGAAGCCACCGAAGTCATCTGCGGCGTTCCACAAGGATCCTCACTCAGCCCGACCCTCTTCAACGTCTACATGAGCCCCTCGCAGCCATCGCACGCCGACACAACCTCAACATCATCTCCTACGCCGACGACACCCAGCTGATCCTCTCCTCACCAACGACCCCACCACCGCCAGAGCCAACCTGCACGACGGGATGAGAGACGTCGCCGACTGGATGAGGAACAGCCGCCTTAAACTGAACTCAGACAAGACGGAAGTCCTCATCCTGGGCTCATCACCCTCCGCCTGGGACGACTCCTGGTGGCCCCCGGCCCTGGGCACCGCACCCAAGCCAACGGACCACGCACGCAACCTGGGCTTCATCCTGGACTCCTCCCTATCGATGACCAGACAAGTCAACGCCGTCTCATCTTCATGCTTCAACACCCTGCGCATGCTCCGCAAGATCTTCAGATGGATCCCCACTGAAACCAGGAAGACCGTCACCCAGGCACTCGTCACCAGCCGACTGGACTATGGGAACACCCTCTACGCCGGAACCACAGCCAAACTTCAAAAGAGACTCCAGCGCATCCAGAACGCCTCCGCACGACTCATCCTGGACATCCCCCGACACAGCCACATCACCGTACACCTGAAAGACCTGCACTGGCTCCCCGTCAGCAAGAGAATCACGTTCAGACTCCTCACCCACGCACACAAGGCCCTCCACGACCTGGGCCCAAAGTACCTCAACGACCGCATGTCCTTCTACACGCCCACACGCCAGCTACGATCAACCAGCCACGCCCTCGCCACCGTACCACGCATCCGCAGAACCACCGCCGGAGGAAGATCCTTCTCCTACCTGGCGGCCAAGACCTGGAACTCCTCCCCACTCACCTTCGGCGAACCCAGGACCATCTCGCCTTCAGGAAGCAGCTCAAGACCTGGCTGTTCGAGCAGTAACTTACCCCCTCCCCCAGCGCCTTGAGACCCTCCCGGGTGAGTAGCGCGCTCTATAAATGCCGTGATTGATTGATTGATTGATTGGTTAAGCAGTGCAAACAGCTCTGCCAGCCAGGCAATGCAATTACTTCACCCTATAATCTAGCAATCCTCAAGTAATCTGCTTTACATCTAATCCAGTTAGCAAACCGAAAGCGCCTCAATTAATGACTGGTTGACTGTAGCTAATGTGACCTTGGCCCTCTGTCACTAATCTACTCATCTCGCTGTATTTATACGCTTTTTCTGGCCTACCTCGCTCTGATATGCCATTCACTTGATCTCATTATCTCATCTGATTTACACTGCTAAGCCTATCAAATAAACCCACAGCTACTTTCACTACTGAAATAAACACGCATCTGCCAGCTGCAGAATGTGTCAATCTTGCAAACAGTAGCTGTTTGCCAGGCTCGGATTGGTAAGGCGGGCAATCGGGCATTGGTCGATGGGCCGCAACGGGTCACCTGTGGGCTGGGTTTTTGGGGCCTCTGTAAACCAGCCCAAGAGACTGACTTTCTTCCCCAGTCCCCGCCAGGCCACTCTAATGTGGTGCCAGTATCTTGGTCACTCCCCTGCCGCGCTGTAAATTGAGGCGGGGAGGTGGGGCAGGTGTTGCTTTAGCCTTTGGGGCATTCTCACCTTGGCGCCCTGCCTCGCGTGCCCTTCCAGAAGCAGTGTTATCCCCCGCTGGGCCATCGCTTTTAGGCCATGGCGGGTGGAGGGAGGGTGGGTTGTATGCCGGGGCTCGCAGGGGGGCAAGTTTTATTGGGCCATACTCACCTACCCCCCTAGAGCAGCAGCAGTGTGCTTTTTGACACCTCCCTGGCCAGGTAAATGCCCTGAGGTTATTATGAAAGGGATGATCAGGGAATATGGGCTGCTTTTTTTAGAGTGCCCGGGCCTCATTGTGACCCCAATCCGACCCTGCTGTTTGCTATTGGAGCACAGGTGCGCGTCTCTGACCTCAGGTCTCAGCAGCGCCTCCATTGTAACAAAGATTGTACCGGCAGCCATGACTTTATGTGGTGGCGACGCCACCTGGATCATATGAGGATTCTATATGCGTTTTTACAATTTAACAATAGGAATGATAATAATAATAATAGTAACAATAATAATAACAAAACAAAATTAATAATAATAAGTATTATTGTTGATATTTGTATTATTAATGACAACATCAATAATAAGAGCATCATGTATTATTATTATTGTTGTTGCTGTTATTTGTATTTATGTATATACTTGCATTTCAACAGTTTTTTGTAGTTTATATCAAAAATACACCAAAATGTTTTTAATGCCCGTGATCAAATCCAGAATCTTGACGCATAGTATCCAGTCATTGCTTTTTTTCATGACTATGAAATATGCTTTTATGTTACCCTATTCCTAAGAGCTGCTGCACGCTCTAGATTATCCTCGTGCCCTGAATAAATAGTTTACTTTTTCTTGTCCAAACACGTTTTGTTGCAACTTTTAAAGTGTAGGAGCGTAAGCTCACTTCAAGGCGCTGTATTAGTGCTTTGAAGCACACAGCACTTTAATTAGACGTCTTTCTCTAGATGTTATTTTAGGTTGCACAGGATTACCATAACTGTGAGTAGAAGGGAATTTTTATCCCCGATTTTTTGTTTTATGTCGTTTTACTTGTTTTACTGTTCTTAAGCTGTACTTTTATGGCTGCACCGCAGCCGAATTAGGATGATTTGAATTGAATAATAATAGTAATAATAATAACAACAATAATACGTATTATTAATATTGTTATTTTTTATTATTACTGACAACAATAATAATAACAGCATGTATTATTATTGTTGTTGTTGTTATTATTCCTAGACCTTGGTACTTTATATTTGTGATAAACACCTAGTCCTCCCCTCAGATCTCATCTCGGGTGTTTTGCCACTATTCTGAATGGGCGCGGGCCCACTCTTCTAGTCTGGTGCACAATCTGTATTGGGAGGAAATTCATTTTTTATATTAGCATTCTTAGTGCCTCCAGCCAGGTCCCATGGAGTCAAGGAGCCTTGTTTGTGCTTCCAATAGTGCTGCATTGACAGGACATACAAAGTAGCCTGGGCGCCGCTGTATTTATAGGTGCCGCTCGCCGCAGGGCCTATGAAGAACAATTCGCAACTATGAGTTCTCCTACAAGCCCGCTAACATAAACTCTCACTCAGGGTCGCCTCATAGTAATTCGCACTCAGCTCTAGCGACTCACATGAGATGCCCATGGGACAGTGATCGACAAGTCTGTTGTTCTCTGCTCTCTAGCTTCTGCTGAACTGGAAACTTCCAGATTTTACATTTGCACCAATCACCTCCCTGCAGGGTCACACCAACCACAGCCCTGCGGTCACTGTCAATCATACCAGACTCAGCGGCCGCCATGCTTGAGGACCTCAGCCTTCCTTCCTGACCAGAGAAACATGGCTGAGCTTCCTGCCGGGCCTTCCACACGGGCTCACCAGTGACCTTCCAGCGGCCATCTTCAGCACTGCGCACTCACAATTCAGCAGCTATGTAGGGAAAGCAACCTACAGAAGCAGTGCCAATGCTACAGACAAATCCACTACTATCATGATCAACATTTGTATGATTACTGGTAGTAGTAGAAGTAGTAATAGAAGTCGTACTAGTGAAAGTAATAATATAATAATCATAATAGTGGAATCCAGGTCTCGTGTGCCGGGTCTGGTGGTTCAGTGGACTAATCCATCAATTGCAGAAAACTATGCTTGACCTCACGGTCACAAGTTCAAATCCATGTGGGTCCATTCAGCCTCTCATCCTTCCGAGATGGATGAAATGAGTATCATTGAGTTGGGTAATAAAAAACATCTATTATTTCAGTGACAAATATCCTTCAGGGTGAATGTGCGTTTTACAAATACACATGTTGCGTTATATTATGAAATCTTGTACAGTGCTCTCACGTTACCTTACAGTTACTTCAGTGCTCTTGGGTAGAGTTTATATTGTCTCCATTTTACAAACTGAATTGATATCTTGGCCAAATGACACAGTCAAATTAGTGTCAAACACTTAGGATGGTGGTATGGGTCCTTAATGAGCTATTAGGAGCCAGGGCAAGGGTGGTAGTCTGAGTTTGGTGTGTGTCTTTTGTTGTCCTGTGATCATGCCGTGGTTGAGGAAGCCGGGTGATGCATTGGCGGCTGAAAGTAGTTCTGGATGTGTGATAGGGCTATAGAGTCGCTGAAGAAGTGTCTTCGTAGCTGTTTCCTGAAAGATAAAACATGTCTTGGGCTTATGACCAACTGAAAAAGAGAGGTCCACAGGTAGGGTGGTAATCTTCTGTTCAGTCATTAGAAGTCCAAGCACTTTTTTTCTTTTTCTGACATCTGATGTATCCAATGTGTGGGCTTAATGCTGCTTTTTTTCCCCAACTCTTGGTTTTTATTAACATTAAAGACAAAGAGTGATGTTTGAGACATTTGGAGTGTCATATGGCTATAGGTACCTCTTAATTGAACCCTACTGATCTGCAATTTGATGCTGGACTATCATCATTAACTACACATAGAAAATATGTATCTGTCTGATAATGGTCTGGTCTATCCATGTCCTCCCAGTGCCCCATGAACCCTCTTCCCATTCACTAAATATTAAAAAAATATATAGTTCCTTCAACATCCTTCCTTTGAAATTTATTTAAGATAAACTCCCGGTGTCCTGACATTCTCCTCTTCATCCTTCATATATTTCTGTTTCCCTCAGCCCTCCCATATATTAAAAAAAAATCCTGGTGTCCCACCTATCTTTCCCTTTCCATCCTTCCATAAGAGGGCTGGATCTATTCTCTGTGAGAGAGCAAGAAGCAGGGTTTCTGCTCCGCCTTGGCTGTGATATGCGGCCACTGACAGGCAGGGCAGACATCACCTGCTTCCAGGGTCTCTACAGAGCTGAGGAAGACATGGATCCTACATCATACCTCACCGTTCCACCACTTGCTTTGGTTTTGCAGCGAGACGAAGGAAACATGGGAAAATAGACGAAGCAGCCATGGTAGCACTAAACAAACCAGGCAGTGATCTTACAGGTGATGGCGACTCAGCACAACCCATCATTCCACATTCTTGCTTTGGTTCTGTAGAGAGCCAAAAGAAGTATGGCAGGCGAAGCATTAATGTTGGCACTTCACAACCCAGGCTCTCCTATTCTTTGTGGTCACGTGGTGTGAACTTCATCCGAGAGGTTGGGCTCTCCTGTTCTATTATGTGGTGGGACCATCATGTTATTGTGTGGTAGAGTTCTCATTTGCGATGTGTGGTGGGACCATCATTGTAGTCACAGTGAAGGCGTTTTCATCCTGTGAAGTGAGAACTCGCCTCTGCTTTTAGTGTGTGTGTAAAATTACTTACACTCTGCCTGGTTTGGGCTTTCTTTAATTGAATTCTAAGTAAGGCTACACCATGATGTGTACTTCCTTTGTCTTCAAAAACAGAGGTAAAGGTGGTGCAATTTAATGTGGGTTGTGCAGTAAGAAATAAGTTTTGTTATGTCCTCTACTGTCCTACCACAGTTGTTGTGGTGCACTGTAAGCTGGTTGGGGTGTTCTATACTGCTTTGCTGTGTGTGTGGATGTTCTTGCTCTGCTTTTGAATGCTGCGATCGGTGTTTTAGCGCTGAAACTTGGCAAATGAGATAATGCGGAGTTGCTAGCAATTAGCCAAGGTCAGTGGGAGACTGCTTCATCTTCCAGTGGTCTTTGTGAGTCACAAAATGAGAATAAAGTAGACATTGTAGAGCATGTTCTGAGCTAGGTAAGTGGCCTATATTATCTCACTCCTGATCTTCCTTCATGTGCCCCAGCTCTAAGCATTCAAGGATAGCTCAGCAAATTGAAGATTTGTCAAATTTTGTTTATTTCATCTAGGTAGACGAAACAAAACAAGAGAGGACCCAGCCAAGATGTCCAGGGCACTGCCAGGACTCCGTATAATTCGCCCGGCCCTACATGGCTCCACTTTGAAGTTGCTGAAAAGAAATTGGGCCAAAGCCAAATGTGTATTCAAACTTGAGTGCAGCATGACAAAGGAGGAAACCTGATAAAATAAAAACAGAATGAGATCAAAGAAAATCTTCATTGGTGCTACAAAGCTAAAAGTACCAACATAAAAATATTGAATAACGAAAAGCATTTGGAAGAAAAGCTATGTATAGTATGCGTAAATGCATTTTTACATTTCGAGAGTCCCTGGAGTTGTTTCATTATATATTTGCATCATTGGCAAAACAGCAGATGAATCTCTTCTCCTTTGTCACATGCAGATGTCACAAAGGGAAAAGCAGGAATGCAACCAACAATCATAATAGGATTCCTACGTAGTGATTTTAATGATGCGTTTTATATTCAGGTTTTATTGATTAGTCAAAATTAATTTTCGTTTCCTGATTTCAAATGAATGAATGGATTGTGGACCTTGAGGTCTCCCTAAATTCCCCAACCTTTACATTAATCAACTAAACCTCCTCTGTGATATGGTAAAACAGGATTACCTCTATGTCCCTCTCCCTCCTTCCACTAGATTGAACTTAATTTGCACCAGAGTTTGCCAGTGCACACCCCTGGCACTTATTTCGGGCCCAGTGCTTGTGTCCAACTCCTGTGCTGCCCCGGTGTGCAGCTGGAGACAGGAGAAGTCACAAAGGTTCATAGAAATAGAAGAAAGACAGCAAAAACTGAGATCCTACACCATACATTGTTGCCAGTCCTTTTATTTGCTTTAAACACAATGGAAATACAACTAGTACTGTCTTTCCAGCCAGTGTGCAGCATCTTTCCAGCCAAGCTGACTTCATAGCCAAAGGAAGGCAGCTGTCAGAGGCCGTAGTTTGCTCTGGGCTTGTAGTGAGTAGAAGCTTCTGTCGGGCCTGGCGTATCCCTAAGCGCAGTATTCAAAATAGTAATTGTTGGAATGCTTGCATTCATTTCTGCCACTGGGAGGGTCGGACTTGCCTGTAGGGCAATCAGGCATGTCTGACAGGTCAGTGTGGGGACTGTTTTTTGGCTGTTTGTGGGTCTGTTTTATGACCTGCTTGGCCGGCTTCTACTGTTGATTTTCCCTGACATTAAAACAAACATTACCTGCTGCAAGCTCGAATCCATGCAGTCTTCCATTCATTCCTTGCAAAACATGTATAAGCAGCGTGCCTTTGCAAGTTCAAGAATGCCCCAATTTGCAAACATGGGCCACTTTTTAGTTTTCTAATTCACTTATAGGAGCCACTTTTACTTTGATGCCAGGGCCCATTTTGTGTCCCAGCCCGGCCTGGCCACTGGTAATTACCTGGGGCTGCATCCTGGTCAGTCATCATTTTGCATAACATTACACATCAGTTTTGGACCTAGTCATCTGCAAATCAGTCTTGAGCCTCTTCCAATAGGAAGAGTCCATCCCGATCTACCAGGCCAGGTGCAGGATCACAAGCAACTCAAGACCGGTTTCGTCCTGATTGGAGGTCATCAGTGGGGTGCAGCTTGGTTCCTGTGACATGGAGAGGAGCGGACCCACAAGTGGGCATACCCATTGCACTTAGGGCATTGCACTGATGTATACAAAAAAACGATGCATGGACTGGTTGGTGTTCTAGATGTGCTACTGTTTCTAGCCTGCCTATTTTTCAGTGTTGTACTTTGAACTACTTGCCCCTTATTTATCATGGCCACAAAGTGGTCTTACATTAAGAAGAGGATGTGGCTCAGTGGCCAGAGCTGCCGACTCGGGAGTTGGGGATCCTGGTTCGAGTCTCGGCATTGGCGCAACATCCTGTGATTCTGGGCAAATCACCTAATCCTCCCGTGCCCATGGACAGCACCTGGATACCCTAACGGGTGATAATATAAATCTACAAACTAACCCTAAGGATTCAACACTGAACCCTATATGACACTGACATATAATTACACAGACCACACATACCTGATCCCTAACAGCAAACATTATGGTCTGTTGGAACAGAAAGTGTAAAAGCACCTGAAAACTGCAGGGAATGCTATGGACTGTACATAGCACAGACATGCACTATTCAAATGTTGGTAACCTCACTGTTAGATTTGGGGGTCTCTAGTTGGCAGAGGTATGTACCCTTGTCCAAATAGGGACCCTTGCGTCTAGTCAGGGAGAGTAGGTACACTCTCGAAATAACCCCTGCTCACCCTCTTGGTAGCTTGGCACGAGCAGACAGGCTTAGTTCAGAGGCAGTGTGTAAAGCATTTGTGAACACATACAGTAATCAAGTGACAACACTACAAATGGACACCACACAGGTTATATATTTATAAAAATAGGTATACTTTATATAGATTTATCACAAGACCATAAACGACAAAAATAATCCACAATACTGTTAAGAATACTTAGTTCTGATCAAAAAGGCTTAATTCAAGGTTCTGTGCGAGTCGGTAGCCTCCTCCGGCTACGGCGATGTCGAGAACAAACAGAGTCTAACAAATCCAGCTGACCGCGTCGAGACGGGCCAACACAGCGTAGACAGACTCGGTCACAGTACCTTTACTTGAAGCGGCAGGCACGGGCGTGCGAGCCGGATGGCTGTTCGTCGCGGTCGCGATGCAAAAATGGAAGCGTTGCAGGACGCGTTGTCCCTCGATGCGGTGCAGGCAGCGGCTCGTTGACGTCGTCGAGACGGAGTCGGTGAGACCAGGGCCGTGCGTTGCAGGGCGAGACGGTGCTTCGATGCGGTGCTGGCAGGTTGCGGTGCGGCGACGGAGCCGGATTCAGGAGCTGGCGTCGATCAGTCCGGACAGCGGTGCGAGTCGGGCGGTGCGTCGCAAAGCGTGCGAGCGGTGCCCAACTCCGGTGCGGTCACAGGACTCGAACTCAGCAGCAGTGACCGTGTCGGTCGGACCAGTTCGATTCGGCGTAGCGAAGCGTTGCAGGACGCGTTGTCCCTCGATGCGGTGCAGGCAGCGGCTCGTTGACGGAGTCGGTGAGACCAGGGCCGTGCGTTGCAGGGCGAGACGGTGCTTCGATGCGGTGCTTGCAGGACACCGAGTCGGTCGTGAGAGTCGGTCACAGCTCCCTACCTCTGTAGCCACTGAAACAGGTTTCCAGCAGCAATTCACAAAGGGGTGAAGTCCAATGGTCCTGGGACTTCGGTCAGGGGGCAAGCTCTCTTCCAAGCCCTTGGAGATCCTTCACAAGTTGATGAAAGTCACAGCAAAGCAAAAGTTCCTTTCTCCTCTCTTTGGCAGTCAGGCAAACCACTGCAGGCCAATCCCCAAGCAGCACTTCAGGCTTAGGGATAGTTTCTCCTCAGTTTCTTCTTGGTTCCGCTCCTCAGTAAAGGTTTCTTCTTGTTCCCAAAAGTGATCTAATCTTCCTGGGGTCTGGGTGCCCCTCTTATACCCTGATTCTCTTTGTTCTCTGGAGGCAGAGAGGCCTCTGCCTAGTCCAAAACCAGTTCTGGTCAGTCCTGGAGCACTTTGTTTTTCTGACTCCTTCTTTCCTTTCAGAATGTGGGGCAGAGTGCTCAGCCGCCCGGCAGGAGGTGGAGCCAGCATTGTGGAAGGCAGGCACAGCCCTATTCAGACCTGCGCTGACTCACCCTGTCTCCTGTAGCCACCCCCAGCCCCTGTCACTCAATCTCCAGACAAGGAATACACAACCTAGCAGAGGCAGGCTTGGATAGTTAGGCAAGAAAATACCCACTTTCTAAAAGTGGTATTTTCGAACACAGAATGTTAAAACCAACTTCACTAAAAGATGTATTTTATCATCCTGAGTTCAGGCATACTAAATTCGTTTTTCTACCAGGTTCCTGGGTCAGTTCTGACTATAAGGTGTAATAGTCAGTCTGCCCATTCTGGCCTATGGGGAGCAGGTAGCCTTGCAATAGTGAAAAACGAAAATGGCTGTAATTCACTATTAGGACATGTCACACACACCAGGGCATGTCCTACCTTATACTTACAATGCACCCTGCCCTAGGGCCTACTTTAGGGGTGACCAATATGCAGTAAAGGGAAGGTTTAGGGACTGGTAAGTGGGTGTACTCACCAAGTCGACATGGCAGCCCGAGGCTGCACACAGGCTCTGCGATGGCAGGCCCGAGACATATTTTACAGGCCGCTTCTGTGGGTGGCACAACCAGTGCTGCGAGCCCACCAGCGGCATTGGATTTACAAGCCCTGGGCACACTGAGTGCACTGTACTAGGGACTGACAAGTAAACCAATCATCCAATCATGGAGTCACTAATACATGTATCAATTTACAATAGGGAGAGCATATGCACTTTAGCACTGATCAGCAGTGGTAAAGTGCCCAGAGTCATAAAACAGCCAACAACAGGTCAGAAAAAATATAGGAGGAAGGCAAAAAGTTTAGGGATGACCCTGCAAAAAGGGCCAAGTCCAACACAACCCCTTCCAGCCAAAAACGCAGGGAGACCAATCACTACCCTGATGGGCTTCCCTGCTTTGGGCGATAGAACCTGGACCCTGGCCCACAACAGCAGGGGCATATTCCAGTTCTACGCCAATCTGAACCTATTGGAATCACTCTGTCCATACTCTCAGGGCCCACCAAGCTAACCCATGGGGAACCCTTCTCCTCAACTGTGGACACCACCTGTGCAGCACCTAACCTTAGCTTGCTCACAGGTGTGTCCCAACAGACAGACAGTACCCACATGGCCAACACAGAGGTGTGGCCTAGTCCACCCCCGGGGTGTGACTTCTGTCCCCCTCCCAGGGGCAACTCTGTCCACCAGGACAGCAAGCCACAGTGGCCACTGACAGCCGTCAGTGATGAGAGCCAGGCCCCAGGCCTTTCATGGCTCTCCAACCTCTGTGGTGTCAGAGAGCGGGGGCAGTAGCCCCAGGTG
Source organism: Calotriton arnoldi (assembly GCA_963921515.1). Taxonomy (NCBI): domain Eukaryota; kingdom Metazoa; phylum Chordata; class Amphibia; order Caudata; family Salamandridae; genus Calotriton; species Calotriton arnoldi. The sequence continues at coordinate 1,040,007 of CAWUFW010006540.1, forward strand.
CCTGGCACCCTTTGTCCACTCTCCCAACCGTCAGGTCAGGTATGACATCCTGACACTGACCCACCAGCCCCGGGCCTGTAACCGGCGGCTGGACAGGAGACTGGGGTGGGCTCTCCCACACCCGGTCCTCCTCCTTGGGGCTCTGTACCCTCCCACCTGGAGCGGTACCCCCTTCTAGAATTGTCAGGGCACCTGTGGTAGGGGTCCTGCACAATTCGCCCACCAGTTCAGGGGTTCTATCCTGCAACTGGGAACCCAGCTTAGGGTCTGTACCCTTAGACTGGGCAGAGGTCAGGGGTGAGGCTGTCCTCTCCCTGCCTCCCTCAGTGGGGCCCTGCACCCTCCCACCTGGAGTGGTGCCCCCAGAAGACAAACTGGTAGGGGCACTGTTAGCAGCTGCCCCTTCCTCCAGGTCAGGGGGACACCCTGAACCTGGCCCTCCAACCCAGGGTCTGAACCCTTAGGCTGGACCTGTGCCTGGCAACCCAGGACTTCCGGGAGGGTACACCAACCCCCCAAGGGAAACACACTCCTCTAGAGTTGTGTAATAATCTGCCTGGCGCACCAGGACTTCCTGGGGAGCACGCATGCCCCCCAGAGGGTAACACATCTCTCATGTGTTGTGTGACAGTCCGCCTGGCGCAGATCTCCCGACCCCTGTCCATCTGACAGCGCGGGAAGATCCCCCAGGACAGAAGTGGTGTTACCATGGTCATTCACTGGTGACTCAGCCCTTCTGGCTGGTCCCTGACCCACTGGTTCTTCCACTGGGGACTCTCTCCCCTCTCACCCCTCACTCTGGACTTCTGCACCCTCCCAACTGGAGCGGCACTGCCAGACACCAGAAACACTGGAGCTCCATTTACAGACGCTCCAGGTTCTCTAGACACTAGGAGATCCTCCTCAACAGGCGGCCCATCAGGACAGCCTAGGCTCCCTACCTGGTGTTCCCTTGAAGAACCATCCAGGCTCTGAGACTGGGTTTCGGGCACCTTGGGACACGCAGCCCCACACTCACTCCTTCTCCACTGAGACAGGACGTGAGTCCCTACACCCCTCCCATTACCACGGGACCTAGCTGGGCTACACTGAACCTCTCCCACCACTCTGGGTTGGAAGACACCTGAGCCACTCCTCTTAGGGTCACTCCCCAATGCCTCTTCAGACCCTCTGGAATCCACCAAAAGGTCTGCCTCCAATGTGAGCTCCCTGAGGTCAGAGAACTCACACTCCAACAGGTGTTGGCATAGCTCTGGAAAACAGGGACTTACAATATGCTCTCCCCAAATTGGATCACACAGTCCCCACAGGGGTTAACCAAACTATCCTTCACCTCACCATCCAGTGCCTCACACACGTACTCCACACCACTCTCCTGAGACTGGCAAGACAGTATCTGACTGTCTCTGTCACTCAACCCACACTCTTCTGGGCGGTCTTCACACTCACATACCAGGACTTCAACCATGGGGGAACCCCTCTCCCTGCCCCTCTCATCTAGAGTCAGTAGAGTGTCCCTCCCACCACTAGGACCATGAATCCCTGTGTCAGTTTCCCTATTCCTCTCAGGGACACTGCGCACTACTGGAGCTACCTCATGTCCTTGAACCTCCTGGTGTATGTTAACCCCCTCCAAGTCAGGCGCCACATCTCTGGGTGTGTGCACTACTCTCTCAGCACTGAATAACTTAATTTTGCTGCCACCATCTGAGCTGGACTCCACCTCCAACTCAGCAAAGCTCACTTCCTGAGCTGCCCAAATTTCTTCTTCTTGGGCTAAGGCCCTCTGAGCCTCATCAATCTCTCTCAGTTCTTCATCAATCTCTTTCAGCTTCTGCTCATGAGCCAGAAGCCAGCTATCTTTTCTGTTTCTCCCTCACTTTTAGAGAATTCCTCCTCCTCAGACTCAACTGGTAGTGTTGCCTTCCAGCGGGGTAACTCATACTGAAATAGGGATGCCTCTAGATCCTCCCTGGACCTTCTCTTCACAGGCAGCCCTCTTTCCTTGCAAAACACACGTAGCTCCTTCATTGTGTAGATAAACATGTGCCAGAAGTTGAGTTCCATTTTGCAACAACTAACCAGAGTCATGGTATCAAAAATACCTCCAGGAGGACACCATAAAACAGAAAAACAGTATGTGGTCGCGTTTGGTCTGCACTCACTAGTAGTGTTCACCAATCACTGTACATGAGTCACAAATGCAAGTCCAGAATCCTCACCGCTGACCACCAATGTTAGATTTGGGGGTCTCTAGTTGGCAGAGGTATGTACCCTTGTCCAAATAGGGACCCTTGCGTCTAGTCAGGGAGAGTAGGTACACTCTCGAAATAACCCCTGCTCACCCTCTTGGTAGCTTGGCACGAGCAGACAGGCTTAGTTCAGAGGCAGTGTGTAAAGCATTTGTGAACACATACAGTAATCAAGTGACAACACTACAAATGGACACCACACAGGTTATATATTTATAAAAATAGGTATACTTTATATAGATTTATCACAAGACCATAAACGACAAAAATAATCCACAATACTGTTAAGAATACTTAGTTCTGATCAAAAGGCTTAATTCAAGGTTCTGTGCGAGTCGGTAGCCTCCTCCGGCTACGGCGATGTCGAGAACAAACAGAGTCTAACAAATCCAGCTGACCGCGTCGAGACGGGCCAACACAGCGTAGACAGACTCGGTCACAGTACCTTTTACTTGAAGCGGCAGGCACGGGCGTGCGAGCCGGATGGCTGTTCGTCGCGGTCGCGATGCAAAAATGGAAGCGTTGCAGGACGCGTTGTCCCTCGATGCGGTGCAGGCAGCGGCTCGTTGGACGTCGGTCGAGACGGAGTCGGTGAGACCAGGGCCGTGCGTTGCAGGGCGAGACGGTGCTTCGATGCGGTGCTGGCAGGTTGCGGTGCGGCGACGGAGCCGGATTCAGGAGCTGGCGTCGATCAGTCCGGACAGCGGTGCGAGTCGGGCGGTGCGTCGCAAAGCGTGCGAGCGGTGCCCAACTCCGGTGCGGTCACAGGACTCGAACTCAGCAGCAGTGACCGTGTCGGTCGGACCAGTTCGATTCGGCGTAGCGAAGCGTTGCAGGACGCGTTGTCCCTCGATGCGGTGCAGGCAGCGGCTCGTTGACGGAGTCGGTGAGACCAGGGCCGTGCGTTGCAGGGCGAGACGGTGCTTCGATGCGGTGCTTGCAGGACACCGAGTCGGTCGTGAGAGTCGGTCACAGCTCCCTACCTCTGTAGCCACTGAAACAGGTTTCCAGCAGCAATTCACAAAGGGGGTGAAGTCCAATGGTCCTGGGACTTCGGTCAGGGGGCAAGCTCTCTTCCAAGCCCTTGGAGATCCTTCACAAGTTGATGAAAGTCACAGCAAAGCAAAAGTTCCTTTCTCCTCTCTTTGGCAGTCAGGCAAACCACTGCAGGCCAATCCCCCAAGCAGCACTTCAGGCTTAGGGATAGTTTCTCCTCAGTTTCTTCTTGGTTCCGCTCCTCAGTAAAGGTTTCTTCTTGTTCCCAAAAGTGATCTAATCTTCCTGGGGTCTGGGTGCCCCTCTTATACCCTGATTCTCTTTGTTCTCTGGAGGCAGAGAGGCCTCTGCCTAGTCCAAAACCAGTTCTGGTCAGTCCTGGAGCACTTTGTTTTTCTGACTCCTTCTTTCCTTTCAGAATGTGGGGCAGAGTGCTCAGCCGCCCGGCAGGAGGTGGAGCCAGCATTGTGGAAGGCAGGCACAGCCCTATTCAGACCTGCGCTGACTCACCCTGTCTCCTGTAGCCACCCCCAGCCCCTGTCACTCAATCTCCAGACAAGGAATACACAACCTAGCAGAGGCAGGCTTGGATAGTTAGGCAAGAAAATACCCACTTTCTAAAAGTGGTATTTTCGAACACAGAATGTTAAAACCAACTTCACTAAAAGATGTATTTTATCATCCTGAGTTCAGGCATACTAAATTCGTTTTTCTACCAGGTTCCTGGGTCAGTTCTGACTATAAGGTGTAATAGTCAGTCTGCCCATTCTGGCCTATGGGGAGCAGGTAGCCTTGCAATAGTGAAAAACGAAAATGGCTGTAATTCACTATTAGGACATGTCACACACACCAGGGCATGTCCTACCTTATACTTACAATGCACCCTGCCCTAGGGCCTACTTTAGGGGTGACCAATATGCAGTAAAGGGAAGGTTTAGGGACTGGTAAGTGGGTGTACTCACCAAGTCGACATGGCAGCCCGAGGCTGCACACAGGCTCTGCGATGGCAGGCCCGAGACATATTTTACAGGCCGCTTCTGTGGGTGGCACAACCAGTGCTGCGAGCCCACCAGCGGCATTGGATTTACAAGCCCTGGGCACACTGAGTGCACTGTACTAGGGACTGACAAGTAAACCAATCATCCAATCATGGAGTCACTAATACATGTATCAATTTACAATAGGGAGAGCATATGCACTTTAGCACTGATCAGCAGTGGTAAAGTGCCCAGAGTCATAAAACAGCCAACAACAGGTCAGAAAAAATATAGGAGGAAGGCAAAAAGTTTAGGGATGACCCTGCAAAAAAAGGGCCAAGTCCAACACTCACATAGCACGTGAAATTGGTTGCTTACCACCATGTAGTGGCAGTTCTGTTCTCTATCGGCAAAGCGGTGGGGTCATAGGGCTGTTTCCTCTACCTTTCATGTCTACTAGGGCCACCACATTTTTGGCATGCTTTTATTCAGGTTGTCAACAGACCTGCATCTACTGAGTCAGGATTCTGCTGTGAGCCAATGGGAGTGTTGCTTGTGGTCTCCTTACTGGAGTCATTACTAGTGTCCACTCTACCTCTCATTCCAAGAAGCTCCTAACTCTTTTCCTTTGGGTATTTTCAATGTAAAGGATCAACTTTAGAAGCCATTTAGACCCCGGCTGGTGTTTTGCTGAGCCTACTCTCTCCGATGCAAACTCCCCTGCAGGGTCTGTGGGTATGATAGCTCCATTGCACTAAAAAGAATATCTTTTACCACCCAACCAGATACGGGGAGCATTGCCCTTTCTTCAATATATTTCCCATATATAGCGCCCTTGCTGGATCACAGAGGCCGGTCTATTCGATGGGACAACAGCAGGAAGACAAAACGTACAGCTTACAGCTGTATGACAAGACCCTCAAGTGACTCTCACATAATGCTGCCCATTGAATGACTCCTTGCCAGCATCTCAAAGCCCATTGACATGAAAAAGTGCTGTTGCTTCGGTCTCTTGGCTGCGCTTTTGCTTGGCTGAGGCCGCTGGGAGCGCTGCTCATTTAGATGTCAAAGCTGAGTGAGACATCCTACCAGTGCTTGAATGTATTATTGTAGCCACTGATCCAGAAGCTAAAGTCCTGTGATCTGAAAGTCATTACATGGCTGGCCCGCGAGATGGCTGGTCTTTGTTCTAAACCCCACTGCAGCATCACCTCATGCACTCTGTGGATATTGTTGGTTGGTTTTAAGGTTTAGCTCAGGTCAGTGCTTGCTGTCTCTCACACTGCAGCCATTATTGTTTTTGTTTCAGGGCAGTGGTTAATTTGGTAAACAAAAATAAACAGGAGGAGCTCAAAATTCTTCTAAGAAGCTCGCCCCCCCCCCCTGTGCTACTGAATGCTGGGATTGCTCAGCGCCATGGCTTCCTAGTTGAGATTCCTCCTCATGCCTCTTTCTCCCATCAGCCCACACTTCTTGCCTTTTTATGTCACTCTCTCTGTCTCTCTGGGTTTTTTCATTCCTGCTTTATTTTATTTGTGTCCCTTCTGTCCTAACTGTCTCTTCCTCCTTCTTTCTCCCTTTTCTGCTCTTCTCTCTCTTGCTCTTGATCAGAGTCTAGTGATGAAAAATCAGTCCTGCTCCCCAAAAACGAGTGCTGGTGCCAAGCACCTGTAAACTCTGCCTCAGGTTTGCAGGAATATTGAACTATCCATGAGATAAAGATATGGAACCCAACCTCCCTCCTATTGCAGTACAAATGTATTATTAACAAATATTCATAGGATGTGAATGCGCGATTGGATTCTATTATATCAACAAAATCTAACATTTAGGGCACAGGTGCTGTGAATATCTCCGGTAATGTGAATTCTAAATATTTGATGTATGATAGGGATAGAGCCTCTGGAGGGAGATTGATGGTTCACAAATACAAAGTGGATTTTGTTGTGCTTAGTGCTCAACTCATGGTATGTGACTGAGTTTATATTTTTTTAACTTAGATTTTTTTCTAGTGTTCGATTAATATATTGAATTAGGAGTGACTGTGCTTCGAGATGATCTGGAATCCCTTCATTCCTATGTTTTTCTCCCCTTTAATGAGCGGTGCTTTGGTGGTATACTTCCATGCTGTCACAGCAGATCTAACATGGTCCATTTGTAGAAACTGTCATTATTAAAGCCAAAAGGTCTATTTCTTTATTTTATGAGCACAATTAGTGTGATATCTTTAGTGAAGGAAGACACACAGATTAACTTCAAGCCCTACTACATTGTTGCTGTTTGTATAATAACACCCTAAGTCCGTTAACCGGATCATTGACAGAATATCAGAAACAAAAATATCGTGTGGATAGAAAATCATGTCAAAAATACAGAGGACCAAAATATCGAGAAGGTAAGTGCAGGTAGGTAAGTATTGATTTACTATCCTTCTTAACTCCACATCCACGTACCTTGTATATATACATATCGTCAAGCTACATATATGTGGAGTTATATATAGTAAAACGTTGCTTACCTATAGAAACTTACCTTCACAATATTTTTGTCATTGATATTCTTGACACAAATTTTTTGTCCCGCAATATTTTTGTTTCCGATAGTCTGTCTAAACTCTGCGTTGACTATTAATTAAGTCCTTTAACCATTAATTATCCATTGCCCTCTTGCTCCCAAGGCAGTGGCTAATTTTATATTCAAGGTTTTCACCAACTGACGGACAATTTCCTTCGTTCAGAGTGGGATCCAAGCGCCTTCAAACTTTGCACAGTCGCTATTTCCCGATGCTAAAGGGTTAACCGAGCTGGCGGTAGTTTTACCTCTTAATGTACAGTGACATAAAGTATTTATATTTTATTTTTCTCGGCAGAAGTGTACCTGCAGAAAGTCAGTTTTTACATATATTTGCTATTTAGTGCGCTTGTGTGTGCGTCTAATTTTGTATGATTCTAAACTTTAATCCTGCAATCAATTTATTCTATTTTTCTGTTTATTTTAAAGTATAACATTCTAACAAATGTAATTATATGAAAGTAATTGTTTTGCAAAAATGGTAAACAGCTGCCCTCCTCCGTGCACCCTGAATTGAAGTAATTACATTAATCAAGAATTTGTTACTTTTGAATTAACTTTTACACTTTGTACTTAATGCGTTAATTTTAGCTCTAAATTATTTTTTTTACCTATCTGGTGGGTGGAGGGATGGGTGGGTGGGATGTACAGGAGCTTTTCTGGGGGGTAGTCTTACTCACTCTTCATGTTCAGTGTGATTAGCGGTATATTTCGAGTGTGTGTGTGGGGGTATTTACATTGTCTTGCCCCTCCCTTGCATGGCTCCCCACTTGCAGAGATGCATGACTGCCTAAGTGGCCAAGACCACAGACGAGCCTCGTCAGGTCCTTGTTACTGACAGTACTTCATACCACCCCAGCCTCTGAGCCAGATTTCAAGAGGATGAAACGTTTGAAATGAGTGACCCTACTGGGTGGCACCGGCTCTTACCTCTGTTCCTCTGGTGTAACTGGCTCATGCCGTGTCGGTGAATGCCTGCTCCACTTGGCACGTGATCTTTGTTGCCTGTTCTACTTTGCATCTGCTGGAAACATGTCAAAAGAATGTCTGACTGGCATATACAAGAAACCCTGTAGCATTCTGTTAGAAATCAGTTTAAAATGGCTATTCCTGGTAGAGTCAGGTGCATGGATGTCATACGTTTGAGCATATGCACCCTACATCAAAACACACACATCTATTATTGAAGGGTTTTTGCCTGTAGATGTGTGATGGAAGGGCTGGTAGCTCCCTATAAAGTATTCACCACTGCCAGTTCCAGAGAGAGAGCCTGACAGACCTGGATCGGTGTTAAAAGTCAAAAAGCATTGTCCTTGGGTCCAAAAAAGTATTTTTTTCAATGGGCAAAATTAAGCATGTCTGTGATGGATGTGGTCGGCATATCTGAAAGCTCATAAATGTACACTGCACAACTTGTTCTCTTACAAATGTTCACTCTGCATGTTCAAAGGTTCACAATAATTCTGGATGTGATGACCTGTCTGTGAAATATACATGGGATATCTCAGACATCAGATCACGAGGCATCACCAGCTCAATGTCAAGCCGCACAATCGTTGTTGGTCTTACTGATGTTGGTAGTATGCCCAACGCTGCTACACAAAGCAACATTCTTAACTAATGTAAGAAAGTCGCTGATGTTGAATGTTGCTCTTCACAGGGGTGAAGATTGCTGGGTTGTTTGGACAGTGCATGCACGACTTAGTATGTCTGCCACCATAATCTTAGTCATGGGAGCAAAAGGTTGAGCCATGATGGTAGCTCAGCATACGTTACATCAGTACAATAGTTTGTAAGGGTATGGGTGCTAATATAATTATTAAATGGCACAACTGTGACGCAAACTTCCTAAAACTTCTTCCTGCCTTCCTCACGTCATGTGCACCAGTGTATGGGCTGTGCCTCACGCAACTTTCGGTGCAGCGGCGGCTCCTCTGCTATGGCAGAGAAGCGTCGCCCCCCCCCCCCCGCCGCTGCCTCAAAGCACCAGAAAGGAAAAATAAAACAATAATAAACACATTTTATTATCGTTTTATTTTTCCTTTCCTACCGAGTCTTTGGGGGCGGGGACATGGGAATGACAGGCTGCAGGAGGAGTGGTAAGTGCACTGTGATATGTGCGCATGACGGTTTGGCTGGCCGTCTCAGGTCGGCCACACCGTCATGCGCACTGAAGCTGTCTCCAACCCGGGCTGTGTTGCCGGATTGGAGACAGCAGGCACAGGCTGACGCTGCCAGCTGCAGGTAAGTTATTATTATTTTTTTTATTTTGTCATTTGTCGTCTGTCGTTCCCCGAACCCTCCCCTCCACCCGCCCTGACACCAGCTGGTACTGTTTGGGTGTCTGGTGAACTCACAACATGCCATAGGGCTATCAGCCACAAACTGAGATTTAGCACATCAGAAGACTCTGGGCACTGTAAAGTGAATTCTTACCAAGAGTACATTTCTTATTTTGAGATACTCAGATGGTGCAGTGGCCTATGGCATGACGCAAACAGCTGGTGAGGTCTGTGATTCAGTTCACATTGGAGGCATCCGGCCCCACATGCTGATAAGTGTTATTATCTAAAGGATATAGCAAGAGCTAAGATTGTTAGATATAAGCAACACAGTCATCAACAACCACCCTGACGAAAACGTAAACCGCTGGCTTTGTTGTGCGCTGTATTATTGTTCCATTGAAGTGCCTTGCTTGTATTGTGTACTTAGTGGGGGAGGGATGCGCACGCTGGATTTTGCATGCATCCTCAGTCTTTCTCTGGCAGCACACCCACAATTTGAAACTCTTTTCCTCCCTAATAAACTCTGCCATATTTGTATTGTGTTCAGTGTGCAGACACAAAGCCTGTAAATATGGCTCTTAGTGTACAGTGCTCGTAGTGTGAGAAGACCCAAATATTGTCTTTAAACATTGCTTTGTTTTACCGTACACTCCATCACCGCTATATTGCTGCTATGTGCTTGCGGTATCTAAACACACAGACTGTAAACACTGCCCTGTATGTACCGTGTACTTACTGACATACACACACGCAAAATATAAACTTTGCTATGTTAGCATAATGTGCTCTGCAAATGTAGACACACAGACTATAAACATTGCCCTGTTTGTACCGTGTACTTATACACACACACACACATAGCATCATCTACTCATCGAATGTAGACACACAGACAGACTGTAAACACCGCCTTGTTTGTACTGTGTAGTTAATGACACACAGAAACTGTATACACTGCTAGGTTTGAACAGTGTTGCCAGTGTCCTCAGGCACACACTCAGACTGTAAACACTGCTAAGTTTCAGCGGTGTTGCTAGTGTCCTCCGGCAGGCACTGACTGTAAATACTGCTGCGTTTGAACAGTGTTGCTGGAATCCTCAGGCACGCACTCAGACTGTAAACACTGCTAAGTTTCAGTGGTGCTGCTAGTGTCCTCCGGCACTGACTGTAAACACTGCTGTGTTTGAATGGTGGTGCTGGAGTCCTCAGACACACACTCAGTCTGTAAACACTGCTAAGTTTCAGCTGTGCTGCTAATGTCCTCAGGCAGGCACTGACTGTAAACACTGCTGTGTTTGAACAGTGTTGCTGGAGTCCTCAGGTACGCACTCAGACTGTAAACACTGCTAAGTTTCAGCGGGGCTGCTAGTGTCCTCCGGCACTGACTGTAAACACTGCTGTGTTTGAATGGTGTTGCTGGAGTCCTTAGGCACACACTCAGACTGTAAACACTGCTAAGTTTCAGCGGTGCTGCTAGTGTCCTCAGGCAGGCACTGACTGTAAACACTGCTGTGTTTGAACAGTGTTGCTGGAGTCCTCAGTTACGCACTCAGACTGTAAACACTGCTAAGTTTCAGCGGGGCTGCTAGTGTCCTCAGGCATCCACTGTCTGTAACCACTGCTGTGTTTGGACTGTGTTGCTAGTGCTCCTAGGCGCGCATTCAGTGTAAACACTGCTATGTTTGAACAGTGTTGCTAGTGCCCTCAGGCACACTTTCAGTGTAAAGACTACTATGTTTGAACAATGTTGCTGGTGCCCTCAGGCACGCATTCAGTGTAAACACTACTATGTTTGAACGGTGTTGCTAATCCCCTCAGGCACGCATTCAAAATGAAACCACAGCTATGTTTGAATGTTGATGCACACACTCAGACTGTAAACACTGCTATGCTTGAACAGCGTTGCTAGTGTCCTCAGGCACACATTTAGAGTGTAAACACTGCTATGTTTGTACGGAGTTGCTAGAGTCCCTAGACACGCCACTCAGACTGTAAACACTGCTATGTTTGAACAATGGGGCCGATTCACAGAACTAATCTGAGACAAAATCCTAAACTTACTACTTTTGGTATTCACAGAAGGCACTTACGATTTTTGGTATTCACAGAATGCACTTATGACTCCTAACTTTACGTCCGCACTCGGGACGGAATTTCCGCACTCGGAGCGTACTCTCCGCACTCGGAGCGTACTCTCCGCACCCGGACCGTACTCTCCGGCTAGGGCCGTACTCTCTGGCTTGAGCCGTAATCTCCGGCTTGGGCCGGATAAAGTGTAATCAATGGGCCGGATTGCAATTTTTACAAAAAGGAACATTAGGAATGTGTGATAAATGGTAGAGGAGGTCATGAAAAACGGTTTGGACAGGGAAAAGGGTACGGCCAGACACTACATCATAACCCAGAAAAGTTTTCTCCTTTGCATCATGCAATGAACTCACTATAAAGTATGCAAAGCAATCATGTCAGTCCTTAAAATATTAACACCAAAGACTGGGTGGGTGGTGATAAGATGTGAGTGAAGGCGCGCTGTGTTGTGTGGTCACAGGTGAGAGACCTCTACCTTGACTCAGGTAACCTTACATAACCATGGGGCCTGCCCACAAGATGGCCCTTGCCGGGCAACCCTCAACAAAGCCTGCAAAAACACGAGGAAAGCATGTGAAAACACAGATTGAACTAGGCAGGGGGGGGAGCAAAGGCTTCCAGAGCCTTCCAGCACTTTCGCCAGCAACCGCCCAATTTTGGCAGGCATGCCTACAGGCAAGTACTACATGCGAATTTCATGAATTTGAGTTTGAGACGGGGCGGCTGGCAAGTTTATGCATCGGCGAGGTGGGCAACTAAGTGGTGGGTGGGTGCGTGCATACAGGCAAGGCGAGTGGCAAGTAATAAAAAATAAAGACACTTACCTTTCCTGCTGCACATCTGACGTCCTCCTTGGTCTCTCTTCTGTCAGCTTCACGGGATCCAGCCTCCAGGAAATTCCACTAACCAATCCTGGCACTACTCTCACCGACATGAGAGCAGCACCAGGATTGGATTGAGCGTCCTGACTAGACGCTCCTCCAGGCCCTTTAGGCCTGTGATTGGTCTCCACCTAGCTGTCTAAGACAGCTGGGTGGAGAGCTTCAAAGTGACATGCCCACTTTGGAGCATCCAGTCAGCCCTGCTTCAGTCCTCCTTTGCTGCCAATCAGCAGCAGAGGAGGACACCCCCCCATTTCTCCCGTCTGGGGGCAGGCTGGCAGCTGCTGCGCACTAAACATGAAAAATAAAATGGCAATGGAATCATTTCATTGCCATTTTATGTTTCACGTTTAGCACCGCTGCAGCGGGCGGGGGCGATGTTACCCCGCCCTCACGAAGAAACCGCCGCTGGTAAGAGATCTTCATTCAGCTCGGGTAAATTCAAGACCTGAGTTAGCAGACAGGCTCAAATCCATAAATCACCCCAATATACCATTGTGGTATTTTAAGGTTTTGTGAAATACGCCACAACTCTCCTGCCTGCAAAAAACACTTTCCAACACTTGTTGCTGGCACTGGCAATCTGACAAACATGGACATCTCTTGTGAAGGTGTCTGTCCTCAAGGAGCAGAGACTTGTGATTATCACAGCATTCCTAAAACAAAATGTGCAGTGGGCGCCATCATTGCAGCCAATCTTCTTCCACAAATCTACTAAATCATCACTGAACGTAGTAGTGCAAGGCACTGCATCTGCAGTTGAGTATGCGTCTTTCCCAGTTGAAGTTCGAAGCATCATGTTTCTTAGAGTAGTGATGATAATACAAATAAAAAGTTAACCGAAATCAAAGTGGTGAAAACTTTCTACAGCTGACTCCTGCAGATCGACATAGGGCATCCATTTTTAACTATGTTAATCTGCCCTTTAGCCAACTTGTAAACTTCACAGAGCACAGCAACAGCTGATGCTCCTCTCCCATGGGGTCTATGATGTTCAGTCTGATAAGCTGAGGGTCTTATCTCCTTTATGAAATTGTCAGGCACAGATTAAAATCGATATACCAGTGCATCTGGGCCTTTCTGTTCCCATCGTGATTTTTTCAATACACAGTATACAAGAAAAGGCTGGTAAGACGGCCATACGCTGCAGTGTGAGCCTACCTGCACTCACTGGGCCGCTCTAGCACTGAACGCAGCCTCGCGCGCGCACTCTAGTTGTGTAGCCACAAAGGACTCGTAAAAAAGCTCTTTCTGTCCGACATGAATTAGGGCACATGGTTAAAAATTCATAGGAAGATTACATAAAACCATATGCTGCCCTTATTTTTCCCCGTTTGCATTAAAAATGCACAGCTATACTCCATTAGCCCGCCATTAGGCCGCGCGGCTCACACGCCGGACTCTGGAGCTAACGACATGGGTGCGAAGGGGGACGTATTTTCTGCACTGTGCTTAGAACCCCTTCAATTAGAAGGTGCGAATGAATGAAAGTTCTCCACCCCGCTAATGATGTTCCATACAAGAGGCGTTCACTGTGGCAAGCAAGGCGTCTTCATTTTCAGGGCGGTGGATGCGGAAACCCCAGCCCCAATATGGATGATAGAATGAATTAGGCCAAGCTCTCAACCTCTAGTCAACTGAAAAAAAATATTGTAAATCTATATTGTAAATGGATTCAGGAAATAATCTACGTTTGCCTACTTCTGAAAAAATATGGTTTACGGAAGCACCTCTCTCTATGGGGTCATCGGCTATAGTTCCGAGATCTGAGGACGCTGGCATTATTTGTAAGCTAATTGATTTTGCATGGTGGATAATTGCTTGGAGTTGAAATATGGCCACTTAACTTAACTGACAGGCTGAATTATCCGGCTATAATCTCGGTGTAAGAAGGCACGGCGTGGAGGGCCGCCATCTTGGTGCAAGTTGTTCCAGAAGAGTGCATTACTTACTGGAAGTATTAACAGCCATTTCCCTGTATACATTGTTACATTATGAGCTACTTTGCTGATTTTGGCTAAGTGGCAAAACGTTCCAAGCCCTCGATATTTCTGTTGCAGTAGCATAAGAGGAAGATACAGGGTGCAATAAAGAGTTTATGCCAAATATCCATTTTATTACATATTTGAGAATACTTCACACAATTTCCAGGAAGATTAAATTATTGTTTTTAAAAATGCTATTCAGACAGTTTTTTTTCTATTAAAGGAGGAATGAATTGACACTTCTTGCACAAGAGTTCCACAAATGTGAATATTAAACAACTTGTGTTGTAGTAGCGAAAGTTTTGCAAAAGATTTATATAAGAAACATTACATTGATGTTGCAGTCTACCACAATTTTTTATTCATTATTTTTCATCCATAATTTTGTAGAAGTTGTTTTCTGAGTAGAATTACAAATGACTCAGCCTTTGGCTTCATGGTTTATGATGTCAGCAGAATCCCTCATGCAATACTGAATCATATTACATAGTTATCGGTCAGAATTTTAGACAGACAGAAAGACAGACAGACAGACCATGGCAGTTACAATCAATAAAGCTCAATGACACATTATTTAGACCAAATGTACCAGTAAGTACAGATTGTATACATTTATTACTACAATTAGATGGTCAAAATCCAGTTTATTATAGCAATATAAAGAAATTGGAGCAAGAAAAACACTGCTTACTGCCTCACACATTGCATGTTACAGTTACTTTACACAGGTCTTTTACTAATCACAAGGCCTCTTCCATGTGTTTTTAGCAAAATACACACATGGTCAATGCCTCGTTAGGGGTAGTAAGCATTATATAAAGGTAATTACAATTACAGTTTAGACCATTACATCCTGGTTTTGATTAAATACATTTTTTAAACAAAACCAAAAGAAAAAATGTCATGGCATAAACCATTTATGCAGATATGCATAGTGAAGCATGGTGTTTATTACGATAGAGGATGGACATCATGATTCATGCGAAGCTTCACCTCTCATGAGCCATGGTACCGCCCCAGACTAAACAATGGTAATAATTAGCATATTACACTCTACACTTTATCTATCTATGTATCTAACTATCTATTGATTCTGATTGGTTACAAATCCCATCTTGCAGTTGTATAGAGCATGAACTCAGGCCAAGGCATTGAACGCTTTTCATGAGCATCTGATTACATCATACAAGGGCAGAGTAATTTATAGTAAGCACGAAAGATTGTTATTTCCCCAAAATCAAAGATGTTGAGCCAGGACCAGATTCCCCAGATCCAACATCGACAGCTCTGGCTGTTAGGCCACATCCATATTTATCACTTTATTTGTAAAAGTCATACACAAATGGTATGGTTGTGTATGCTCACGTATTGTGAGCATATTCTCTACTGAAATGGCTTTGTGAAGTAAACGAACAGCAGCAACAAATACTGGAAGGTTCCCCAAGAGTCTTGTTAGGGAATACTCGTAAAGTTTTGTTTTAAAACTGGATTTAGGGACACAGTTTAGCACCATTTGCGCTTCGTGCACAAACAGAGCTAATTATTTTAAATATTACTTATATATAGACCAGAACTGCTCTAGAGTAAGAGGAAGTCTCCTTCATGAAATATATCTATCTTTTTCATTGTACAACACTGCAAGGAAATTACAATTTAAACATAATACCCTGCACAACTGTCTCCCAAAGCCAACCCGCAGAGATTTGTCATTTTAGGTTACTTTTCTAAAAGTTAGATTTGCTTGAATATGTTGTTGTATTCAAATGATAGTAATCAGGCAACTAAGAAAGGTTTTTTGTTTTTTGTATATAAGACAAATAATTAAATATAATTGCCCTTGGTTGTGTCATTAGCATTCCATGCAAAAGTAGCGTCCTAGTTGTCAAACCGCTGTCTTGCAAGTGGAAGCCCAGAGCCAATTTCAGACAAACATCTCAAAAAATTGCTTTCTTTGAAATATCACATTTGGAATGTCACTGGAAGAATTATTACAATGCAGGAGCCGATTCAGAAACATTTCTTTGAAAATCAAAATTCTGTGAATCATAGACATATTATTAGGGTTTCCATAAATATCAGACTTTCTAGGGAGTCATAAAAAAAACTCCCCAGGAGTAGTCATGGAAATCTACGCAAGGCTCATGATTTCATAAATTTCCCTCCTATGTACATATTACTGTAAACTGACAGCAAAGCAGGCATTCCAAAGGAATATACATCACAGATATGTGCATTTGCGAATCAATTTTTAATTTCCATTTGTTCCACCGGGAAAATACTTTTCTTAGAGGAAAGCCCCGCCCCCTACACCTCTATAATATATGAGGGTATTCCCTTTCACACTACAAAAATACACATGCTTCTTGCTTTTATTAGACTTGATTCATGAGTAGTTCCAGGGTCTGAATGGCCATTTGAAATGTTTGTGAATACCCTCCATAAACCTAAACCTCTGACTCCAGAACGCATCCCCCCCTCAGTACTTGCCATTCTTCTGCCACGACCTCCCCACAAGCTCCATTAGCAGGCATAAAACTGAAAGATTCAAATTCTATGTGTCAGGAACTTATCAAGGTTTTTTGCGCATCTGAGCTAAATGTGAGTTTGTAAAAAGCCAACACAGGGAGACGATGGACGGAGCGCTAAAACTTTTCAGACACTCACCCCCAGTCACAGATCTGGGTTGAATCCATCATCGTTCTTTAGCTCACTTTGCCACCCCAGTTCAGACACAGCCATATGCAAATCAGTCTTGACCCTGTGCCTCATGGGAACAGTCCAGCCCGAACTGCCAAGCCATGTCTTCACTGAACCGGAAACAAGCATCCTGGGACCGGTTTCGTTCTAACAGCCCTCATCAGCCAGGCTAGCTTGAATCCAGTGGCAAAGTGAGCAAGGGACCCACGTCTGGGCATACCCTGCCAACTTAGGGCGAACAAAGCAAACACAAGGAGATGATGGACGGAGCGTTAAAACCTTTCAGACACTCACCCCCAGTCACAGATCTGGGTTGTATCCATCATCGTTCTTTAGCTCACTCCGCCACCCCAGTTCAGACACAGCCATGCCTACAGTTAAGAGAAAATTGTGGTGTAGAGATCCCATTCTGTGGCCTCTCATCTCTATCGACCCACATTTAAAGTTCTCCGGCGGAAGGGGGGGGGGGGAGAAACCTTAATAATAATGTTTTATGTCTTATTATCCAATTGTACTCACACTGGAATGAAACCGATGAACTTTAAATTTAATAATTTTAAAATAAAATGAGTGCAAATCCGATGAAGTATTTTAAAACGTTCTTTGTTGTTCCTTTAGCAGTCGTCAGTTCAAGATTTGGTGCCTGTCAAAACGAAAGTGAAATGGAAGCAGGAAATCCGGCCTCAAAAAGCTGCCATTGCAACGGAGGGCGCACAACTCTATGAATCAAGGTGGTTCTCAGGAAGTGACATATTCACGGAACTTCCGTTGGGACAAGGCAGCACTCCCATGGCCCAAACCTGAACCTTGGAATGTTGAGCTAAAGGTAACGCCCACTACTCACTAAAGGGATTTCTGTGTGGCACTTTTTTGTCTTCAAGTTGATGCGCACTTTACTTAGCGGTGATGTTATTTCATTAAGATGTGATGTGCTTTCTTTTGTGAAATACTTTCTCTGATACTTTCTCGAGTTAGTGTGGGTGCCTAAAGAGTATTTGGAGCTAATGCCATCACTTAATCAGCGTGTCAAATTTTTGCATAGATAGCCCGCTTTGCCTTCTTAAGATATGACACAGTGGCGAATAAGGGGTATCTTTTGGAATGGTATAGTCCAGGAAATGGACTGCACCTCAGATGTAGATGGATGCATCCTGTTCTTGATTTGTCGTGGGAGCTCTTCTATTGCTCTGCCCAGGCAGTGACGCTTTAATTTGGTGCACTGGTGGTGTTCTGATCATCTCTATGCTTTGCTGTGACTTTGCTGGAGTCTGATCGCCCATTATGAATGTTGTATGTTGAGCTATTGAGGAGTATTTGCATCCTAGGTGTTTCTACATAGTCGATCATATTGAGCCCTGGGTGGCATGTGATTTCTATACTTTTTGTAACGGCAATAACCAATCCAAGGCAGAGATTGCAGCGCTTCTATATAAGATGGGATTTCTGATGCGCCAGCATAAGCCACAAGAGTTTTGTACAATTTTTAAATTAAGGCGTCTTTGGAAGAGGGTACCCACTTGGGATCACTTTCCTGCCCATGGTGGAGAGGAAGCATGGACCAGTCCTCAAGGAAGAGGTGGTGGAGACAAAACAGTATTTCAATTCAACACCCAGAGACAGAACCTTGGAAGACTTGATGCTCACGGTGCCCCTTTGTTTGTCACCACACTCATGACACTTCCCTCACCACCACACCTCGAGGAGAGTTCTGCCTTCTGGAGTTAGCTGGGTAGAATCAATAGATCAGAATATTGCAAAGAAATGTACAGCTGCACAGCCTCTCATAGCCTTGTTATATACACTCTGGAGGAACAGCTGGAAGTATTGAATGTAATTAAGGAAAGCAATGGGAGTCAACTTGTGCTTCTCTGAACTATGGCACAAACTTGACATTTTCTACTAGCTCAATATAGTACCAAAATATATGTGATTATGCAGCTTAATCTACAGTAAATGACTCACTCAAACAATAACTGGCTCACTCTTATAGCAGTGCAAGCCCAAATTGACATGGAGGTAGGTTTTAGTTTGCTTCAATCTATTAAACCTATGAGTTATGTCTGCCTTTTTCATTGTTCTTGGAGCACATTTCTCCCTTTGCTGCTCTTGAGGCTGATAAAGATCTGTACATAAACCGATGCCAGTTGCAGTACTGTCTTCAAAAGGACTATGCTGTCTCAAACACTGACAATATAACCAGACAAAGGCCTCTTCAGAAATGGTCCAGATTCACAGAACATCCTTAGTGAAGTAGAGAATATTTTGATGCACAGGATTCAAGGAAACCTGTTGAGCATTTGATTGGGCAACGTTGTGACCTTTCGATCCTTCATCAAGAGAGATGTATAGTCTTAGAACTGTATGGCATGGCGCTAGCGATTGGAGCTGTACCTATGCATCATATCTGATTCCATGCCTAACTTTAACAACCGCCGCCCAGGTTCAATGCTGTCCCTCCATGGCCCTCTGCAGAAGAAAACTTAGACAAGTGCTTATTTGCCTACGCCCACTTATTTGAAACTTGGTGACTCCAGCGACTCCTGAACGGCACCTACACACCATTGGTTAATGAAGTGCCTCCAGGGATCAGAGTGACAGAAACAAATTACCGTCCTCTACAAATCCTGAGCGTGTTACAAAGACACCTAACATGTGACCTTGGCTTTAGACACCGCTGTGCACCAGCTTGCGGATAAGCCCTGACAAGGTTATAACGAATGCAAATATTTCTGTGCTAAGCATGGCAAAGACTCAACGGGATTACAGTCAAGGATGCTCCCATTCAGCGGAATGGCGGAAACTCACTCTGATGTAAAAGACTGTGATCCCGTCTCAGCAGGAGGTACATTCTGCATTCAGTCACTTAGTTTGAATGGTGAGAATGATCTGTCTGCAGACACCATGATCCAGCATTCTTAACTTCGACACAGGGCAGAACATCGTACCCTGCATTTATTTTTGTTTTTAATTTGTGTGACTTATAGACCTTCTTCTAAAAAACACGAGCATTGTACAGAGACTTGGGAAAGGTATATGTGCACATACATGGACATATTAACTGGGTTTTGTGGGTGAGGGTGATTTAGCAACACATTTAGCAACAACACTTAGCAAGAGACCTGTGGTATTTGTGCGTTATACAAGTGTCATTAACATAACATAACATGTGAGTGGATGGGGGTGCGGGAATGGAATCTTCCATGGAGCTTGGCTACATGCTATTGGAAGAACAGAGTCATGGAAGGGGGCAAGTAGCTGTGCTGCCCTACTGGGTGTTTCCATAAACAGCCGGCCGGTGGTGGACTATACTGTGCCACGCCTCAAGCGGTGTTCCACGCATTAAGGTCACTCCTGTTGCTCTCTTCTGAACTCACTGACTTACTATTCACTGGTTCTTTGGCCAGTAAGGCTGTGCGGGTCCTTCATACAAGTCAAGCTAACAGCACAGCCCTTGAATTGGGATGCTTAGTTTATTTCTGAATTTGGAAGGTCAGATTCATTATCCTTCGCGGATTGCATTACAAAACCCCCAAACAATCATGGCCACTTGCTATCCCGCCTGTTAATCGCTCCGAACTCTGTATACATCGTTCGCGAAATTAACCAAAGGGGAGGAGCTGCTCCCAGAAGGCCAGGAAGAGTAGCTCTTACCCATTGAACTTGACTGTCCTTTTATGATATTTTTAATTCTTTTTACAACCCCCCCAGGCAGTGGGGAAAATAGACAAGCATCTGTAAGCAATTAATCCTTCTGCCTCCTCCAGACCCCATAGGATATGTGAGTGGAAGGCACAGCAGCAGAAATCAGCTTTTAAAGAGACAGCCCACCAAGAGCTTCTGGATTCATTTTCTGTTCGGAATGATGGCCACTTCTCTAACAGATAATACATCCCCAGCTGTGTAAAATAAGCTCCCGGGCCATGAAATGGTCACAAATTGTGGGGTAAACCAGTTATCATATATTATATTATGGATATCTATCAGTGCTCATTTTTGGAGACTGAGAATTATTTTCGATCAGCAGACTGACTGAGAGCAAGGAAGGAAAGGCAGAGAAGGGAAGGAAGGAAGAGGGAGCTAGGCAGCAAGTATGGAAGAGAAATAACCTGCAAGAGTGAGATAAAGAGACTGGAGGCGTAGGGTGGTGGGAGAAAGAGGCATGGAGTGGAATCAGAGCTACCGAGTCTAGATATCTGGCACCCCTGGCATTCAGCAGTACTGGCAATTTATATATTTATGCATGCATATGTATGTATATAGATGTGCAGAGTACAATATGCTATTTATTACCATTGGTGAGTGTAGGTAGGGGCTGAGAAGCTAAACCTCAGGATAGTCACCATGCCCCCGCCGTCAACAATGGTAGTAAATAGCATATAATACTATGTGCCTCTGCATATATGGTTTATGCCATAGCATTTTTCATGTGTTTTCGTTTGGCATTTAACTATGGTGAGAGGAGCTAAATATGGGCACCAAGGTAAAATAACACTGAAGAGATAAATTGCATGTAACACATTTAGAGCAACTATACTAATAAACGCACATTCACACGTTTATTATTTCAGGTCAAAGTCCCTAGACTCTCCTACAGTTGTTTCCCTGTGTAATGTAATTGTTACATGCAATTTGCGAGGCAGTAAAATGTGTTATTCTCATGTAGGGTGTGCTTTACTGCACTAATGAACTCGAATTTGACCTTTGAACTGTAATAAAAAACATGTGAATGTGCATTTATTAGTATAGTTGCTCTAAATGTGTTATTGGGCCATTAAGGAAATTATGCACTGGCAAGAGTCCATAAGAGTTTGAAGAGACTTCTTATACAAACCTAATTTTAAAGATTTCTCCTTTCTCAGTGGATGAACACAATCTGGCATGGAAATAGACAATGGTGATTTGGGGGTCACGGCAAACGAATATGAGATGAGATAAGAGAAGAGCATAGTTTGATACATACTGATAGTCCTTATAGTTTTGGTGCATCTCATATTTTTGTGCATAATTAACAACATGCAGAATGTGGATTCACTTTCGAATTTACATGTTCGCTAATATGGTGCTATTGCATTTGAAGAAAATGTGCTATGTCTTGTTAAAGTATATTCTTCTGGCTTTTGTGAATTAGGCCTCAATTATTCAAAATAGAGTTCTCCTCCCACATGTTCACTATTAATTATTTCATAAGCACACAGTCATGCAGAGTCCTATTCGTTTAGTCCCATTGACATTCCATTCCATTGACATTGTTTTTGATGTTCTCGAAGAAAACTTCCCAACACGTGCCCTTCTTCAAGGCCCTTCCACTAGCTCACTTTGCTGTATTCATTCAAAGTAGTTTGCTGTTGTTCATGTAACTAGTTTGTCCTGCCATCTCCGGATGATATTAGCATAGAATGGGCAAATCAATATTCATTTAGTGGGATGATGCTAAGGCAATATGAGGTTTCATAAAACCCTGCTCTGATGTGCTGAGAATGTAATTCTTTTGCTCACACCATGATGATTCTGCAGTAACTAATGATTTCCTCTGCAAAAAAAGATATAAACCCAAGATTTTGGGTTTCTGATTCTACTAGAGATATTGTCCAATTTCTGATTGATTTTGCTGCTCACGATGGGCTTTGAAAAATTCTGATTTGCACATTATTCTGTATTGTCCTTTTACTGAGAGCCTTCATGACATTGATTCTTTATGCATGTGCATCTTATGATCTCTGTACCTCATCTTTAGAATTTTTAAAATAAATCTTTAACATTTCTATTCCTGATCTAGAACTTAGGTTTTGAGTCTGCCCTTGATGAATTGATTGCATTTTGATATGCAGTGAGGTGCCTTATCTCGGGGACACATTGCCTCACAAGATTGAGGTTTAAGACCGACTCCAGTTCATCAACTTGTGGGCGTGTTGTTGAGGTAATATTTTGGGGTGTTCAAATTTAAGCGTTCCCCGCACAGGTTACAAAACTATAAACAATATACTGGTTTTAGAGGGTTGCGATGTGACATATATGGTGTAAGTTACCTACAGGCCAAGCTGTGCGCCAAACAAATGGCTTGTTTTTAAGATAAATCCTGAAAAGGTATCATAAAGTATGGGCGTAACACTGGTATCTTGCAAGTTTAAAAAAAATAGTCAACCAGAACTTTCGGAGCGTGTGTTCCAGACTAAGGGAGGCTAAGTCTACAGAGGAACACATTGAATTCTGCAACGTGATAGTGAATCGGAAAGTCATGTGATTGCATCGTTTTCGATAGTCTTGAAATCTGACGCAATAGCACCTTCACATGGACAGATTCAGTTTAATAAAAGGTGAATTTTCTTTTAATGACAATCTGCTTATAAAAATACCATTTTGTTACTTTTATATACGGGTGTTAATTTCTGATACGCATAATGGCCAGCAATAAAGTTGTGAAAGCTTGGCATAGTAGCTAGATTCAATTAGGGAATGTATACCCTTTACAAATATGCAAAAAGGACAGAGAAAGATTAGACTGTAATGCAGTATTTCAATGGATATGTACAAAATGAAGATGGACGAGTGCATGTGGAATGGAGAAGGATTCCAGCAAATATTTGCAGATGAGTACATTTGTTCGCTCTTTAGCATGGTTGATGGTAGTGGTAGAGAGCAGAGCTCCAAAGATGCCGTATTTCAGGCATGCATGGCTCATCCATTCCTTATTTTATACTTTACTTTCCAGGAGTTACAGTTCTGCTTGTACAATGAGAATAAAACTAAAATTCAAGTACCAGAATGCACATTTATAACAGAATGGCTCTGCTCATGCCTAATATGATGTAACACAGAATTCGTAAAATCAAAAGGAGTGGAAGAGTTGTGTTGAGACAGGGGGTGGGGAGGGCAACACCAACATTGTTGTGAGACCCTCAACAGTGTTGTTCCGCCAAAGGCATGTCTCCTGTTGGCATACTTAGCCACTGATCGTTACATTATTGGGTCTTTTCCTCCACCAGGAGGGATTCTCTCTTGAATCTGAGACCATGTGGGATCCACCATGTGAGGAAAAAAGTTCAAAAATACCTCCTACCTTTAGAAAGGACGTATTTTATTAAGAAGATCAAAGGTAGTGGTATGATAAAAAAATGCGGGATGTGAAAAGAGAGGTATTAGGTGTCTCTCACACCTATCTCTGAAAGAACCAGGTCAACATGTTTCAGCCAACTTTGCGCCCTATGAGTCGATGGCTTTCGTCAGGACCGAAAGGTTGTTTTATAGGATCCCTTCAGGAAGTCAAATTAAATCAAATCAAATGGGACACTTTCCCTCCAACTTTTGAAGTTTTTTTCTTCTTTTTTGGTCATATGGGACTCTTTGTCCAGTCCTTAGTTTCTGTTTAAGAAGGTCTTCATAGGTCTGGGCAGAGATGCGGTATTACTATTCCTTTCATTAGAGAGGAGAAGCTTAGTCCTTCAGTGTGCACTCCACGACACGTCCTCTCCAGCCTGTAACGCAGAATTCCGCAGCTAGCAATGTGCATGAAGCTTCTATTGCATTGTTTTTCCCTTCCTTATCCTCTCTGTGTAATGCAGAACTATTGAAGATTAGACAAGGCAGTTCTTGAATTAAAAGTGGTTTATTGGAGATGCAGAACATCTCCAGCTTGCCATTACATCGCTCGTCCTGGCAATGTCATTAGCTCCTCACACAACGTTCTATCATGAGCTCCCTGTCCAACATTCTAACAAGAAAGTACCAAAAGGGGCCTGGAATACAGGGGTGCACGAAGTGGTAAAAAGGTACAAAGGATAGGGGTGAAAAAGAAGGAGGGGGGGATACCAAGATGACATTACAACAAGAACATTCTTGTGTGTCTCTCTCCCGAGTACTTGAGTGTGCACTCACCAGTAATCTAAGTCATGCCACTCCCTCCGTGCAAAACCAATTTCCAGACTCCTGACGTACTTAGGTTTCTGCTTTTCAATGAAGTTCTACTAACCAAAGGTGGTGACTGTTGAACCCCAACGCAGGCCCTCTATTATCACAACCATCAGGCAACCTGGCTTGATTGACTTGGGCATGTACATCACACTAACGTGATGGTCAATCTTTGATTGCTCTCTGCTGCAGCTATTTCATTTATACTATTGAGTCAACTCACCGATTATTAACTACTAGGGCTGCGGTGTGCAGTGGGCACGACAGCCACTCATGCCATTATTGTGAACATCCGCCTGTTCCAGCCACAACGAATGCTTCAGTGAAACTTGCATGGTGATTAAGCAGAGACCTGTACTGGGCGCCCAATTAACAACCAGTGTGAGGTTGGCCCCATGTGCTGGGCCTGCAGAGCTCCTCAAAGCTGCCAGTTTACTGAAAACCATAACCTGCCTGCCTGTCCCTCACATTTCTTTATCGATCACACTGCTAAGCACGCGTCCCATAACATGATAATCGCACCTAACTGGTCATCACGCACGACATGTAAACATTGCCCACATAGGATCAATCCAAAGACAACATCCTTCCACCCACATAACCTACACAGTGTTGCATATTACCCATGTAGGCAAGTGCTTCAGCACCCCACATAGGGGAAGTAAGTGCTACATACACTTTGCAATACAATATAGAATGTTAGGGAGAGATGTGAGCTGGTTTACTACAGGGTAAAGACTAGATTGGTGTACATATGCATGCGTTTGTGATGCGCCTGTCAGATATTTGTTGAAGTAAAATATCATAGTGACTGTACTTCCCATCAGTCACTTCCACATTTGCTTTGCCATGAATTCTTCTTAGGACGACATGGACTCAGCAGGGTTAGATCCATGCCACATTTTCATGATATCCAGATAACATCAATGCACATCAATTGAATCAAAATAGAGCTAATCTACATACACAATTGTTGCACAATGGTTAACCTGAAAATAGGCTAACCTAAGCCTACAGGAATATGAGGGTGATAAGCATCGCCCTTAACTGTTATAGGGTGAGGCATGGCAGTCTGCTACAGGCATTCCTTCTTGATGGACTCATCTTTAGGATCCAGAGGCTGCACGCCTGGGCTGGTTGTCGGAGCAGCCGAGACAAGATCATTGATTACACTGCCACCCGAAGATCTGTGCCTAATTCCATACGGTGCACAACTCCACCAACTCTCCTCTATCAAAAAGTCAGACCTTTCCACTTTCTCCCAGTTGGCCAATTCTCTGTGAAAAAACAAAAACAAAAAAGAAATATACCCCCTCATTACTATTCCCGCAGGAATTTTTGATTTGGACAGGAGTTTCTGGATGACGTTTCGCTGCAATTACCACACATCTCCATGAATGTCCTATTGCATCAACCTGTCCTATTCCTCATTTTGAGGTGCAAAACTCAGAATGATGTTGTAATACAACACCCAGTAAATACCACACCCCAGAGTATCAGTATTTCCGCAGTGTGGCATTACCACAGCAAAAGACCACAGGAATTGTACTGAGCCACACAGTGGTACAACTATATACCTTTTGTAATTGTTTCTACTTGTTTTTGTGTAATGCAAACACTTTGAAGGTAAGTCCTTTACCCTACTGGGATGTGGCCCTCTGAAGGAATAGTGTCATGTTTTAGGCAAGAGAGGTCTGCTTTGGCCTCCACATGATGTTTTCATTTGTTTGCCTGCTTCTCAACGCCTACAATTTTATGGCTCTCATGTGCCGGAAACTCATTATCTCCGCTCCAAGTGGCCCATAATGCAACATGAATAAATGAACGTTGGAAAGCGCGTACATAAACAAATTAAGACCTTCCCATAACAACGCATCTTGAGAATAGTTCCTGGAAGAAACTGGCGAGGCGCAGAAGGGCCATAACCTTTTTTTTGTTTTAACAGAGAACATTTGCACAGTGGTGTCAGTCAAACATTGATGATGCCAAAGTGGAACGACACGCCATTGGTGGGTGGCGATGCTTGACCACGACACTCCATATTAGGAAAGTTACAGATTAGTGTCTGTTTCTCTCTGATTTACTAATTGACTTCTTGTTGGTTGAAATAACCAACTCCCAGGAGAAGAGACATCAACCATCATTATCTCACTGCTTCTAATGTGGACCATGATTGTGTCATAATTATTACTTCTTGTACTAAGAAGGACTTAGATAACACACTGGGGGGCATATTTACAAGCCCCCATCGCCACATTAACGTCACTTTTTCTGAAGTTCCTGTGGCGGTAGGGGCTTCGCCTTATACACAAGGCGGCGTTAAGCCACTTAATGTGGCTCAACGTCACCTTGTGAATAAGGCTCCCTTTCACACTATACTTAGTGTGAAAGGGGTGGGCAATGGGTGTTGCGGTGGGCGTTCCTCCGCAACACCCATTGATTTTGACACTGCCCCATATTTACAAGGTGGCGTAAATGTGGGGCAGCGTCAAAATTAAGACGAGGGAAAACCTGATCTTAAACAGGCGAAACGAGGAGAAATGCTTTATTTCTCCTCGATTTTGCTGTTTCTATGTGTGCTGCCTTGTGCAGCACACATAGAAAAAGCAAAACGCCATGTATGATTGTTTATGTGCAGGAAGGCCTTCCTGCATATAAACAATCATTTTAAAAATGACGAGTTGCAACTTCTATGTGTGCTGCACAAATATTTGATTGTTTATGTGCAGGAAGGGAGACCTTTCTGCACATAAACAATCATTCCCACAACGCAGGCACCTTTGCACTATTGTGCAAGGGTGCCCACGTTGGGGCTAGGAAGCTAAATTTAGCGCTAGCACAGGGAGAAACGCAGGGCTGCACCGTATTGTTATAAATATGGTGCAGTCCTGCGTTTCAAAAGTGACGGAGTGAGGGGTTAGCCTTCATGGATTAACGCCACGCTCCGCTACTTTAGTTGTAAATATGCCCCCGGGTTGGTTACTAGCTGTGCTCATGGTATGCCACCAATTCAAATTCAAGTACAGTCTATAGTACCTTTTCCCCTGAAACTGACTTTTGTACGTGTACTTATTTGTACCTATATATATCAAATTAGTTTAACAATATTGTATAAAGTAGACTGGAAAATGGAGGCTCAGTATACAATTTATAACATACTGCTATATTATAAGAGGTATATGAATTCATATACCACACAGTATACTTGGCCTGTAAAGGGACCAACTATTTCTAACTGAATGCAAAGAATTGGACAAAAAAATAACAAGGTCGAGATCTTGTGTGAAAAATAGGCTTTTCTTTTGCAGGGCCAGTCCAGGTAATCTGCACGGCGTCATTGTAATTGATAGAAAACCTAACTTAAGATATAAATAGAATTTATTAACAACCAGACCTTTTACTAAAATCTCTCATGCTTGGTATAGGTGTCTTATAGGATTTGCCCAGGGTCACAGAATGTGGTAGAGGAAGGGAAGGAGGTGATCAAAAATTAGAACTCCGTTTTTATGATCCCATCGTGATCTAATTTTCCCTTAAAAGCCGCCTTGGTTTAAAAATAAAGGGGCATATTAGCAAGGGCACTATCGCCGCTTTAGCGGCACTTTTTGCCGCTAAAGCGGCGATATTTATATCGCCCTATCAGCAAACTGTCTCTAACAGCAGTTAGCGACAGTTTGCGGGCATTAGCGCCCGTTTTTTTACCGCTTTGCATGTCAGCGATATTTATCGCTAATGACATGCAAAGTGGGCGTTCCCGACGAACAAACCTGGGAAACACTCGCTAACAGGCCTATCGCCTATTAGCAAGGTGGCCATGGCCTCAGTTAGCGACGTGAAAAGTCGCGCTAACCGAGGTCATCGCCATTTATTTAACACCTGCAATTAGCAGGTGTTAGCCATACCTAACATGGGGGGTGGATTATGCTGATACGACCACAGGGTCGTATCAGCAAGGTGTTCTCCTTCTCCATGCAACATCGCTGGTTTTTCAGCGATGTTGGCCCATTTCCCCCGCTACCGCTGGAATATTCATCGCCATAGCGCTAATCGTTGCTAATACAGCGTTAGCGTGGCGATATATTCCAGCGATAGCCGGCGATAAAAAAAATCACGCTAAGCAGGGCTAGAGATGATTATCGCCTCTTCTTGCTAATATGCCCCAAAGTTTGTTCTAGGATGCAATACAATATTCAGGTCTTTTTTAACATGCTCACAGCTTTGTAAAAGAGGTCAACATATCATTCGAAGAGCTACAGTCCCGGGTTGAAATTGTACTTTGAACTTGGGTTGTGCAAACTTTACTTTTAACAAACATGAATAAAACGTGTTCAGTGGCATAGCAAGGGGGGAGGGAGGCGGTCCGACCCGGGCGGCACGAGCGCTTACCTGCGGCTGAACGGGGCAGCCATCACAGGACTCGCCAGCTCCCCTCGCCCCGATCTTCATGCGGCCACGGGGCGGCAACCCCAGTGACCACCCCGGGCGGCACAACAGCTAGCCACGCCAGGCACAGCCCGTGGTAGGAGTGCCAGTCGGGCGGTGACGTGGGGTGGGGTGGGGGAGGGGTAGGGTGGGGGGTAGTAAACTACGGATTAAGGCCGAATACAGGTAAGTGAACATTTAAATAAATAAAACGAATTTCGTTGTGAGCGCTGCATCGCCAAATGCGATGCAGTGCGCGCAACGAAATTCGTTTTATTTATTTAAATGTTCACTTACCTGTATTCAGCCTTAATCCGTAGTTCTACCCCCACCCTGCCCCTCCCCGCCCCACGTCACCGCCCGACCGGCACTCCTACCACGGGCCGCGCCTGAGCCACGCCACTGAACATGTTGGACCATTTTATAAATGTTACTGGATCGAGAAGCATGAAAAATATTTGTGTTTGGTAGATTAATGAAGTAAAACATTTTAAAAACAAATTTGACATCAACTACGACTTAATGCCAGGGAGGTTTCTTCTGATGTGTTACGAAAGAAACAAGGAGACATGTGCTAGTAGCGTTCTGCACATGCCCAGTAGCAGGCTTGAAGGTATCAGTGGACATACTGTTAGGGTAATTGTAATTCCATTTTATATAGCGCTTACTACCCCTGACGTGGCGTCAAAGGGCTTTTTCGGGCGAGTAGCACGCTACTCTGGAACTAAAAAGGATTAGTGGTGAATTAGTATAGGGAAATATGAAATTAATTTGAGCGGTGGACATGTTAGGCTGTTATTTGGATTGAAAAGGATAGTGGTGGGATAGAAGAGGGAAGGGTTTGCATTTATATAGCGCTTGCTACCCGTGGTGATGTGTTGAAGCGCTTTTCGGCGAGTAACACGCTACTCCGGAACCCAAACAGGATTAGTGGCGAATTAGTATAGAGGAATATGAAATTAATTTAAGCGGTGGACATGGGAGTTTGTTATTTATATTGAAAAGGAAAGTGGAGGGGTAGAAGAGTGAAGGGTTTGCATTTATATAGCTCTTACTACCCCTGATGAGGTGTTGTATATGTTAAACATAGAATAATATAGCTATAAGTAATATGTACATTTGTTAAGCAGAACTAACGAAAATCTATATATTGAAGACATAATTATTATACACGTTTATACATAGCAATACACATATGTAGGTACCCATCTATAGTCCAAATAAATGCCTATATACAGAGGGATATGCTGTATATTTATGTTTGAGTATGGTGATTATGTGGGGAAGAGCCAACTCTTGAGTAGTCTTATGAAGATAAGGTAGTTATTTATGCATGGATCTTATATTTGGGGGTAAAGAGTTCCATAGTTTGGCTGCTTGAACAGAGAAGGATGTGCCACCTATAGTTTTTTTCTTGTAGGGTGGGATTTTGAGGCGAGGTGCCAATCTAGAGCGGAGGTTCCTTTGTTGAATGTATTTATAATGCGCCTTCTCCAATGGGCCCACTTTGCAAACATGATCTGCTATCCACACAGGCCTATTGCTAACAATATGCAGGGAATGGGCTTTGTGTCTGCCTGTTTCAACCATTGGCTTTCCTCAACCATTGGCTTTCTTTTAGCCATTGGCTGGAGACTTTACTTATCATGTCTTGGCTCAGCCCAGTGGATTATTAACCTATCAGCAAATGTTACATTTTGGTGTATCCTCCACTTGCGTTGACCTGCTTGAGAAACTACTTTACAACTGTAACCTTATCTGTATCATACCGCTGGCGTTCTCACGTGTTTTGCTAGAATGTGGTAATGCTGCTTTCATTAGCACATTTGGCCCAGACAAACTGGCTTTGCCAATGTCTGTTTAATCTTGGCAGGCCTGTCTGAGCCACAATCTGATTACTTGCAAATTGCATCCGGAACACATTTTTGGTTTCAGAATGGAATGCAAAGGTTCAACAAACATTGTTACACAATGTGCTTTGTCATTATTAAGGACTGGCCAATTGATAAAGTTGTGATTTTCAAATCTTGATAAATGACAGAAGATTGAGCATGAAGGGAGCTCTACATTTTGGGCTTCTCTATTTATTATACATTTTTGGTTTGTGGGGAATTTAATTCAGCTCCTTATTTTGCAGTATATGCAATCATTGGTTAATATATTTAATATAAATATAAGTTGAGGGGCCCAAAGATGATTTTTGCTGTCTAATAGATGACACAGAATCCTTCGGAGTAGCTCTCTGCCAATCCATAAATAAATCCGGCATTTGTTATGCGCAAACTAATCACCCCTAAGGGTCTCAAGGCACTGGGGGCCGTCGGGGAGATTAAGTGAGCTACTGTCCAGAGTCACATGGTGCTGAGCAGAGCTGCGGCCGGCGCCAGGGATCGAACCGTGAGCCCCGAACTCCGGAGCCAGCCGCTGTGCCACACATCTCCATATGTTATCAAAATCATGCAGGGTGATTATGGATCTCCGTTCTGAGACACATTATAAAATAAGTTCACTGGAAGCTTCCAGATCGTTATCAAGCCAAATCCATAATATGTCAGCAGTCTTGGTATCTCGCATCAAGCACTAGCCCTCCTGTCCTCATTCCTAACAGGGAGATCCCAAAGGGTGAATTTACAATCTCTCCACTCAGACTCCTATGTTCTACCCTGTGGAGTTCCGCAGGGATCGTCTCTGAGCCCTACTCTTTTTAATCTGTATGTGGCACCCCTAGCAACTGTGATACACTCATTTGGACTGGAGGTGGTGTCATATGCAGATGACACACAGATCATGGTTACTATCCCTAAAGGTCCATGTTCAACATCAGAGAATATTCTCGGATGCATGACTAAAGTGGCAGAGTGGATGTCTGCTAACTTTCTAAAACTCAATGGGGAGAAAATTGAAGTGATGATATTTGGATCAGGGTCATGTAAGTGGAACAGTAACTGCTGGCCTCAATCCTTAGGATGCTGTCCTGCCCCGAGCAAGAAGGCTAAGAACCTTGGAGTTCTGATGGATATTGAACTCAATTTTAATATCCAAATGAACCGTACCATCTCGACGTGCTCCTGGCTCATAAGGATGTTAAAGAAAAATTTCCCTCTTATCCAACGATTAGCTCGAATACAGGTAGCACTGGCCTTGGTAATGTCCAGACTCGACAACTGCAACGCATTATATCTGGTCGCCAATAAGAGTATGCAGTATAAACTCCAGGTGCTACAGAACGCACTGGCAAGACTCGTTCTGGACATTCCTAGGAAACAATCCGCCAGGAAGGGACTAGAATTCCTGCACTGGCTCCCTATTGAAAAACGTATTAGTTTTAAATCACTCTGTATGGTTCATAAATCACTGCATGCTCCCTACCCGTCAAGATTAAAGACTATGTTCAATTGGCAATCCCCCAGTAGACCCTTGCGTTCTTCGCTCCAAATGCAACTGGTTGTACCAAGAACCAAAAAGAAGAAGTGGGGGGACAGAGCATTCTAGGTGGCAACGAGCAAACTTTGGAACTCCCTTCCCCTTGCCCTTAGGTCTATTCCTCTTCTGCTCCCTTTCAGAAAGGCTCTTAAGACCTGGCTTTTCTCGGTCTAGCATTTATCTTGACTTTCTTTTTCCCTCCCATTCTGTTTTTGGACGGCTGGTCTTTAGCGCCTTGATGCCTTAGGGTAATTGTTGCGCTCTACAAATTACAAATCTAATCTAATCTAACCGTGCTCATGATAGACAGAAACTCCCTGCTGATCGTGTCCTGCACCTCCTATCGTGTCTGAATCCCAGCTTGTGAACACCACTATAAGGGTCAACACGGACATACTCTCTGCCCATTTGCCATTATAGGAATGCTATGTTGCTTTCACATATTGCTCTTACAATATAGGAAAGCCTGCTGTCTGAAAATAAAAACCTATTTCTATTTCCTTATTACAGTTGAATTGTGACATCTCTTCTCACCTGTAATAAGAAAATGATGTGGCTGCTCAAATGGATCTGTTTTTCTACAATAAATACTTATCAGTAGAAAGGAGAGCTTTATGGTAACATGTTTATTCTTTGCACTTAGTTAATTACAGAAAAGAAAGAATCTGTCTGCACTTTATTTACTATTCAATCTGAGCAGCAGCCCTTTTTTTTATCTGATACATTTTAAAGTGATTGTAATATGTATTTGCATCAAATTACTAACTGCTTTTGATATGTTTAATTTCTCACTACACATTTCACTTTTACTCTTCATCCGCGCAACCATACTATCTCTTTCATACGAAGAACTAAGACACCAAGAATTTAAGACGTTTGTGGGAAAAATGAAGGTGTGAGGATGTACAATACGGAATAAAATACCCTCTGCTGTACATTAAAAGGACATTGCGAGTCACCTTTGATGTCCATGACCTTGTAAAAGAACTCTGCATTCATTCCTCTCAGTGTCATGGAACTCCCCAGTGACTTGCAATATTCTTATAGTGTACAGCAGGGGTACTTTATCCTGTAGACATCATATCATCGCATTGACCATTTTACTGCCTGTACTACAGGCTAACTATTAATTTCCTCCTACTCAGGCGTTGAAATGGCAGGGAAAAGAATTTGCTCCCAACATTCTAGAGTCCTGTGTTGAGGCAGTAAACACTTTAAGTAATATTATTCGACCCACTATTGATCAAGTGGCATGTCTCGTAACACTAGAAACTCAACATATTGCGTAGTATATAGATAGGAGTTGGCCTAACGGCTAGGGCGGTCGACCGCGAATCTGGGGAACTGGGTTTGAGTCTCGGCAATGACGCTGAACATCCTGTGATTCTGGGCAAATCACTTAATCTTTCCGTGCCTAACAAAAAATGAATGTGTCCTCATGTAACGCAACTGGTGCTATGTAAAGCGCTCTGATACCCGATTCGGGTCAAGTTCGCGCTATATAAAACTTTGTAAAAAAAATATATATATATAGATGAGACAGGTGCCAGAGAGATGCTAATCCTATTAGCAGATAGATGGTAGTAGAAGCATTTGTTCACCTACGACAGTGTACAATGCGGCCATCTTTGCATTAGCAGTGACAAGTGTCACTGTTGCAATCAATTGAATTGACCATGATCTTCCTAATACCTTAGCGCCTACAACCACCATACCCTCCTCTCCGAACCTGTTAAAGAAGTTGAGGTTTTTCTTTTTTGAAGAATAAATTCACGATTGGAGCTCAGAGTTTTCTGCACTTGTTTCCAGTACATGCCAAAGTCAAATTACAGGCCTTTTGTTTAACATTCAAAGCACTGCACAGCATGCTTACGACTGCCTTTGTGGAAATATCACAAAGCCTATTCCATCACGGTCCATTGTATCAGCCCAGTAATGTCCAGCTGGTAGGGCTTTTAAAGAGAGCACTTGGGAAGAGGAACTTTAAAGTGCAAGGCCTCTCTCTTTCCCTTAGGCTAGAAGGTTATTAGGGGCCTAATTTATAGTTTGGTGGACAAGGTACTCGCCAAACTCTCAGCCTGCCCACTCTGTTTTGAGTCAGGCAGTCCATCCGTTTTCCAACTGCATTTTTCTTTACTGGCTCCTCAATCAGAAAACTTACTCTGCAGGCCCAATGGAATAAGGGCATCAGACTGCCTACCCTATTTAGAGCGGACGGTCTGATTACACCTGGCAGTCACAAACAAAAAATATAATGACTCCTGCACCCTGAAAGGATGTTCCATTCATTTTCTGTTTCCCAGAGTGGGAGGGTGCGCAACTACCTAAAAGGAAACTTTAAGTGCCTTCACAGAAGCCGCCGTGGCAGAAGGGTGATCTCCTAATTTGGTGGGCGGCAGTCCGGCCAGGGTGGTGGAGATGACCTCCAGCACTCTGAAAAATATAAATGTTTTGTGTGCAGCGGTCTAAAAAATGGTGGCCCTGGACCAAACTTGCAGTGGCTTCACAGAAGCTGTCATGGCCGCAGCTCCTCTGAAGGCACAGAGATCACAGCAGGGCCACCGGTGATCTCTCAGTTTGGTGGGAGGCAGTCCAGCCGGGGGGGGGGGGGTTAGGAGATGACCACCTCCATCCCGACAGATAGTGGTCCTTACACCAGGGTCCCGATCAGGTCACTAAAACAGCCGTAATTGGGGTTTAGGAGGACCCTCCCATCACTGGGCATAGGTGTCCCTGCACCTTCAGCACCACTGATACATACAGCTCCATCTCCTCTGCCGACACCACTAGGCCATCGCTCCTAAGCCCGAGGCCAAAAGGAGGCCCTCTGCCCATTTGTGTAAACGAATAAGGGATAAAAGCCCCACATCTCACCCTGTTGTTTGGGCCCAGTTTCCTGCACATCACCTGTGACCTGAGCTCGAATGCTAGTAATGAAAATATCAGATAGGCCCCCATTTCCCTTTTTGGTAGTAAAACAGCCATTAATAGGGTGCAGTGACCTCTCACATTCCTAGCCCCTGTGCCACTGCACCTTCTGCACTGATAGTAACAATGGCTCTTCAAAAACAAAAAGAAATCCCCAAACGTCACTCCTTTCCTCAGGGCATCTCCCTGAGAAAGCTGTCTCTATCCATTTGTAAATTTAAAAAATAGCTCCTACATAGTGTTCCCTCTCCTCTAGACTATCTCTTTGACGGTATCCATGGATCTCACTTTCCTCTTTCTCCTGGACCATTACTATGAGGTCCCAAGGGTCTGGACCATGAGAGATCTGTAAGTGAATGCAACCCTTCTAGTCTCCTCCCTGCCACTCCCTTAACTCATCTGAAAAGACATCTGCATGTAAACAGAGGTCGAAGTGGGTTGGATCTATGGGGACCGATCGACCCATGCTTTTTAAATTTTACAAAAGCCAATTCTCATTCTTAAAAAAAAAACCAAAAACATACCTTGGCGGTTAATGAAGACCTTGGGGTGCCTCTTGCAGAAAATGAAGAGGGTGTTATGTCTTCTCTGCTGTGAAGCTGAGAAAGGGACAGAGAACTAAAGAAACAGGCGTTCTCATCAGAGTGCCTGCTACCTGAAAGAAATGTAAATGTATGCAATTATTAATCATCAAATTCAAAGGCTGCTTGAGAGCCTGTATAGACTTTAATTGATGGAGTCACGTGAAGTTTCATGGTGACAAAGATTTATTATTTTTGAGGGATAATGTATAGGGGTTATTAGCTGAGTTCTGCAATACTTCGTTTTAATGGACACTTATAAAAATGCTTGCACTACGTACAGTCTAATTACATGTCTATAAAATATATATTTGAAAGAAATTGTTTTATCTTAAACACTAAATCATTTAGTGACAGCTTACCTTGTACTGTGTGAAATAACAATTTAAAATACTGACTTACATAATCACACTGCTTTCTGTCACAGGCTGTGACCCCGTAGCACTATAAATGCACGAGTCACTATTTCTCACTGCACCAACCAAGATTCAATTCTGTGAGTCTCTCAACACACACACACACACCCTCCAGTGATCACATTAACCATCAGAGGTTTCATAACGTAAAAGTTTGAATTTCCCACAATTAGTTTAACTTCTATTTATTTTAAATGTAAGGTGTGTGCGTTACCTTATGGGAAGTAACCTGAAAGTAAAAGAACAACAAAATAGTTACAGAATATTTTGCTGTTTTAGCCACGCCTTTGACCCTGCCACCAGACTCACTGAACCACACGCCCATGGCACTCAGGATCACAGTTCCCATACTTTTCCGTATGCACTTAAACTGCTGTAAAGTAAGATAGCCTGTAAATGTGATATAATAACAAGGTCGCGCTTCCAGGCCATCTTCATTTACAAGTACTTGCAGAGGCATTTGCGCCTGGATAGAAAATGCAGCCACGTACCCCCAGGGGTGCGTGCCTCACAGTTTGAAGATCCTTTGCTCTATGTTCAACTCAACTTACCTTAACTTTAAAATGGTATGCACCATGTTCGATGTATGACATACCATAACACTTTCTGATTGACAAGAAATACATTAATGGTTATCTAAATAAAATGTGAAAACCACTCTGACAGCTACACACTAGCTCTGATGTAGGGTGTGCTCTTGGGCAGAGATATACCCTAGGTAAGTAATGCTCAATCCTATGAAACTTCTGCTGTACCATTTCCCACTCTCTGCAACTCAGACTATCACCTTCCATCTTATCTAAAGGCATCAAAAAGGCAGAACAAGGACTTAATTGAGGCATTGTCAGCTCTCCTCAACACCTTGTATATCCAAAATGCCCACATGACCTCTTGAGTGACTTCAACCTCCCAGACAACACAAGCTCAAAAAAAGCAAGCGACAACCATAACAACCTCATAAATACACTCAACGTGCTATAGCATGCCACACAACCAATACACTCTAAAGCTCACATACTCGACCTCGCCTTCGCCACATCACCAAAAATCCAGTGGAAATCAACCAAACCCTTGGGCTGGACCAACCATGCTGCCATCCCTAACTCCCTGCTCAGCGTACTACCAATGAACCAAGGTTAACAAAAAATCGAGGACCAAACTATTAGTTCCTTCAAAGACTTCTCCGTAGACAACCTAACACTTGAACAAATCTCTCACCCTATTAACTCCACGTCCTACGCCAACATCTTTCTGAACAACTTCAGCAATTTTTGGAAAGCTATATGAACATTCACGACCCAATTACACACATGTGCAAGTCAAAGCCTTCAGCATCCTGGAATTCTAAAGACCTTGCTGCCAATAAAAGATTCATCCATAGACAAGAAAGAAAATAGAAGAAAAATAGAACTCTAGAGGACCTCTAGATACTTAAGTCCCTCTGCACAAAATGCAGACAGCTCATGACATCAGCCAAACCATAGTACTATACCATCACCTTCAATGAACCCACCAACATAAACAGAATGCTGTTCAAGACAATCAAGTACTCCATTAACCTCCTACCAGACCCATCTAATCCTCTCTCCACAGAAACGTACAATGCCATCAACTTTGATACAATACAGAAGATCTCACCGCACAACAATACCAAGCCTGCTTCATCATTTAAACCAAACCCCTTCCCATAGAATCCTGCAATGGTAAGTTGTCAAATCCATATCTATCTGGGGGGCGTGGCCAAGCAGCGGACCAAGATGGCCGCATAGCTCTGGAGCTCCGCTGAGTCCCCGGGGTAAATCAGCTCCACGGGCGGCTACAGCGCAACATGACCGGCAGAACGGCAGCGGCTGCACACCTGATATGAATGCCCATCCAGCGGTCTATCTGGGTACTGGTTTGTGACCTCGATGCAAGAGTTTTGCAGTGACTTAGTGAGGCCCGAAAGATGTGTTGCAGCCGGGAGCTCGAGTGCCGACATGCCCTCGATGCGAGACAGCGATCCGGTAGCAGCCTAAATCGAGACCCCTCGAAGCTACCGCAAGGTGCGGTGACGGCCAGGTGCCTTGAGCAGGGGGGGACTGCAGTCCGGCGGGAACCACGACGGAAACGCAAGCAGGCAGAAAGAAAGCGGACGGCCGGAAAGATCCTGCTGCTCCGGCAGGTAATTACATGCGGCAGCCCCTGCGGCCCTGTGAGAAGCGAGAAGGCCGGGCACAGGACAAAGCGCGACGAGACACAGCACCCCAATCCCGCTTAGCGGTAACGGCTAGAACTGCTTAGCGGATCAACTCCTCCACCATCCCCGCTCTGCGCGCTGGGCTCCGGGACCAGCAGCAACTGGGACCCGCCCCGGTCAACCGCTGAACACAGCGCCCGAAAAAAAGACCAATTTGCGCAGCGCGGTAACGGCCTCACGCCCTGAGGAAGAGGTTGTTCCAGCTCGGCCTGAAACGAGAAGACCGCATAAATAGGCAAACGGAGGCAGACTACGGTGAAGGTTTCCTGGCCCTGGCAGATATCCACACTCTCCAGCCTCTTCGGTCCTGTGGGAAACGGGAAGGCCGGGCACATGAAAAAAGCGAAATGAGCAGAAGCGCCCCAAGACCCCATTAGCAGCAGAGACGTGGCCTACACTGTGGTTTGATCCCTCTCCCTTTTTCAGTACAGCGCACCAGGTTTGAGTGTGCAGTGCCAACTGAGACCGCCACCGGTCAATCACCAGGCACAGCGCCCAATAACAAATTAGCTCACGCAGTTCTCAATGACAAGGAGGAGGTTGCAGGGAACAGATCCTGTGCTGGAGAAGACGCAGGTCGCAGTAGACGGAATACACAGTCTCAAACCGCGATACCCACAGTGGTGTGATACCCAAAGGGCCATGGAAAAGAGTGGCCCTAGACAGAAGAAGCTCACGTTTGAAAAATTAGGTGGGGGTGCAGAAACAACGGGTACTACCATGGCGGAGGGAGGAGATGCCGCCGCACCACCCCTTGCAACCCCACAGGGTCATGAAGCACTGCTGGCGGAACTACGGGCCGGCTTCCGAGCACTGGATACTCGCTTCGATGCATTGGATGGTAGATTAGATAAAATGGGAGCCAGGCTAGATCAGCATGAAGGTCGATTAGACACCGCGGAAGGCAGAATATCGGACCTGGAAGATGGTTCAGCCCAGGCCAGCAAGAGGATAGAGAGGATGGAACGGGTACTCAAAACTATAGCAATAAAGAATGAAGACTTGGAAGCCAGAGGAAGACGTAACAATATCCGAGTCCTTGGGGTTCCGGAATCTACAAACACGGGCCGCCTTGATGATTTTGTGGAGAAGCTCTTGATAGACCTGTTTGGGTGCAAATCCTTCACCTCCACCTTTGTGATAGAAAGGGCTCATCGTACTATCGGACCGCGACCAACCCCTGGCTGCCCTCATCGACCGATCCTGGCCCGTCTCTTGAATTTCAAGGACAGAGACACAGCGCTACGGCTAGCCCGAGAAAAAGGAGCACTAAACTGGCAGGAGTCCTCAATCTCCCTATACCCGGACTTCGCGGTCATGGTGCAAGACGCAAGGAGGAAATTTGTGGCAGTGAAGGCAGCACTACGAAATGAAGGGCTGAAATATGGGATGCTGTATCCTGCTAGGTTAAAGGTGGATGTCGACGGCAGGTCGAGGATTTTCGATAACCCCGCGGCTGTCCAGGACTTTCTCAAGGCCCGAGCCAATGCTGGACCCGGCCGGAAATCCCCATCTCCGGGCAGATCCCCCCGGATGCCGGACTCTGGCACTAGCATGGAACTGTTCTCCACCAGCTGAGGACTGACTCGTTCTGCAGTTGAACAGTAAGGGTATATGATTACTTAAGCTATGGCTGAATGTGATCGGCCGCCGTGGACACAGCCATAATGGCAAGTTATGCAACCGGGGACAAGGCGTAGCGTTGCCAACCCCATCGTGCTTACGCACCTATATCTGATCAATAGTGTTAGTATAGTTAATGACAAATGTTTATGAGGTTACTTGAGGGTTGGGGTTTCCCCTGTAGAAAAGGCAAGGGGATGGGTGGAGGGAGGGGAGAATTCGGGGAGCAGATTTGTTTATCTCTTTTTTATTTTCACAGACACAAGCACACATGGTACAATGTTAATGTCGGTTCACAATGTAGACTAAATTTGCGGTTTTTCTATGACACCTGACACCAGAAGCAATGGAAAAATTCAACTTATGTCCTGGAATGTGCGAGGGCTTAATGATACGCGCAAACGCAAACAAGTATTACACTATTTACAACGTCACCATGTAGATATAGCGTTTTTGCAGGAGACACACCTGGCCCCGCATACCTCCCCGAGCTTTGCCGCCAGTTGGGGCTCTGCTTGCTACTTTGCAGGTTATAGTTCTTATGCGAGGGGAGTCTCGATCCTTTTACATAAACGCATACCCTTCAAAACAGTGAAAGTATATTCGGATCAAGCAGGTAGATATGTGTTGGTAAAGGGATGCCTCTTGGGGAACACAATACTACTGGTTAATGTTTATGCGCCTAATGTGGATGCCTCAGATTTTTTTGTAGAGCTACATTCCCACTTAGATAGGATGGGGGCGGATCATATCTGTATAGGGGGAGACTTAAATATACTGCTCAACCCGAGCTTGGACAGCACAGCCACAACTGCTGATACAAAACCGAGGACCAGACAGACACTAGCCAGCTTGATAGAATCATATCATTTATCGGACGCTTGGCGCCACCTCCACCAAGGTACACTTGCATACACACACTATTCGGCCCCTCATAATACTTGGACCAGGTTAGAATATTGGTTACTATCCCCTAGTGTGACCACATGGCTGGGGGGAATCACGCATTTACCACACACGTTATCAGATCATGCCCCAGTAGTACTCGGGTTGCAGGTCCCAGGAGTGGCTGGGATGGCACGTCAATGGAGGTTCCCCGATATGGCCCTCCGAGACCCGGTCTTCGAAGCTGAATTGAGTTTAGCGATAGAGGAATATTTTGAAATCAATATAGGCACAGTAAAGACCAAAGCTACGCTATGGGAGGCGTTCAAAGCATACATACGGGGGTTTGCATCTCAAAAGGGGCAGGAATTCTCAGAGACCTACGGCGCACATTGTCCAAGCTTGAAGCACAGTTGGGAGCAGCTGATGCAGATCAACTGGCATCACAGACCACTACGGGTCTAAGACAGAGGGCAACACTATTGGCGGAATATCATGAGGCAGAGGAAAGGGAAGCCCACTTCTTGGAGAGATATGCGACAGCTAGGAGGTATGGGGAGGGTGAGCGTCCAGGGAGTACACTGGCAAGGCTTATACAACCCAACAGGGGACAGACGTACATCACAAGCCTCTTAGGAGACGACGGGGTACCTATCTCAGACTGTGAGGGTATTAAGGAGAGGGTATTGTCATGCTACAAGGACCTTTATACTACCAAGGTCTCCCCAGATACGACTGCCAGTAACTCCTATTTGGATGAAGTGGCCATGGTTTGGCTAGAGGACACACATAGGGAATTCCTGGCTGAACCCTTCACAGTAGACGACGTAGTCCAAGCAATAGACGATATGGACGGCTCAAAGGCGCCGGGCCTAGGTTCTCGGGATGTTTTTATAAGGCATTTAAGAAAGACTTAGCCCCGCACCTCATTGATGTCTACCAGAAGGCGATAGAGGCGGGCCTACTCCCGTTAACAATGCGGGAAGCAGTGATCACTCTCCCCCCTAAGGTAGGGAAGGATCCACTACACTGTGGCTCATACAGGCCCCTTTCCTTATTGAATTTTGACTATAAAATTTTAGCCAAGATGATGGCCACTAGATTGTCTCTAATAGTAGACCAAATGGTATCCCCAGCCCAGGCAGGCTTCATCCCACGTAGATCCACTGCATTGAATTTGCGGACCCTATTCGCCACATTGCATAGGATGAACCCCTCGTTCCCAGCTGCGGCAGTCCTAGTGGACGCCGAGAAGGCGCTCGATCCGTTGGAGTGGCCTTTTCTGCGTGCAACATTGATCCGGTTGGGATGCCCCCCCAGCTTCATATCGGTGATATCCCTGCTCTACATGCGCCCATCGGCATACGTGAGAGTAAATGGATCGCTAACAGACTCCTTCACACCATCGAGAGGGACCCGTCAGGGGTGCCCTCTGTCCCCGCTTCTATTCATAATAGCAATGGACCCACTAGTGCGCCACTTACAAGATCATCATTCCCATAGGGGGCTACAATTTAATACTGGTCCGTTATTGATTACGTTGTACGCCGACGACATCATACTATACTTGAGGCACCCGGATGACAATTTAGGCCCGATTCTTTGAGAGATCACCCGCTATAGCGCCCTGTCTGGCCTGCACATTAATTGGAACAAGTCAGAAGTTTTCCCTCTGACAGACGCCCACAACAACCGACTCACGGAATTCCCCTTAAAGTGGTGTGACGACTCGGTCAAATATTTGGGTATACACATCCACAGAGACCAGGCGCAAATTCTTCAGCTTAATTACGGCCCTGCAATGGAGAAACTGAGAGACAAAGTAGAGCGGTGGTTGAACCTACCCCTGGCTATGGCCGGGAGAATCGCCCTAATTAAAATGGTTGTTCTCCCGCAGTTTTTATATCTTTTCCAGAACATACCGATACCCTTGAATAAGAGTTTTTTCACCACTTTGCGTTCACATCTAATATGATTGGTATGGGGGGGGAAACAGCCCAGGATCAGTTGGGATGTCCTGACACAACCTTATGAGAGAGGGGGGTTTGGGACCCCTAACTTCCGGGTCTACTACCTGGTCGCCCAATGCAGCTTCTCAAGACATTGGGTCCATGCAGATTCTCGGGTGCCTTACCTTCACCCAGAGGCGGACCTTTCTCATCCTACTCCCTTATCGGCCCTGCTACCAGTGGGCCTAGCCAGAGACCCGCAAGATCTCCAGACGTTATCTACGACTAGTTGGGCCTGGAAACAGCTGACTCGGACAGCCGGGGTGCAGCTTCTTTATTCCTCATCACTCCTGCTACCTGGGAACCTCTGGGTGCCTATCACTCGGGAAAGGGTGGTACAGCGCACCTTATCTAAGTACAACCTGACTACATTTGGAGACGTGTTTCCGGATGGACACATTTATTCCAGGACTGAAGACACTCGCTTTAGTGAAGCCAACTTCATGGACCAGTTCACGCTTTGCAGGCTACAGAGGGCCCTTAGATCACAGATTCCTAGTTACCCCATAGAACCTCCATATTTTCCCCCACTGACTTTACTCATTACAGACACCGAAGGGGAGCACTTAATGTCCAGAATGTACAAGTCCGCTATTGCGCTACTCCCGTCCAGGGATGACAAGACGCGACAGGCATGGGAACAAGACTTAGGGCAATCCATAACAGACAAACTTTGGCATTACTGTTGCGAACAAACATGCAAGGTCTCCTTCAATCATAAACATAAAATATTACATTTTAAATACCTACGGCAGGTATATATCACGCCAGCAAAAGTGCATCGTATAGACCCTGCACGCCCTCATAGCTGCCCTCGTTGCAACACCCCGAAGGCAGATTTCGCACACATGACGTGGACCTACGGAGGGATAGCCCGATTTTGGATAAGGGTTTTTGAGGAATTATCACGAATGGTAGAAATACCCATCCCACTCACTCCCTTAATGGCACTACTGGGATATGTTAAGACCCTCCCCAAGTCATCCTGACGCTTCTGCGCATTGGCGTTGCTAGTAGCAAAGAGAGAAATAGCGCTAAAATGGGGGAGCAAGTATTCGCCAAAGTTGAAGGATTGGCTATTTAGCATGTCCTACTGTAATACCAATAGTGACCTGTATGCCCAGTTACAACCCCGAGGTCAAGACCACTAGACATATGGCAACCATATAAATCCTACTTATTTGCACAAACGTCTGTGGGCTCGCAAACTGATCAAGTTCCATTAGTGGAAAACCCCACGGCGGAAGGAGAAGGGATTTGTTGAGGAGCGGGGATGATTGGGTCTGACGCTTGATGTGGTCTCATTTCTTTTTCTCTTCTTTATTCTCAGTCCAGGACGGTATAAATCGCATATTGTATTAATCGCAATGTATGTATATGAACCGACTAAGTGCTGTTTGTCTTTGCGGAAAATATAAATAAAGCTTTAAAAAAAAAAAAAATCCATATCTATCCAAGATCTCGCTGACAACCCCCTCAAAGCTGCTTCTTATGAAAATGACAGCTTACCATCGTCCTTCAGCAAAGCTCTCTCTCAATTGCTCTCTTAGCACTCCTCCGCAATATTGTCAAAGCTTCCCTCACTCAAGGCATCTTCCCAGAAGCTCGCAAGACAGGATAGATGCTTTCACTCCTTAGGAACCAAACAATAGTCCCTGATCACTTGGCCTACTACCGGTGCATCACTTACCTACCAT
This sequence comes from Calotriton arnoldi, assembly GCA_963921515.1. Lineage (NCBI taxonomy): Eukaryota > Metazoa > Chordata > Amphibia > Caudata > Salamandridae > Calotriton > Calotriton arnoldi. Next base: position 1,084,867 of record CAWUFW010006540.1, read on the forward strand.
TCTTCGGCAAGGTCAATTAAAAAGCAGTCTATGTTCAACTCCAATCAGATCAATGCTAACCATCTCCTGCATGACTCGCACGTCTTGCTTCAGATCACACTGCAGCATGGAGACTGCAATTTTACCAGTTGATGACAGATGAAGATGGCCCTTGCCTCCTGATATTGCTGGACTTCTCAGCAGTTTCCTTCAACAAAGTCGACCACCCCACCTTCAAACGCACACTTGAGTCTCTAATGGGATTCACAGTCATTGTTCTTCACTGGTTCTCCTACCTTTCAAACCGACACCAGTTTGTTCACATGGACACCTCCAGATCACAAAGTTTCCTATCTAGTGTAGAGTCCTCCAGGGTTCCATCATCTGTCATCTTCTTACATCAAACTGCTTGGTGCTCACAAATAACCATATCAAGATTCCCCAATATGCTGATGATACATGACTGTACTTGAAATCTCCTCTGCTTCAGACATCCAATTCCTCAAACACTGCTTGCACATCATCCAGGCCTGGACGTCCAGTGCCTACCTGAAGCTCTACTCAGCCAAAACAGAATTCATGTTGTTAGCCAGGAACAACGAACAAGATAGAAGTAGAAACCTGTCTCAGTGGCATGAACCTTGCTGACTTCAAACTCTCACCAAATTCTGAGTCACTTGCATTCTCCCAGGACATCAAACTAACCCTCAAAGAACTCATTGCCAAACAATTAAGATAGCTTGGTACCAGCTCAGTTTTCTGAAGAAAGTCAAACCGTTTCTTTCAGAAAGCGACTTCAGAACTGCTGTTTAAACCCTCATACTCTTGCATCTGAATGGTGGTAATGCCCTACTCCATGTCCTCCCAGGCTCCACACTGGCCCCCCAAGGGCATCCTACTCACCACAGGACGTATCATCCAGGGCCTGAATAAATATGATCTCATCACCCCCCCATCTTGATGCAACTCCATTGACTCCACTTTTCAGCCCAAACCATCTTCAATACCAGCTGAACGATTTACAGAGCCATGACAACCAACACCCCAGCTTATATTGCAGACAAGCTCACCATCTCTGGTGGTTTTTGATACACCCACAGCCAGGACACCCTTAAACTGCAGACAATGAAGTGTAAAATAGAATAAACAAGACAATGAGCATTTTCCATCTATGCACCCAGGATCTGGAACAACATCCCTATATCTATCAGGAGCTCCCCAAAGTTTCTTCAGTTTAGGAAGGAGAAGAATATTCACCTCTTTAAAGAACACTACATCACAATGCATTAACCGCCCACAACCCAGCTCCTCTCCCTTATGCTCGTTGATGGTAAGCTTGTCTTTGACCATGTGCTGTGCGCCACTGCCTTTATGCTAGGTTGATGCTATAGAAATATCATATACATACATACATATATACAACAATGTAATTGTGTTAGACAGGTGTGGACATTGTGTTAGACGTCATTGGCTAATTCTATAACTTTATTATCTACTTTTATCTGTTCCTTGTCCTCGAGGGACTTCTTTTATCCTTAACATTCAGAGGTTAATCAATTTAGCTTTAAGGGCTTTCAGTTTAGTACCATACAGTGCAATTTGTTTCAGGACTACCCACCGTACCAACAAACCACTGGTCACCTGAATGGTCACATTGACCACCACCAAATCGACGGAGCACGTTGTGGGGATCAAGGAAAGACTAGTAAGGGGGCAGTGCAAGGGTAGATGGTCCCAGACTGCCTCTAGGGCAGAGTACTGAGTAACATAGAAGCAAGGTGGTACAGATGCAGGGCGACATCATGAAGGAAGAACAGTAAGTGTCACAGTTTTCAAGGTGTGGGGCCACATAAACTCAGCAAAGAATATGGTGATAGGCATCCCCCAAAACAGGGGGGCAAGTTTGTATACAAGGTATAGGTTATTGTTGAAAAAGCGAGGTTAGTGTGATGGTCCCATGTAAATTTGCAAACGGTTATTCAAGTAAATATGAAATATTAAACAAGCACTGGCAACGCTAATAGGTCTGGTGTTGACTGTCAGTCTATTAAAAAAACATTAAAAATAGCTGCCAGTAGCAGTACAAGGGTGCGCATGTGAAGTTGACAGAAATTTTTTATCTTTCTATAATAAAGTTTTACAGAAACCTTCAAAGAAGCCACCCATTGTGTGTGCAGCCTCATAGACGGCCATGTGTGAATGGATTGAAAACACATTTAAAGGTGTCTGCCCATGCGTGTGGAAATCCATGCACAAGCATAGACGGCCATCATTGAATGAGAATAAAACCCATTAAAAAAAAATTACGATGCTTGCAGTGCTTGCACGAGATGCGGCTCACTGCAAGCAGCAGCAAGGGCCTGGTACCAGTATCTGGGGAGTTGCAAGGCTTTCACAAACATAAAAATACAAAAGAATTATTTAAAAAACTTAAAATATACAAAAGTAGGCATTGGTCCAGGAGTGCCTGGCACTTAAGTGTACTACATTTCAAACTACTTATTAAATTATGTATTGCATACATTTATTTATCTGTTTATTTGTGTGGAATGAAACTCCCCCAAAATCACTGGAACAATTATACAATAAACATGAAAGAAATACTAAAACCGGAATGATAAATATGTCGAAAAAATACAGTCGCCTGAAGATGGAGCATGAACCTTTCGGAGAAAAACAAGGTTTAAATATAAGAGTATTTATGGCCCCTTTGATGGACAGCAGAGAGGACATGATTCTTAGATTCCCAGGTAGACTGCTCTTCTGACCTCCAGAATCATAGCTGTAAAAGGCTAGATTTGATTTTTCACTTCATTCGCTTTTAGAAAGGTAGAAATGGCCTGGATTCTGCTTCTTGTGGTGTGTGGGTCTCATGAGAGTTTATTTGCTGTGGATGTATGAGGGCTGAAGAAGGTGCAGAGCTTTATATTCGATGCAGTGATACAAGGGTTTGTTTGCTACAAGACATTGCGTGGGGTACATGTTATGGTCCAAGTTTTGACGCTCTGCAGCTCTTTTCATGGTTTGCTAGTTTTTCTCCTCCTGACCGAAAAAAATGCACTTCTTTCCTTGAAAATTGACAAAACCTGGGAAAGCTTGATGGTAGATTAGCTGCTCGCATTTCTTTCTTTGAGTTCGCCCTTAGGATAGTGGCTTTAATCCAGAGACAGGAAAAGGAGACGAAGATTATATTGATGGTAAGATTATGAAACCAAGAAATGGGCATGGTGGTTTTAGCTAAATTCCGAATTTGCTATGTTCCACATTAGCAATCCCCTTGCAGGTGGGAACAATTGCTGGTAGTTGACATGGACTTGATCCGATGCCAGGCAGGCTCTGGGCTGCCCTAAGAGATGGGCAGGGCATTAATAAACACAGTAGCAACACCAGGGTTTCTGGAGTTCGCTGTGAATTCTGCATGTTAATAGTGTGCAGTCTAGTATTTGACATCTTTCTTGTGTATGCACTTCTTTTATTATGGTTTTTTATAAAATACAATATGTCTCATTTTTGTGGAGCACCTTCTTTTGAGAAAGTTATTTTACCAGGCTAAGTACTCACAGTTAATACACTTAAGTGAACACAAGGTCAACGATAAAGTCATTGGCCCTAATGTGCATAGTTTTAGCAAGTTGAGAGGCTGGCAATTGACATCCAGTTTCTTTTCTTACAGGCTGATGGCTCAACTGCTAAATAACATCGCCTCCGCCAAACCAATCAGGCCAAACCATCACAGTTAGAAATGACTACACCCCATGAGCGACATCAATTCGACATCAATTAGAGTGTGGCTGCTGCTCTAAAGCACATATCATGTGCTGGACCTCACTTTAACTAGACCACACTCCCACCATTGGACCGCACTTAGCCACAGTAACACCCCTCCTCGACTAGGCTATCCATCCTCTGCTAGTCCACTTTACATCTGCTAGATTGCATCCTAAAAAAACCTAGTTGGCTAAACTATACCTTCTTTTCCAGAGCACACCTTGAGCATTGGACCTCATTGCGCCCAAGAGACCACTAGACCATACTTCCTCCTCTAGACCACACCTCCACCACTAGTCGTGATTGCATCCAATAGGCCATTCCTCCAACTCTATGCCATACCTTCGCTACGAGACAGCCGGTGCAGGTAAGAGCGTTGGGGCGGGGCGGGTGGAGGGGATGGGGGGGACGTTGACAGACAACGGAATAGGGAAAATAAAATAAAACAAAAAAAGAAAACCACTTACCTTGCGCTCGCTGCATCACTGACTTATCGATGCGGCGAGCGCAAGGTAAGTGGTTTTATTTCTTTTTCTATTTCATTTTCCCTATTCTGTCGTCTGTCGACTATCCTACCTTCCCACACCGCTCTTACCTGCACCGGCCGCGCCTGCTACAAGAACAAACTTCGACCACCAGATATTACTGGATCCATTAAGCAATGACTCTTCAACAAGACCAGACCTCCTCCACTAAACAGCCCCTTTCCACTAGGCCACATCACATTCACAAGGCAACACCTCTTTCAACATTAAGATTTCATGCAAATGGCAGACATTGTGCTCACAAATAACCTTGGTGACACCTCCTCTGCTATCCCATAATTCCTCCTCTTGCCTCAGTAGCCCTCACAAGACCATAACACTTAGATTATAACACACTTACACCACTAGAATACATCTCTCTCACTACACTGGATCACCTAGATTGCTTGAAACAATGTGCTCTAGAGCATTACTCCATCAGTATAAATCTAGATATGGATGTATTTGTATGTCTATAGCGCAAACCATGCAACAGAATGCTGGACATAGGAGTAAGGGAACAAAAGACCTGTGGAAGGAGATAATAGAGATTGTGTACAATGGAAGGGAGAAAGTTGATCCTGCTGTCACCGCATTTCATCCCATGAAAGACAATATCTCACCGAGATCTCCACAGGATCACCTGCACTGATTTGTCTATAAAAGGTTTTTTTTAAAGTCAGGTCTGGTTAGGTTTTCAATAACAGTAAGATATCCCTGTGTGAAACTCTAAACTAATGTCCTAAATATCAAATGAAACATTCAATTCCTATTTGTGGTTCCTATACAATAAAAACTTGGTTGCAAATCTCCACCACATTCCTGACAATGCTGGGCCTCCTAAATTGAAAATTTGTAGGCTGTGATATTTTGGGAAAAGAGGGAGATTTCCCATGATGCAATGTAACTCGTACAAATACATCTTCTAGTTGCACAGGTGACAAAGGCTCTCTAAAAGATTTCATGCTGTTTTCCAGTAGCGCAGTAGCGTGTATCTCCACTTTTCTGGTAACAGCATGGTATCACGGGTGGTTGCCAGGGAACTTGAAAACATGAATTGCAGACAGTGGTAAAAGGACTAATCATATGTCCAGCAACAGTGTCGCGCTCGAGACAGGGATAAGAAGGTATCCCTATAGCCTTCGACCTGCATCTCCAAACACTCTTACCTTTCTCAGAGTCTGGCGTTGGCGCTAGGACTTTCATTAGTCTTTCAGTTTAGAATGTTGACCTGGCATTTGAGTGTCTTAAGAGAGCTGGTCCTCTAGATGGTGAATGGTGAAATCTCCCCTACCAGGATCTCGCTGGGAGAGATGCTAATCTTCTTGGAAGCGTCTACTCTTTTTTACTTGCAGAATAGTAGAAAAAAATGTGCTGTGCTACCTAAGGCCTATGGTAATGCACCTACTGGTCATGTTGTGCACAGTAGGGATTTTATCCTCTTGTGCTCAGGTTCTTCTACTAATGCTATTTCAACTGGACTGTATGAGACATCCATGTGCAATGTTTTTTTTTAACTTAAATTAACCCACTTTGCAAATCTTAAAAGCAAGTCACTCCGCTATATACAATTGGAAGCCCGGTCAGGCTTGGTTTGGTGGGCTTGTCAAGGAGAACATTAGCAGTGTGGCATCCCCTACTCTGGAACGCCCTTGTGATCGACTTACCATAGATGGAGACCTACCTCAGGTTCCATAATTGTCATAAAGTTCTGTTGTTTAAGAAGACTTTTGTGATCAAATAACAAAACACCCCATCAGCCATTTTAGTTTGAAAGTGTGTGCTTGTGTAGGTGGTACAAGGAATGATGGATGTTCTCAAATGCCTGGATGACTTCCAATGTGAAATGGGTAGAGCTCATCAACACGGGGCTTCAAACATATATTATGATGAAAAATTAGGCACAGAACACATTTTTTTATCGACTGTAGGTGATGATGTTGCAAATGTTGAAGAGAAGTTTAACAAGCTGAAAAAAAGAAGAACTGCTGCCAATCCATTAACTATTGGTGATGCTTCGATTAAAGTGTGTGTTCGGGAGGCCACGCCTCCTAAGGGTGACGAAGAATTATAGATTGACCAATAAACTAATACAAGTAGAGGTGGAAGGTATCACACCAGCATCACCCGGAGGAGTGGAGTCAGACGCAAGATCAGTGACTCTGAAATATTTAGCCCAAATTTTCAGTAGAGGTGTCGTTCTAGATGAAAAGAAGAGATGAGAGATTTTGGGTCTAAGTCTGGAGTAACACAGTGATGTTCTTCATAGAAAGTAACGTACCTACATGCATTTCATCTTACCTGTTGGAAGCGAGTGAATCCATGTTCATCACAGGAAATGGGATGTCCTTGTAATCCTCTTTTTGAAAGAAAACAGGAAAACCGCCAGGTGGCTTATGGAGGAATCCTGGAAGGCATCTGTGGGCACCATCTCCGTCTGTAGTGTCCACTGTCAATGTTCGCCTAGTATCCTCTTCCAAAACCAGAGGGTGAGGGCGTCTTTCTGGAACTAAAATGGAATAAGTGACAAACGCAGTTAACAAGAAACCTCCTCATGCGTATAAAATGCCCCACATACATCCTCACCTCCTTTTTAACTTCAAAATCCATGAGCAGGAACATTATAAAAGACAAACAAGGATGCTTCATCCCTGCCCCTGGTCATGCACTGAACCGGATACTGAAGAGGGCACCATGCCACACCTGCAAACAGAAATGAAAGTAAGAAAGATGAGCAGCCTAAAAGAGCGCCTAGAGAGAGAGCGGCAATGAGGCCTTCCCTTTCCAAGATGGCGAAAAACCGATTAGAATAAGAAGCGATTCACAGTGTGGAGCTTACAATATTGTGCATTTGAAGATGCATGCAAAGCAATCCTTGGCCAAAGCAAGGACATGTGAAGCGTCCAGTCGCATCCTGCCCTCAGCCCAGTTCTTGAATAGTTTTACCCTATTGGCCATAAAGCGCCTCCATGGCAAAACTTGAAAAACCTATGAGGGGCACAAGAAAGTAGACTCTGTAAATAAGCAACCAAGGATTCCCCATCGGCATAGCCTGCTACCTGTCCGCTAATGCGCCTTGACGCCTCGCCATAGGTATGAAGCGCAATACTAATGCAATTACATTACAATAAAATACAAACAGGAAGACAAAGTCCGCGGGGAATAAAGTATACAAGTGCCGCAGGCACAGTGTGTGCGAGCCAGCTGGGATATGCCTATCTGAAGCAATGTTTATTCATCTTTACAAGTCTTTTCACCCGTCTCTTCTGTGATTATAATTTTTAAGCAGAAAATAGTGTTGCAGGCGCATAGCTGTGGTCTGTATACAATGCACAAAACCAAGAAATCCCGGAATACAGTTGCAGTGGCTCGGCCCCCGCGCACTTCAGTGAGGCTTTCTGGCTCTGCTCGTCTCACCACAGCGTGGCCTTTCTCTGAACCATGGCCGCCGGCAGCACGAGAAGCGCCGTTTAAGGATGTTAAAAGGGGAATTAGGCCACATTTCCAGAAGACTTTCTTTCCCGAAGCAGCTCCAGTCTGTGTAATCAGATTTTGGCTCGTGCACAGCGCCTCCCTTTAGCTGTGTTTCTTTTTGTTTTTTTGGCATCTAAAGATTTTGGCACTGGCAGGACAAGTAGAAAAAAAAAAAATCACCCGCCTGCAGATTGGACTGACAAAGAATAAAGATTAGAAGCTCTGGGGAGAAAAAAGATTAGTTGATTTATTCAGCCACTGAAAAGTGTTCATCAGTTTGTGTACTAGGCTCACCAAAAATCCATAGCGGCATTTCATAATATCTAATTCAAATAAATGCAATAAGCAGGGCTGCTGTTCTCTGGTTTTTGCAGGCTGATATCAAGGTTGAAATTGAATTTGTTGGAATGGGTACAATGTTGGTTTTTTTCTGAAACTGATATCTTCCATTTTATCTTTTCCTCGCCTTTCTTTATTCAGGCCCACCTGGCGCCTTTATTACATTGCCACAGGGGCACTTCTCTTGGGCTGTATATTACATTCAAATGAAACCTACTTATTCTTCAAAGGGAGGCGATCTATGGGGTCCAGCCCATGAGGCGGTGGCTAGCGCTATGTATTGCCCTGCGCGGTATCGGCTATAACCGTGCAGTGTGCTTGAGCGGCTGTGGTGTGGCGGTCATCATGGCATACTTTGTAGACCTTCTGAAAGGTGTAGAGGCGAGAGACAGAGACTCCTGATCTACTGCGGGACCGAATGTTCACTTGCGTGTGGACACCAAAAATGGTGCATGAATTCCCTTCTGCTATCGTGGGCATTTTAGGCAATTGTGCATATACTTGCAGCTGGGCAGAGTTCGGATTGCAAAAAGGAGCCGGGCTATACCTCTTCCGGCTGACATCACTCCACAGTGGCCTCTCCTAATTAGATGCAGACTGAAATCTGAAAGGAGGTCGGCATCTTCTTTTTCCCACAGTGGTCACTGCAGTCACCGCCTAGGAGCCACTCAGTCTTAGACTCAGTCCGAGGACCTGAAATTGCCTCATTCCTGCCTCATCCAGCAGAGATGACTCCTTAGTGGGTACTCACATCCTGAAGACATGGAGTGGACTAGCACTAATCTTACGACAGAAGTCATTATCTAATCGTCACTTGTAATTTGACATTGTCCGCGGTCCCGAAGCGGACGGCATCCACACCTTGCATCTGATGTCAATTTGGCGTTCGACTGTGCTGGCACCTTGTGTACTTGCAGTGTCAATGTGGGTGGAGTTTGGCGATTTGCCGCAGGTAAGAGAAGCTGAGCAATGAAATCATGTTTCTCTTCTGTAGAGGGGCCAGTACCAGCCTATTATCAATTTGAGGCACTGTACAATTTGTCTGGCAGTCACACCTTTGTTTAATTCAAAAACATATGAGCCACTGCTTAAATAAGGTCCCTAGGCCAGAGCAAAACTACAAATAGAAACAAAAATCCCCCGGCAACCTTTTTCTTCCTTCTTTAGCTCTTAAGTATCGGATGCAAACACCAATGTACGGCCCAGAGGGTGATCTTTTCTTTTCATTTTTCATTTTATTATTTTGTCTTTACAATGTATCCATAAACGTCTCAACTATTTTTCCAAAATTCATCACATTCATTTCATGCAGGTCTTCAAAGGAAACATAAATATTCAACCTAAAAGCCACTCATACATCCACATCCAAACCTCATACTTCATCCATGTCACAAACCATTATCACCTCAAACCACATCTTAAAAGAGTTTCATACATCAATATTTTCATTTTTACATCTTGTACCTCAACACTTTTGTTTGACAGGGTTGTGGAGGTAAGTGGGAATGAACCCAGTGGTTTCGGGGAAGATGATAAACTAGGCAGAAGTATTTATCGACCACTCACAATGTTCCAATGTTTGAGGTCGTTTAGGGTTGCATCTTACTCTTTGCAGCAATAGTTATTATGTTTTTTAGCTCTGTGTGGAGATGCAGAGGTGAATGGAAGTGGGATGGTTTGACTTAGGTAAGAAGAGAACTTGAGGAGCGGCGTTGAATGGTCACACGTGGCGTGATCAGAAAAGTGACATGGACAGAGGATGGAGAAAATAATCAAAATCTTTTCACCCTGTGACTTTAAAGGTCTTGGACCTTTTGATACCACAACTACGAGATACATTCACAGGTTTGGGGTTTACTTAAGACATGATGGGTTTTCTGAGAGTTTGTAATTTTACTTTTACATTATTTCTGATGAAAGTACTAAATATGGTCTGTTCAGCCTCAGTCTTCCCCTTCTCAGACACCTTTCTCCTGCTTCCTATTCTCCTGTGTCCAATCAGGCCTTAGAGCCCCCTTCTGCCTGTCATCAACAAACAAACTTCCATCACTAAGAAGACTGCATGGTTTTCATTTAGTTGAACTAAACTCTTGCTCTGCTCCACCACTCCAGTTTTGGAACTCAGGAAATGTTGAATAATGTACAAAAATGATTTAACGTAATTTTAAATCGCGTACTAATAAACTTCCCTGAATTAAAAAAAACTCATAAGTTTCTGGCATCAACTTAAACAGATATTCTTACACATGACTGCATTTTCCCATTGTGATAAAACTTTATGAACGTTTATAATATTTATTCACCCCGTCAAATTCCTGCTGTGATGCTAATATACCAGGCGATGTTGTAGTCTTATCTCTTGAGTCCTTGCAAAGTATAAATAAAACTTATCCCAGATCTAGTGTGGTTGCTGATATGGGTCACCTGTAATTAAAAATATATGGCATATGAGGGACCCATAAAGTGACCAGATTTCCCAGCATGCCTCGAGGGTGCATGAATGGTTATAGCTCAAGAATTGCTATTCAAAACTCAAACAAAAGGCAAATGTTTTGTCGCATTTCTTTACTGTTTGCAATGTTTAATCTCTAGTTCTGAACAAAAGATGACTCCCAAAGTGTTGTAATAAATGTTCGATAAACAACGTCACGGCGTGCTATAATGTTCTGAAAAGAAAGATAAAGTTTGCTGTGCGTCAGAAGAACCAAGGTCTGATGAGAGTGGTGCAGTTTCAAAGAACAGAAACTGAGGCAGCTGTTATTGAACTTCATTGTCTCTGAACAGAAGGACATTAAGAATCAGGCGTCTTAAAGGACTGTTCTAATGAGAAGCCCACACAGTACGAAAATAGTGCTTGGTTTAGGAATTGACACATTGTTGGATGGAAATTTAAACTGCACTGCTATAAGCATGGTATGACTCGAGCTGCTTTCAGCAAACATGGGTCATCCAAGGATGCTGAAAGTGCCCCAGATCTGGTCTGTAGAGGCCACGTGTAGAGTGCGTGCCTAGCCCTGCTCCATGCACGTGAAGCTGTGGCCCATTTTAAAAGGGCCAGCAGGCCTCTTGAGTGGCAATTCTTCTGCATGTTATAGACAAGCATTAGGAGCTGGGGTCACATGATCACATCAACAAGGCGTGGATGTCTCTGAAGATCTTCAGGTGAACAAAGCACTGGAGCTAAACTGGGCTGGAAGGCAAGCTAGCTTTTTGGTGGAAAATGGTAAATCCATGTGTGGACCAATCAATCTTAGGAATGGTGGAGGACACAACCAAATTTCCAAAACGTTTGCTTCGAGCTTACTTAAAGCATTTTCCCTGGCTCACATTCTGGTGCTTTTGGGTGATGGTGCAAGGCACGCTGGGAGCGATATGATCCCAATTCACATTTTGTCGCTCAGTCATGTTTGAGCTACATGCCATAACATACCACTACAAGCCACTCCGGCTAGCACCACAGGTGGCCATCCTCTGGAAGATCACTTGGATAAACCGAAGGCGTGAGTTTTCGACACTTTTCTGCCCCTTTCGATGGGTGTAGTTACACAACGAAGCTTCCTTTTTCTTGGGAAAATCCTAATGCATGAGGGTTTATAAATATGCTGTTAATTCTAAAGGTGACTTGTTTGCCTCTGTGATCTCACAGCTGCCACGAGAGTCTGTCTCATGCCTCTACGCCTTTCAGACGGTCTACAAAGTATGCCATGATGACCGCCACAGCCGCTCAAGCACACTGCACGCTTATAGCCCATACCGCACAGGGCAATACAAAGCACTAACCAACGCCTCATGGACTAAACCCCATTGACCGCTTCCCTTTTGGAATCAGTAATATACAGCCCAACAACAGTGCCCCTGTGGCAATGTAATAAAGCTGCCATAGCAAAAGCCTAAGTGGTAGGGAGGTTTCAAACAGAAGTAAAGACCTAAAGACCTGTGATACGCTTGTGTCGGATGGAGTGTATGCTAAAAAACTAAAAACTTAGGCATGAGAAACCGAAATGTTGGCATTATGAATATGGGGCCACATCCTTTGGCCGTTGGGCATGGTCATAAGGCGGGTAGGACTACAGGCTAATTTCTGGCACATTGCAAAGGGCAAAAAACGAATTCCATAAACATTCTTAATTCGGCATCATGATTGTTCACTACGAGACGTAATTAAAAAAAAATACAAAGAAATATAAACAAAAATCATAAAGGATTTCAAGCTGATACAAACTTCTGAAATATAAAAACAAAAGCAACTCTGTATCAATGATCTGCCATGCAACTTACTAACTTGGGAAATATACATGTTTACTTGTATAATCTCAGTGGGAATATACGGCTGTTAAGAGTGGTTTGGCAGCTTTACAACAGCATGTATCTCATTTATTTAAATATATGATTGAGTATTGTAAGACATATATAAAATTAATAAAGGTAGGACTCTGTTACCCCACTTTACTTCTCGAGACATTTGGGGGTGCTTCCTTTGTGGTTCATCTGCTTGAGATATGGCATTCTCTTGGCGTATGCAACTAGGTTTAGGCATGATAATTTTGTGCAAATCTGAGCTGGGAAACAAAGTTGAAGAAAGATGGGGAATCAAAAAAGGTGTTTTTCAAATGTAGCTACCATATGAAATATTGCTCTCCTCTCCAGCAAATCTGCTGAGTGGATTTAAAGTGAACTTGGCATAAAAGTAGAACTCAAAACTTAAAGTTCTCAAATGTGTCAGTTATAGTATGCAACACACAACACACACCATAACTTCTGCTGTACACCATGCTCTATACACCCCTTTGTTGTAGGCATGTGAAAAAAAGCTTCTAACAAAAGCAAAGCACAGCAGGGTGTGAGTTGTCGCAAGTTTCACTGTTTTTTAGGTTTTGTGATCTCCCCGCAATGACAAACCTGTAATTGTGTTATTTACATTTTAAATTTCATTGGGGTATAGATTTATATATATATATATATAGCTGTGGTGGCAGTTGCCCCTGGGAAGTTATAGTTAGGACAGTGTTCCATAGGAAATGAATGTTTTGTGTTGCTAATAACTTTGGCCCAGTTTGACGAATCTCCACGAAACAATCCACAAAAGTGCTCTTTTTGACTAGTTTGTGCATGGAAAGTTTTGGGGTGATCTGTCAAGCAGAAAAGGGGGGGGGTCCCAAAACACGTTTTCCCCATTCAGTTTTCCATAGGAACTTTAGACACTGCTACAGCCCACACCGATTAACAGATTTACACCAAATTTGACAGAAAGCTAGATCTTGGTCCAGAAAGAGGGGCTTTTTGTAATTTGGTGTAAATCCGTTCAGTAGGTTTTGAGCAATTAATGCTCAAAATGCTGTATGTGTAGAGACGCGAAGCCTCCGTAGATCCGACAGATCTCCTTCTGAGATCTGACTGGCTGCCACCACATCAAAAACAAGCATTGGCATAGCCAATAGGTCTCGCCTTTGGGACCTTATAAGAGATTATTAAGGAGATGTCCTCTCCTGTACTTAAATGTGTTGTTTAAGCGTTAACACATTTAATATAGCGTCCTTCATTTTTAAAGCTGTCTACCAGAGAACCACTACACTAACTTGTCATATATTTTGAAGAACGTCATGAAAGCCTCTCTGTGAGGGGGAAGAGGAAGCTACAACTCCATTCCCAGATGCTGGGGAAAACTGTGAAAGAGAGAAGCGAGGCAGGGCGGAACTCTGAGAAGAGAGCTGCTATACCATTCGCTTCTGCCAGACCCAGCGGATGTATGCTCCCAAAAGTTATGGACGGCAGCGAGAGAAGAGGAGGAGGATAGAGTAGCGGTGGGGAGAGAGAAGTGGTGGTAAGGGGAGAGGACTTGCACTTGACAGATTTTATTTACAGATAGCTAGCACCAAATTATGCGTCGGGGTTGACTAAATTATGCGGCAAGAAAAGCCAAATTATGAGGCATAATGCAGCACATTTGATAGTATCACTTCATTACTTTGCAATTTTTACGCATGGCAGTACTCTGTGCACACAGATGTCACCTCATTAGTACCAGTTTAACAACCAAACAGAAATTAGCAACTGAAATATGACCAGTCAACCTGTGCAAAGGGCCTTCCACTGTGCGGGAACACGTCGCAACTTTTTAAGTAACTTTTGATATGTTTGCGCTAGAAAGAAACTTTTGTTAAAATCTTGCAGATGATTATGTGGCAAATGTGGCAAATCGATAATTATGCGAAAAAAGCCAGAGCATCGCATAATGCCAGTGGCCCTGCTCATAATGACTGCTGTATTGGTGGAAGAAAATGTGAATAAAAGGTGTTTGCTAACCTCAGACCTAAATCAAAAGGTCTTTGCTAACGCCCGGTCTATATAGCTAGTGACCACATTAATTGTTTAAGCGTTATTTCAAGTTCTGCAACTTGGTCTGCCTTTCACACTGACTGCTGACAGCAGGTCTTTTTAAGTTAGAACTCAACGGTGGTAAGTAATTAGCGCTTAAACACATCCTTACGGAGATAGCCATCTAAACATGAATATAATGTCTGTAAAGCGCGCACACAGCACCTGGAGCATCTTGCGCTGAATAGGCAATATTTGTCACCCAGATCAATGGCATTTATTTCATCGACCTTAGAATGATGAAAAGCTGAGTGGTTCTGCCGGGATTCGGATTGTCACAGTGAGGTCAAATAGGCGTTAATTCACTGGCCCCCTGACCCCCGCCTCACAGACTGTATGCACATGCATGCATGTACATTTGGACAAGAACACAATCCCAGACCAGCTTTTCTAGCCTGCAGGACTGCATGTGTAAACATAACTAATGGTGTCCACTTTATGCAGCCTATAATTATACAAGAGTTAGATCAAAATAAATATTACATCAAGCGCGTGTGCACGGATACTTAAATGCAATACTTGCAGAAATACTACTCGAGGGTACAATGTTCCACCGGTGCAGGGCAGGAAGTGGTTTCTCTAACCCAGAAGGGAAATGCTCGCTCGAAACAGGAAAATGGAACATGAGTACTTTCCATGACATGGGTTAAAAAGACCTCAGTTCATGGTTGGAAAAAAAAAAACTAAGACCAGACAGCAAAAAAAGAATTTGAATGTATAACCTTACACTACCGACACAACCACAAACACCACTTTTCATGAAAAAAAATGGTGCAAGCCCAGGGCAGACATTATCTGCTCTTCATTCGGACAGGCGGCTTCACAATGGGGTCTATGGGCGGACAGGGCAGTCCGGGGCAGATTGCAGAGGAGGCTGCCCGGGCAGATGACAGAACAAACGTGGCAGATTAACACATGGCAGCCTGGGGCAGATTACATAACGATGTGCACTGGTGCAAAAACAGCGTAAATTCATTTGCACCATGTTTGCGGAATTTGCACCAGGGCACGTTGGGACCATTCTCTGAGGGCATGGCAGCAGTAGAGAGCCTTCCCTTTCACAAGCACAACGCTTTCTTCTAAGTTTTTTTTCCCCGAACTGCACAGCGAACCGCCATGTTACTTTTCTATGCTTGCCTGATTCAACATGCCTCCTGTTATCTGCTGCAGCAGAATATATTGGCTTGATCCTGGATTACACAAGCAGCAAAAAGAGAGGAGGGACCCGGATGGAGACAGGCCCGAGTCCAACAGATATGGCCTTTGGTAAACAAGCGCGGCCGCGAAACTGAAAGCGACATGTCCGAGCGAAAGTAACATGATCCACAACAGATGGCACCCTGCGTGCCGCTGCTCGCTCCCGACAGCTGTAGGCCGTGGGTGTGTACATTTACAGAAAAGGTGGGACATGCACCCGCCTTTGGCCAATTGCGTGCTTCCATTTTTGAAAGCCACACGCAAAGGCCAATAGAATGTGTGGAAAATAAAAAGCCACACGCACAAGTTTATCGAAAGTCTGGAGTGATTCCAAGAGGCCGTCTCCTAGTGCAGCGCATGCGCGCTGCGCTAGGCTCGACCTAATGAAGTGGTGGCAGTCATCTTAGGACCTTGGACTCAGTTCTGAGTCCTAAAAAAATTGAAAAAAACACAAAAGGGGCAGAGTAGGGATACCCCGGCCCCCTAGGCCTGGTAGTAGGGTCCCAGAGGAGGATCCGTGAATCTGCATCAAAATTTTAAGAAAAAAAAACAAGCGCGGGCTCCCTAGCGGGCTCTTGCACTTTTTTATTAACCCTGCCCTGGGTGGGCCAGGGCCTGGGGGGGGTGACGGATTATGTTTTTATTTAGGAAGGGTGGTGCGTGGCCCAACTCCCCGAGCCTCTGAGAGTCCTCTGAAACCCCATCTCCCAGTGCTGAGGCAAAAAAATACAGGAGGGAAGTGTGCAACCCCCCTTCCCCAGTCCGTTTTCGGTTTTTTGGGATCCCCCCCCCCCCCAGGGTCTGATGTTATTTTTATGGGGAGGGGGCGCACAGCTGAAGGCTCTGGCTACCTTTGGGGTGGGGTGTTGGCCACAGGTCCTGAAAAAAACAAAGGTTAAAGTAACGTTGTGGTAGGTGAAATATTCAGTAACAACATAACATTTTAAACTCTAAAAACCACATGAATTCCCCAGTTATAGTTATCTCAAGTAACTATGGCTCGTATCCTAAGGTAATTATAACTCATGCCCTCACCAAGCACTGCTAATTACCCCACATAGTACATCACTTATGATATCTTCTATGACATCATTGATTATATCACTGCAACAATTGCAGTTAAATTATTGATGAGAAAACTGTGCATGGCAGGGGCGCGAGTTATAGTTACTTAAGATAACTATAACTGGTGAATATCTGTGGTTTTTTAGAGTTTAAAAGATTATGTTGTTACTGAACATTTCACCTATCACGTTACTTTAATCTTTGTTTTTTTCAGTGAATATATTTATATATATATATATTTTTTTATTTCACAAGAAATGCCCATATCCCTGTGTGTTATTGAGTTTTACAATTTGTTAATGTTTGCTTGCATGCCATCAATGAATCTACCACTGTAACAGCACCGTCCCCTCTTCCAACATGTTCCCTGGTCTCAGCTGCTTCAGGGAGGAATAGGTGTTGGCCATCAGAGTAAGGGCTCCAAGAGCAAGGCAATGAGAGAGAGTGGGCTGCAGTGAGAATGTTTTCTTATATCGTGCTCCAGTGCACAGTCTTTCTTCTAGGTCAGTGCATTATGGTAATTGACGTCGTCTCTATAGTGGAAATGCCAGTACATTTTTCAATATATTGTAAACAATAGTCCACAACTGCTCAATTCCTCCAAGCACTCCTATTGTTGCTAGAACAGTTTTTTTCCCAAATCAACTCACATAAATATCTCAAAATTCGACTGTCAAGGTAAAGTTATGAGAATTATGCATTTGGCTAAAAGGTAAAGTAAGGCCACCATTACACAACAAAAAAGTGGGTTCTAAAGGGAGTCTCCATGCAAGGAGCCGTAGCAAGAAGTGTGCAGTGTCAAAATGGAGGGCTGTGGGCATGGTGTGGCACATGCCTCTTGAGTCCAAGGACCCAGGAATCTCACAATTAAAGGCATGATCTGCACCACAGAGGTTACCTCAGTATAAGATAAAAGCCACATCAAAATAAAGAATATCCCAGCTTACCAGAATCGACTTACACAGTGACCTTACACCCCACATGCAGCCTCCAAAGAGTGCATTCCCACGAACTACTGGCATTGTCCGTCACTTCCTGTTTATGTGCTTTGAGCGTCACCCACTAATAGTCTGGTGCACGTGCTGGCATTGTTAATGCAACTCATTATAACTCAGTCAGGACTTGAAGCCAGCTCGATGGCTCAGTGAGTTGAAAAGCTGCTGCTCAAACATACAAGGGCGACTCAGACTACCATATTTCCTTTGTCGGTACATTGCGTCCCAAAACATTAAGTAAATAGTGAAATATTTCATCTGTAGCACTTAGAAACTGAAGCAGAGCAATATAAAGCGCAATTAAAAATCAAATTTTTATAAAGAAAATAAGTTAACATACTTAAAAACTAGTTTTATTATTATATAAAACAAGTTACTATTTAAATAACCAGCCATGACCTACGAGTTGTTTCATCCTCGGCCCTCAAAGGCCACGCTGTGGTTAGTCAACTGTCTAATACTTCTTTCAAGCAACAAAAAGCCTCATTCTTTTCTTACAATTGTCGTCCTTATACCTAAAAGTGGAAATTGTGCCAGTCCTCCTCCCCAGTAACATTATAGGCGCGCAGCAGGGCTCTTTTACAATTTCCTGCTCGTTTTCACATCAGTGCTCCTGTGGGAATGTGATTACCTTTTGTCCTTAAGACGCACGTTCTAGTTTCAGGGGATCTCATTAAATAGAAAGCTTCCCGTTCGACGGGGTTCTTAAGCTTTGTATTTTGGGGCACGAATAGGTTAGTTGACGTCTGATCCCAATCTCTGCACTCTCCGTGCTCTTTCTTCTCACTCCCTAACACCTTAGTTCTCTCTGGCTCTGAACGCAGTAATACGTTAAATATTTGCGTCACATCATTGAAGAATTTTGAAGTCACCTCAGCCAATCACAGCACTCTTAATAATAATAGTGGCTAAGTATATGACCACGTTTCAAGGAACACGTTTGCGAACAGTGACACCCCCTTCTCTTTCCTCTCCTCGTCGCTCCATTCTCCACACTTTCCCGCTCTATTCTCCACCCTTCCTCACTCTCTTTCCCTGCCTTCTCAAGCGACGCTGTGGGATGAAGGGCTAAATGAAGGAGCAATCTGGTAGTACAGGACAGAAGGGGGGGGGGAGGGCGGGCACCGAGAGACCAAAATCTACTGTCAATCAAGGTATAGACAAAAATATACCTTTTGTTATGTCCATGAAACATAAACCGCCAGGTAAGTAACCACCAGGACACAGGAATAACTCTGTTCAATTCCCGGTTCACACCAGGCGTCTTTATTCCTCAAATAGCTCCACCCCCAATCATCACGTGAGTGACCACCTGTGCATAATTCACAGGGGAGGTCCACTCCCGCCCCTCCGGGCTACGGCCATAACGGTCCGCGCCGCCAGTGACCACATCACACTCCTCCACAACCTACAAATAAAATACAACACAAAAAAAAAAACAACAATAAGACAACCAAACCAAACAAAACCCCACCAATATGTGTAGAACACACACAAGTCAAATAGAATACAATGTCCGGGTAATTAAACCAAGTCAATATGTTACATAGTTCTTCAATCTCGAAGACCTGGCGGCACACGGCCGAAGCTGGTACCTCTCGACACCCCCTCGCTGCGAACAAGACTCAGGCCCCTGGGATTCATCAGGCCGGGGCGTCAAATCACACTCAGGTGCCACATGGGGCAACCTCGTAGAGGAAGAAACACGACACTGTTATGACACCACGATACCCCCACCAGGAAGTTCATCCCATTCCAGTGCCCGATCAGGAGAAGATTCACCACCACCCAAATCCGCACCATCCATAGACTCCTCGTCAGAAACCAGAGGTCCATTATCCAGATTCATACCATCCTCCATTCGGCCACCACCAGGAATCCAGTAAGCTTTGAAGAAAGACACGGTTCTAGAGATGCTCATTCCATTTCTCACTGCTGTGATCTTAGTCCCACGAACAGCCTGAATAATCCACGGTTCAGGCTCAAAAGGCAAACTAAACTTCCCTTTCGGATGCCGATTCCGCACCATAACAGCATCCCCCACCTTAAAGGAACTCAATCTTGCCCCACGCCTGGAAGAAACGTTGTCATTCTTCGACTTGCGTTTCTGTAGTTCATCCGCCACCAATGCATGTTTGGCAGACACCGCCTCCATCTGAGGGACAAAGTCACCCATAGGTCGATTCATACAAAAAGACATCGGGCTGACCTTCGTAGTGGAATGAGGAGTCATCCGATATTCCCTCAAGAAACCATACACAGCACAATCCAAATCCTGCCGGTCAGCCACAGCAATCCTAATGGTTTTATTAAGGGTGCGCATAAAGCGCTCAGCCTCCCCATTGGCCTGAGGCCATAAAGGAGTAATCTTTCTGTGATGAATTCCCGTGGACTGAAGGTAGGTAGAAAAGTCCTGACTGGAAAATGGAGGACCATTGTCAGTACGGAGCTCAGTGAACAAACCATGAGTAGCCATGATTTTCTCAAACCGAGGAATAGTCTGACAAGCCGTGGTAGTGTCCAGTATCTCAACCTCAGGATATTTAGAAAAATCGTTGATAACCACCAACATATGACGCCCATCCGGTAAACTCCCAAAGTCAGCACTTGCCCGCTGCCAAGGGAATGAAGGAATGCCTTCCGTAAGGATGGGAGCTGGAGAGTCCACAGTCCCAGCAGCCTGACAGAGTGCACATTTCATCACAGTGCTCTCCACTAAAGCATCCAGGCCCGGAAACCACACTTTACATCTCAACCTGGATTTAGTCTTCACTACCCCTTGATGAGCCAAGTGGGCAAGATCCACCACCCTTTGTTGAAGACAACCAGGGATCACCAGCCGTGGACCTCTCATCAAACAGTCTTCCGGGGATATAACCAGCTCATCCCGCACATTGTAAAGGGACGCCAAGGTAGATTTAGCATCCTCAGTACAATACTTGGCTTTATCCACCAGGACACTCCATTTCCCAGGACTCACTGCAGAAAGACAAAGCTGGAAACACACATCCAGTTTCGTAGACTCCAAAATCTCCTCCAAAGAAATAGGAAGTGGCCGAGACCGCTCCACCAGAAGACGCACATATTCCTCAGTGTCCTCAGCATCAGACTCCTCACTAGGAGTAGCAGGACGGAAATGCCTCGAAAGATAGTCAGCAGGATTTAGGGTCCCTGGACGAAACACCACTGTAAAACAATAATCCTGCAACTGCAGGATCCATTTCTCAATTCGTGGGGGAGGCTTGGAAGAAGACCCCATGAACAACGGAATGAGGGGTTTATGATCCGTGTGTACAACAAACGGCTGGCCATACAGATATAAATGAAAATGGCGACACCCCCAATGGATGGCTATAGCCTCCTTCTCAATATGAGAGTACCTTTGTTCAGTTGCAGTTAACGCACGACTAGCATACGCCACCGGGCCCATTCCCCATTGCCCTGCCGCTGAGAAAGCACAGCCCCCAAACCAATGGGACTAGCATCCACTGACAACTCAGACTCCAGCGCTGGATTGAAATACACCAGAGTGGTATCAGCCGATAGGGCCTGCTTAGTGGCCTGAAAAGCACATTCCTGCTCCGGACCCCAGCTCCATGCAACATTGCATTTAGTAAGTTCCCGCAAAGAAGCCGTTAGATCAGTCAGGTTGCGGATAAAACGGCCACAATAGTTCACCATCCCCATGAAACTCCGCACACCAGAAACATTAATGGGAGCAGGAGCCGTCTGTACATCACAAACTTTCAAAGGATCCGATGACACCCCATCCTGCGAAAAATGATAGCCAAAAATGAAATGTCAGTTTTCAAGAATTCGCATTTTTCTTTATGGAGCGTAAGTCCATGCTCCAGCAACCGCTGAAATACACCCCGGAGGCGAGAAAAATGCTCATCCAAAGTAGGGGCATGCACCAAAATGTCATCACTGACATTAAATACACCATCCAGGCCAGAAAGGACCCCCCGGATTGTGTCCTGAAAAACCTCCGCAGCACTGGAGATCCCAAAACTTAAACGCTTATACCTCCTCAGCACCACATGTGTAGAAAACGTGGTAATTGCACGGGAAGCAGGGTCAAGCATCAGCTGATGGTAGCCGGCACGAAGATCCATTTTAGAAAACCACCGTGACGCACTCACCTCAACCACTATATCGTCCACAGTAGGGGTGAGGTGCCGTTCACGCTTAATCGCAAGATTAGGTAACCGCATATCCACACAAATGCGGACCTCTCCAGGCTGCTTAGGTTTACAGGCCACCACAATCGGGGACAACCAGGGAGATGGACCATCCACTTTTTCAATGTTGTCAGCCAGCTCAAGTTTCGCCAGTTCTTCTTCCACCTTCGGCCGAAGATGGAACGCCACCCTCCTGTGTCGTAAAGCTACTGGCTGGACTGATTCATCAATATGAAGTTTGATCATACGACCCTTCAATCAGCCAATTCCTTCAAACAGAGACGAAAACTGAGCCAACAACTCCTCCACATTCCATTGATGCACACTCAGGGCAAAAGCGACCAACTGCAGAGTTTCCGCTGTCCGACAGCTCAGCAACATCCCTTGACCCCCTTGGGTGGCATATATCCGTGTCTTTATCGAATGAGAACCATGTGCCACCTCAGCAGTGAAAACACCTGCCAACGGAAGGGGATCAGACGACCCATAGGCAAAAACCCTGGTAGTGGTCGAACTCAAAACAGGAGAAATGGGCAATGTCAGCATCATTGACTTGGCCATGACATTTATAGAAGCACCCGTATCAATCAAAGCCTGCACCGGGTGACCATCCACCATCACATGACACTTAAGAATACACTTTCACAGGGGACCCCCAGGTTGCAGAGCATGGATGACGTGTATAGCCCCTTCCACATCATCATCGTCCATGTCCCCCTCCACCGGCAAATGATCAGCAACATACACCTGGCCGGAAGGTACAGGGACGGAACCTCGTGCCGGGGTAGAGCGACACATCTTCGCAAAATGGTTGAACTTTCTGCAATTGGAACACCTTTTGCCATTAGCAGGACACACCCCTTTATGAGGAAAAGGACCCCCACAACCATAACAGTGTCTGGGCTGATCTACCTTCCCTTTACTCCTCGGCTTCCTCCTGTCAGGGACTCGGGCCGAAACAACATTGACCACCTGTTGGAGCGCCGCCTCCATATGGGCAGCTCGTACTTTTGAAAGTTCCTTGGATCTGCCCCGGGTCAACATATCAGCCAATGACATGCCCGGCACCTGTAGAATAGCTTCACATAATTTACTAGAGGAACAGCCCTGTATAAATTGGGCCCTGATCTCATCCACAGCATCGGACAATGTACAGGTGCTGGCCAAATCACGCAGACGGGCATAAAATGTATCCACGGACTCATCTGGTAGCTGTCACGCCTGACGCAACAGAAACCGCTCATAATCCGGATTGGCCAGCGGTTCAAAATGGGCGGTAAGGGCTTGTTTCAAAGTACCATATGTGTGCGGTGGCCCACGTTCAACCACCGACTGCCCCAAACGGTGAATGGCCGCCCCCCCCAGATGTAACAGCATAGGACGCCGTCGTTCCTCCTCC
This sequence comes from Calotriton arnoldi, assembly GCA_963921515.1. Taxonomy (NCBI): domain Eukaryota; kingdom Metazoa; phylum Chordata; class Amphibia; order Caudata; family Salamandridae; genus Calotriton; species Calotriton arnoldi. The sequence continues at coordinate 1,108,163 of CAWUFW010006540.1, forward strand.
TGGTCAATGGCATCAAAGTATGTCTCCAAACGGTCCACCCAGTCCTTCCACCGAGCCGCCTGGGCTGACGGAGGGCCATCCAGCAAAAAGGGCTCCACAGGAGTTTGGCCGACATAGCAACACCCTCCTGAAAAAGCACCACAGTCCCGGACCGAAAAGCAACAAAGGAGCCCAGAAAGGACCCAGCAGAACTTTGCCTGAACAGGAAGAACCCAAAGTCTCGCACCAGAAAGCCAGGCAAAGCACCAGGCTCCAAACAGGCGAAACGCTCCTCACGGCAGGTGAAACGCTCCTCACACCCCCAGCAGAAGGACACAGAAGAAGGACACAGCCTGCGGGGCACCAGCAGCGCAAAAGCAGCACACCCCTGCCGCTGCACTCCACCAAGCCACACCTGGCCCCACCTCACGCCGCCACCAGCAGGCCACGCCCCCAGGAATGAACAGGGCCGACCGAACCACCAACAGCAGCTACAAGGCAGCAAGGCACCAGGAAATCAGGAAAACGAGAGGCAGGAAGCAGTCGGCACCCGGACGCCACCGCAGGGACCGGGAAAGCCCCAAGGCGCCCCACACCTTCCGCAGTCCAGCCACGGACCACCGGAGGAAACAGGAAACGCAGGAACACCCGCTTCGTCGCCAAAATGTTATGTCCATGAAACATAAACCGCCAGGTAAGTAACCATGAGGACACAGGAAGTTCAATTCCCGGTTCACACCAGGCGTCTTTATTCCTCAAATAGCTCCACCCCCCAATCATCACGTGAGTAACCACCTGTGTATAAATCACAGGGGAGGTCCACTCCCGCCCCTCCGGGCTACGGCCATAACGGTCCGCGCCGCCAGTGACCACATCACACCTTTGAGGCTCTCTCAGATCTTGCAGACAGTCCTGGTGCCTCCATTTTAAAAGCCCCAAGCAAAATTACATTTTGCCGTTTTGGTGCCCCCTCTCTCCCGGCAACTGGGGAATGTTTGCGGCCTGCATTTGCAACTTGGAACACCATTGTTGGTACTCCAATAGTGGTTGCCTAGTTTCAGTAGTCAGTATAACACCAGCCGTGTCATAGCCCGCTCTATTTACATTCCACTTTGTTCTCTGTAAGGAATACCAGTTTTACCTTTCAGATGTGCCTTCCATTCAGTCTGGCTGCTGTTTTAGTTCAGGATATGTATTCAGCTTGTAACACTTTCTCAGGGAGTCCTTAAGAATTTTTAAGCCCCTGGACCATGAGCCAATCAAAATTAGGGACCCATCCTTCCAAAGTCGTCCATTTATTTGGGGCCTTCTTTGGAAGCATTATGAATGGTGCTTGTATAAATCTCACAGTTTCTAATGTGCTTTTTCTCTGTATGCTTTGCCAGCGCCTACATTGTAATGACCTCTGGTGCCTAGTTTGCTCTTTCAAAAAGCTACAAAAATAATTAAATAACTTCTAAATCTTTTAGAGTTATTACCAGTATTGCCTTCCAACAATTGGCAATGTCACATGATGTCTGTTGCCGAAAGACCTATTGTGGACAATACCAATACTTACAGTGGGCTTCGGGTGAGCCCATTGCCTGACATTCATTGGCATTCTTGTCCATCTATAATTGTTTTATTCTTATTCAATGGCTTTCTTTCCTCTTCTTATGTTTGTCCCTACCCTGGAGCATAGTTTCTTTATCATCCTTCCATTGGATGGTTTGTATCATTCTAGTGCTTGTATTCATGTAACTACTATTTTCTTTTGCTTTTAGCACTCCTTGGGAGTTTATGTTTTTTTTGTTGCTCTTTCTCCCCCTCTCCATTAGTGCTCCTTACCCTTCACACCCAGGCCCTCCTGCACTCTTGTTCTGCTCTTCCACCACCTAGCTCATGTGCTGTTTTTCCCATCCTACTCATCTCCCTTGTCTTTCTAATTTTTCATAACTTGCCTCCTCTGTTGCTCCCCCATCCATCCCTGCTCGGGCATTTACTTGCTTTCACCTACACACCCCCACCTCTGCTGCTTCATTGTTCCCCGGCCCTTCCCGGTCTCATGTTTGTTTTTTAATTATTTTAACTTTTTGAGGGCCCAGCTGCTGCAATTTGCTACAGGGCTGCTTATTGTCTGTAAATGGCCTATTGCACATATTTTATTTATTTATTTATTTATTCAATTTAGTACTCAAAGTGGGATGTCGGCCATCTTGGAACGGTAAACTTAAAAAAGCCGAAATGGCCACCACCTCTTGACATATGAGCGTGCTTCCTTGATGATCCATGCACGCATGTACTTGATCATGCTGTAGTCACTATAACATCCTGAAGCATACGTGCGCATGCACGATGAAGCATGTGTTTTGCCAATGCAGAACATCACTGTCAAAAAGCACTGGCAAAATCAACTATCTGTCCAACTGGCAGCACTCAAACACTTAAGTGGTTCAGTTCGAAGCAGTGGGCACAATCCACAAAGACTTGGCTGTGAGTAGGCATGACTTACTCCTGTAATACTCCTGGCTGAATGTTGAATGTCTGGAGTTACAGAAGTATAAGTCCCACATTTTTGGTGAATCTTCGGCTTGTGATGGTGATTTACTAGTTCTGACATTAGTCTGAAGTGACTCGCTCACAGGAAGTGAAGAGAACTAGAGAGATTCTTGTCTCATGTGGGTGGGGTTTGGTCCCTTCTTAAAGGGGTGGTGATCCCCATAATTCGGTAGCTGTTAGTGGGGAGCTGTATTTAATTATGTTTAATTATTTCTCAAAGAATCTAAAATTTGCAGCATATATTGTGTGTGTGGCCTGACATGTTCCTGGTTAAATGAGTACTGATCGAATTATTTAAGTGCAGTTCAACTAAATTGCTCTTTAAAATGTTTAAATCTGTATTGTTTAAAAAAAAAAAAGGTTCTCTAAAAACGCTTATAAATATGCACTCAGTGCCTTGTGGTAGTAAACGAATTTAAGTCATTCAGAAAGCATGGCGGAGGCAAAGCGCTTGACCCACGTCGGTTCCTTTTCGTGGCGAGCTACGATGGGGGTGGTGTTGACTCATGCAATGCCCAAGGTGACAGAGGAAACGTGGTTAGTGTTTGATGTTTTTTAATTTGATATTTGAATATCAAGGGAACACCTTCGCTGCCTTTGAACCGGTGCATCTGAAATTACTATGTAGGCAGCTCAAGACAACGAATATTTATCCGCCGGAAGAAGGAATATTTATCTACAGGAATGAAAAACACACCCTCTCTCCTTCCAAGCAAGCATTTGTGCCGCTGGTCTCGCCCGCCATGTCGTTCTGACACCAGCCAAACTCAGATCTCGCGAGATGGGATCCTACGCGCCGCTGGCTGCATTGGCGACGCGCGAGCGGCGCGTTACACCCGGGGGAATATTTATAAGGCGCATTAGCATGGGAGCACAACATAAAACAGCTATTGACAAGCATGAAGTTCAAGAGCGGTGGTTGCGCCTGAAGCCCAGCTGCACCCTCACCACCCCTTTGAAGCTTCTTGTCAACATTGATCAGCGCCAAGCGGGGAGGCAGCAATGCGGCGCCCCTTGCAAGGGGTAAACAGCGAGAAGGGAACCAGACTTCAGGCATAGATGAGCCAGGCTGGCGTTGGCATTTCTACTCTCGTTCATACAGCTGAGCTCTGATGCAGCAGTCTAACAAACACCTGTGTTGGTGCAGCACTGGTCTCAGTTCGCTTTGCTTCAGAAGAATGGGATGGATTTATTGAATTTGGGACAGTGTTTTAAATGGAAATGGAGAAGTCACTATCCACAGTACCTTTTTTCTCCTCGAAAGTTCCGGCACTCTTCAATTAAATGTATTATATCAGTGCTGAGAATTGCAGGTACTCTCAGTTCCATTTTAAAGCAGTGTAGGAACTCAGTACCGAGTGCTTAATTTGGACTGGTGGTTTTCGGTGCTCGGCACTGCACCTAATTGTCAACACCAGCACTTCTGACAGTCTGCCATGCTGTGGCACTGTTTGCCTAATTTAAAGATGAGCACAACAACAGTTGTTAGTTACTTTTAATGAGACTAATACCTGTCGCCCAAGCCCAGCCGCGGCCCGTGCAGGTATGAGCGGTGGGGCCGGGTGAGGGGGTATTTCGCTGGACGATGACGAGAGAAAATTTAATAAATAATTCTCTCTCCTCATCGTCTGTCGAAATCCCCCCTCACCCGGCCCCACCGCCCTTACCTGCACGGGCCACGGCTGCCCAAGCCTTTCTTATAGCTTTGAGTGCCTGGATAATCTGAAATGTCACAGTGTAGCTGTGTTGGTATTGTCATTGGCAGCTCTGGAAGGGACAATGGGTGATGCAAGCTGCAATGGTCTCCTAACGTGGGACCTGGCACTTATGTTTTTACAAATTAAGCACTGTCAGTACCAGAGGGTACCTGCCCAAGTAAAGCACTGCTGTTGCACAGACTTGTTTGTTACCTTGATGTAACAGGTTTGAATCCCGCAAGAACCTACTTATTCTCTTGCCCATCTAAGTCTGTAACAAAGGGTGAGAGTAGGCCCCCTCTGCAGGGTCACTCCCTAACTGTTTGCCTCCACCCCCTGCTTTTTTCTGAATTCGGTTTTGTTGGCATCCGGACTCTGTAAATAATGAACAAAGACCAACCTAACTTGCACACCAGGAACTGGTATATCAATAATATCAAAAAAGTGGTTCCGTGGGACTCTCTCTGAAGGAACAAGGAACCACAGTAAAATAATCCACAGTAACCTGAGTTAATTAATTCAGTAGTTGTAATTAATACAGCATACAGTCTTCTTTTTGAAGCATACATCAATGATGTGCATTGTATCTGTTCTGTAGGTACAGAATATAAACTCATTGTAAAGTGACATAGTGGTGCAGTGAAAAAGAAGTTCACAACATGGCTATATACAAATAAAACCAACAACTTCCAATAGTGATTGTCCGTTTTCTCTTATAAACATAAAGTTAGATCCTGCTACAATTCACAGTCCTATAAACCAACAAGTTAAAAACTCCAGACTAAGGGACCACTATGTCGACGTTTCGACCCTAAGATTATTTACAGGGTCTCAACAGGACAAGTCATCTTAGAACTATTGCCAAAAGGAGAAAATAGAGGGCCCATTACTTCAAATACTATGAGGTGGTGTAAAGATGTGTATGTTATTTTACTCACCACGTTACATGCAAAACAGAGACTCTAAGTGTTAATTGAGAGTTTCAATCTTGTACCGTTTCTACAAGGCACCAGAGAAAAACAAGTTGTATGACATGGCGGCTACTCATGTGAAGTGAAATGTCGTTGCCTGTCCACAGCACTGTTGAATGATACTGTTCATTCTGGTGCGGTTATTAATAGAAAAGCTTGTGCTCCATAAGAGTTCATCAAATTAATAGACATACCACAAACTAAATCAGTGAGCTCACCCCAAACATGAGTGAACAGTACCAATCCATGAGCTAATCCCAGAGGGGAGGAAATATCGTATGAGACTGAGATGTCCCCATCAAACGAATAGTCCCACCTAGAGCAATATTGCAGTCATGCAGTGTGTCTCATGTCCAGTCAGGAGCCACATGCTAACAGAAATTCATACTCATGCCTTCGAATAACTCTGGCACAGCCCGCTGCCAAATGTTGTGTAGAACAAGCAGCTTCATGGTTGAGCCAAATAAGAATAAAACAGGGAGATGCAACCAAATTACCCAATCACAGCTATAGGATAACATTGGGTTACCTTATTAAATTTAATAAGTGCTTACTTTTGATTTTGCAGCAGGTAAAAATTCCATGTTTGGACTCAAATGAATTGTTATTTAAATTCCTCTTTAATGGTATAGTCAGATTTTAGAGTACAGTTTTGAAAATGCCATTGTAGAAATTTGGATTTTCCTGCCTAAAAGCTTCTAAGGCCTTAGAGTTTCCAGCTGCTTGGGCCTATTAATGGTCCCCCCATTAAGAATGCATATTGGGCCCAGACAGTGAACAATAGGGCACTTGGTGTGGGCAGGATGGACCTTTCCCTGCCCCACTTACATTTCAAAGTGGTTGCCTCACACAAAAGAACCTGACACTAGTCTTTTTTGTCACCCCAGACTTCTTGGAGCCTTGGCAGGGGAACCAAATAACTTTCCAAAACCAGATGTGGGGTAGCCTAGAAGATTCCATCATTTCAAAGAATGACACCAGGTATAAATATTGAACTTCCTGAGCCACTCTTCAGTACACTCCTTACCTGTGGACATTACAGAAGAAGTACTGCCTTGTTCCCCAGAGGACTGTCCTGCTGCTAGAGGCCTGCCTTGTTCCCCAGAGGACTGTCCTGCTGCTAGAGGCCTGCCTTTTTCCCCAGAGGACTGCCCTGCTGCTTGAGGCCTGCCTTGTTCCCCAGAGGCCTGCCCTACTTCTACCAGAGGCTTGTCCTGCTGCTTGAGGCTTGCCTTATTTCCCCAGAGGACTGCCCTACTGATTGAGGCCTGCCCTGCTCTGTGAGAAAGAAGACTGGACCTTCTCCCTTCATCCCAGGCTAAGCTTAGTGACTCCAAGGGTTAGTTGGCTGACTTCCTGTTCTGAGCTACAGGGACACAGCAAGCTCCAGAGGCTTTCTTCAACTGCCCAGCTGACCTGCTGCAACTGGCCCTACCTGGATCTGCAACTCGACCTGCATGAGCCCTGCTGGCCTCTGATGGAGTGAGTTCCTAATCCCCAAGTGGTGTCTCCCCAAGTCCTGGGCCCTTGGCTGGCATCAGTTGAGCTCCTCCTGTGGAATCCTGAAGGTTTGAACTCTTTGCGCCGAAGTTTGAATAGGTAACTTTTACAGCGGGACTAACCTGGTCCCTGTATCTGGCCTGCGCTCTATTGCGGTCAACTTGTGACTTTCTCCCAGTCTTGCACGACCAGATGACTGTGAGTGTTGCTTTGTTACTTTTCTGCACTATACTTACCTAAAACTTTGAAATTGCATATCTCTGGCTCTACTGATTGGATTTTTATTGTTCTATTTTCATTTTATTTATTACATTTTCCCCTATTTTTCTAAATTGGTTTGGGATTTTTCTTGTGTTGTAATTTCACATTATTACTGTTTGTGTGCTGCAGAAATACTTTACACAGTGCCTTTAAGTTAAGCCTGTCTGCCTTTGTGCCAGGCTACCAGAGGGTTAAGCGCAGGTTAATTTAGCGACTTTTGTGGTTCACCCTGACAAAGATTCAATAATGTGTTTGTTAAGCGCGACTACTCACCCGTAAGGCTCTCAAGGCGCTGGGGAGGAGGGGAGGTGCAGGTTCCAGTCCATCAGGGAGGGGGTCTGTCGAAGAGCCAAGTTTTGAGGTGTCTCGTGAAGATGGAGAGGTATGCTGGTCCGGTGTTGTGGAGGGCTTTGTGTGCGTGGGTGAGGATCTTGAAGGTGATTCTAGTCTCGATGGGGAGCCAGTGGAGTGTGCGCAGGTGCTGGGAGATGTGGCAGTGTCTTGGAAGGTTGAGGACCAGTCTCGCGGCGGTGTTCTGGATGTTTTGTAGCTTGCGGGTGAGGTTTTTGTTTATTCCGGCGTAGAGTGTGTTGCCGTAGTCGAGTCTGCTGGTGACGAGGGCGTGAGTGACGGTCTTTCTGTGCTCGAGGGGGATGCATTTGAAGGTCTTGCGTAGGAGGCGGAGGGTGTGGAAGCAGGAGGATGCGACGGAGTTGATCTGCCGGTCCATTTTGAGCTCGGAGTCCAGGATGATTCCAAGGTTGCGTGCGTGGTCCGTGGGGGTGGGTGGGGTTCCGAGGGCGGGGGGCCACCAGGTGTCGTTCCAGGCGTTGGGGTGTGGGCCCATGATGAGTACTTCTGTTTTGTTGGTGTTGAGTTGTAGGCAGCTGCTTTTCATCCATTTGGCGACAGCTTCCATGCCTTCTTGGAAGTTGTGTTTGGCTGCGTTGCGTTCGTTGGATAGGGAGAGGATGAGTTGGGTGTCGTCTGCGTTTGAAACAATGTTGAGTCCGTGGGTTCTGACTATGGGGGCGAGCGGAGCCATGTAGATGTTGAAGAGCGTGGGGCTGAAGGAGGAAAGATTGTGGTTGTTGCCTGAGATGGGAGTTCGACACTCCCTCAACCAATAACCCAATTTCTTACAGTATGTGAATGTGTTCTCTTTCCCTCTATCCAGGGATTAACATGATGGAACATGGCTCTGTTTCACTCATTTTTCTATCTGCCACCCAAAATAGACCACTCTGTCTAAGGTTTAAATCCTCCTTTCCCCCTCTTAGGAAATGCTAAAGCAGACACTAGAAAGAATGTCTCATGTCTGTTTCTGTTTGCTTAAGCCACTTGAACAACACATATCAAAAATCCTCAATCCAAGTCTTGAGAATGCTTGTAGTAAGAGTGAAATGCGTGTCAGCACACCTGAAATGCAAATAGTATTTGAATACCAAGGGTATGTGATAGAAATTAATTGATGAATTGACACATATGGAAGAGACGTGCGAGTAAGAAAGCAATCTGTTGGATACAGATTTGGATATAAATTATCAATGAGAGAAATTTAACGCAAAACCCGCATACACAGGATAAACCTGCAAAGTTATAAAGACTGTAAGAATAAGTCTACATGCCAAAAAGCTGAAATATTGAAAATGCACTGCAATTGTTTTGTATTACTGCCCATGAAGAGATTTCACAGGGAATGTAAATTATCGGAGTTGAGCACTTTCAATCATTTCCTTCTAGAAAAAGGCTTTGAAGAAAAGCATTCACTGCTCACCCACCCCCACACAAAAGGAGACGCTGGGCTCAGCAATTTCCAATCTTTTTTTAATAGCATTCTAGGCATGGGTGCAAACAGCAGCATGTGACTATCTCCAGCTTGGTTTTCAGGTTCATTACTGCTCATTATTTCTTGCCATCTTGTAGACCCTTCAGTGTGCATTGTTTTCTCTTTTTTCCAACAAAGGCAACAGTTTTGATTCTGGTCCTTTCTGAAGGTCACTTACAGTTCCTGACATGGCGATCTAGGTTGCCACACGGGCACAAAGTTAAGGGGTCGCAAAATTTGAAGAAAATTTAAAAAATAAATAAAATAAAAAAAATTGGGGGCACCAGTTATATGATTTGTCTTGGATCCCAGTTGTTGGCTGGAAATCGAGGGTTGCAAATTATGTTTTCTTTTTTAAAGTCACCTAACCAAAAATAGAACCAGAAAATATCCTTAACACATCACTACAAATTCAATCTTGTTGATCATCAGTGGTAAAAAATCAAAAGTGCCATCATGGCCATATGTGTGGCAAATTGTGTGCTATGCAAGCTCATAACATGACATTTATTTATTGTGAAGTTATAACCATAAAGTAAGTGCTTTAATGCATTTTAATATCATTACAAATAGGATTTCTATCTATTACAGAATTTATTAAATTGTTTCAAAGATGGAGATTTCTTGGCAGTGGTTTTACAGCATAAGACGCTCACTGTAAAACACCAATGTTTCCTTTCATGATATTTGAGCCGTCTCACCCCTAAGTGTGGACACAGTTGTCAGAAAGACGATGAATCCATTCAGGCCTACCATATACTCATCCGCCCCAATGCAAACATATTACTCTATATGCCACCGAGAATTCCTGATCCACATGTGTTTGCGTAGAGCAAACACAGAGTTGCCCACTGTATGTGAAGAGATCTGAGGCTCTTGCTCTACACCATGCAATAAAAGCTGGTTGGGCATGTTTCATTTCCTTACCCGCTCTTCAGTCCGCAGTGCATAATGGGCAGAAAGTTTGGAAACACTGGAAAAAAACATTAGAATGAACAGTACAGCCGTTCCGTTTTGTGAAGAAATCCATATCACATTTTTGATGGTCCTTTCTGTTCTAATATTGAACTGCTGGCGTCTCCTCCTGTCAGTCTTTGGCGATCGACCCACAAAGAATTAGTCAACATTGTGCTCAAGGGCAGACCTTATTAGCATAACGATGGGTGCCCTCGTGCTGGCATACTCTGGATGAAGAGAAAGTGTTGGATGAGAGTGATATGGTCAAATGCTTCTTTGCTCACTTGGCCTGTGAATGTCAATGAACTCTCTACTCAATGGGCAAAAAAATATGTCTTCACCCTAAATAATCATATCAAACAAATCACTGATCACACTTCTTTCCCTGCTGTCTCTTAAAGAACTCGGCATAGGCTAGACTAGTCTTCTAAAGTATACTGAAATCAATCTGAAGTGGATGGAATATTTTGCCACGGACCTTTTACGGGCCTTAGGTTAAAATAATCTAATCACCCATTTCCTAATGGATATTCTTATACAGAAGGCACAGCTCCACATCAGACAAGCCCAAAATGACTACCTTTGTAACTTGCTAGGATATTGACTTATATTACAATCCTGGTACCAGATGCAAGCAAGAGAGCGTGGGCATCATCATTATGGGGAAAAGATGGAGATGAATAGGACACACCATTGGGAAAGAACAATACTGCATCACAAGAATGGCTCTCCACTAGACCCCAGAAGGCAAATGGAAAAGGGGCAGGCCAAAGAACACCTGGAGGTGATCTGTGGAAACAGAAATGAAGATCCTGAACCTTAGCTGGGGTACAGTACAGAACGTACCCAAGACAGACAGACGTGAAGGTCCTTCCTTGCTGCCCAACATGCCAGTCGAAAGTCGGGCAGTAAGTAAGTCACAATCCTGGTGATCCCATGCCCAGGGTAAATGGTTAGAACAACACAGACATCCTGGATAGAAGAAGGCCCAGCACTGGCCATTATTAGGATGAAAAGTGTGGGGCTTCAGAACTTTGGATTTTTTTAGCCGTCGCTGAAAACCAATGGAGCCCAACTCTAAAGATCAACAACGGGATGCGGGGATAGATGAGCGATGGGTTGTGCTATAAGTGGGAGCACTGCAGTGGTGTGGAGTAAGCCGTGTGAAGTCTGTGGAGTCCCCAACTTCAATTTTTATATTGGAAAAAATTACTGGAAACATACAAGCGTTGGCGGGTCATAAATATCAAATTGAATGAATCACATACGTCGTTTTTCCAGAGTCTGAAGAATTGTGATAGAGACCCTCAACCACACTAGCACAATGGCGGTATACCATGATCAAGATAGACCGCCCTTGTGCTAGTGTGGTTAGGGGTCTCTATCACAATTTTTCTGAGACTCTGGAAAAACGACGTCTGTGATTCATTCAATTTGATTATCAATATAAAAATTTGAGAAGCCGAATGAATCTCTGCTTCTCCCTCCCTCTCGCATTTTTTGGGCCATAAGTATCAGCAAGGGATTCAGGAATATTAAGACACATCTGTGCCTTGAGTAGATTTAGGTGCAGACAGTGTCATTAGTGATGCGTGGATGCTGGCCCATGGTGATGTCTGGGTTAAATACAGCGGTGAAAAGATGGTGTGAAGGGTTTCCAGATGCCAGAGGAACAGTAGCTGCAGGAAAATGTAGACACAAAGGGGCCGATTCCGATCTCGGTCGGAGGCGCACCCAATACCATTCGGTCGGGAAAAAAGCCATGCGAAAGCCTGTTTCCCGACCGATCCGTACAGCACACCGAACGAGCAAGTACGATGCGCACAACAGCAAAAATTCCGGCCGAGCCGTACTCACCCAAACCAGGTCCTGTTCTCCGACCGAGGCGAATCCGGAAACGCCGAATCGAGTCGCACGGAAGGGAAAATGCAGCTCCGTCCGGCCGGACAAGTACGATGCGCTTCCCGTGCGCGCCGAACCCGCGTCGCTACGCACGGCACGTCAAAGCATCCGGGAGAGGCGCACATAAGCCCGAATCGCGCCACAACACGATCCACGGCTACGAGACGAACACGGCACCGACGAGGACGGCCGCGAGCGACGAGGACGAAGCGAGCGGCGAGGACGACGCGAAGCAACGAGAAGGACGAGCGACACGAACCAACCATGAATCCCTTCGTCCCGATCATACCAATATTCTACATCTACTACCGGAACAGGCACGGACGCGTACGGCGCAGAAGGTAAGTCAGACACCAACCACAAAACACATACAACACGTACACGACACATCACACACATACACTGGGAATCTGAATATACTTACACCAGCAACAGCAGCACCATAGGGGCGGGATGCCCATCACCAATGCCACATATGCACACAGGGGCCTGAATGCGCGCCACCACCCCAACCCAGGGGGGCTGGATGCCTACCACTACTACCACCCTGACCCAGGGGGGCAGGATGCCTACCACTACTACCACCCTTAGCCAGGGGGCAGGATGCCCACCACTACTACCACCCTCACCCACGGGGGCAGGATGCCTACCACTACTACCACCCTTAGCCAGGGGGTCAGGATGCCCACCACTACTACCACCCTCACCCAGGGGGGCAGGATGCCTACCACTACTACCACCCTTAGCCAGGGGGCAGGATGCCTACCACTACTACCACCCTTAGCCAGGGGGCAGGATGCCTACCACTACTACCTCCCTTAGCCAGGGGGCAGGATGCCCACCACCACTACCACCCTTAGCCAGGGGGCAGGATGCCCACCACTACTACCACCCTCACCCAGGGGGGCAGGATGCCTACCACTACTACCACCCTCACCCAGGGGGCAGGATGCCTACCACTACTACCACCCTTAGCCAGGGGGCAGGATGCCCACCACTACTACCACCCTTAGCCAGGGGGCAGGATGCCCACCACTACTACCACCCTCACCCACGGGGGCAGGATGCCTACCACTACTACCACCCTTAGCCAGGGGGCAGGATGCCTACCACTACTACCACCCTCACCCAGGGGGGCAGGATGCCTACCACTACTACCACCCTTAGCCAGGGGGCAGGATGCCCACCACTGCTACCACCCTCACCCACGGGGGGCAGGATGCCTACCACTACTACCACCCTTAGCCAGGGGGCAGGATGCCCACCACTACTACCACCCTCACCCAGGGGGGCAGGATGCCTACCACTACTACCACCCTTAGCCAGGGGGCAGGATGCCTACCACTACTACCACCCTCACCCAGGGGGGCAGGATGCCTACCACTACTACCACCCTTAGCCAGGGGGCAGGATGCCTACCACTACTACCACCCTTAGCCAGGGGGGCAGGATGCCCACCACCACTACCACCCTTAGCCAGGGGGCAGGATGCCCACCACCACTACCACCCTTAGCCAGGGGGCAGGATGCCCACCACTACTACCACCCTCACCCACGGGGGCAGGATGCCTACCACTACTACCACCCTTAGCCAGGGGGCAGGATGCCTACCACTACTACCACCCTCACCCAGGGGGGCAGGATGCCTACCACTACTACCACCCTTAGCCAGGGGGCAGGATGCCCACCACTACTACCACCCTCACCCACGGGGGCAGGATGCCTACCACTACTACCACCCTTAGCCAGGGGGCAGGATGCCCACCACTACTACCACCCTCACCCAGGGGGCAGGATGCCTACCACTACTACCACCCTTAGCCAGGGGGCAGGATGCCTACCACTACTACCACCCTTAGCCAGGGGGCAGGATGCCTACCACTACTACCACCCTCACCCAGGGGGGCAGGATGCCTACCACTACTACCACCCTTAGCCAGGGGGCAGGATGCCTACCACTACTACCACCCTTAGCCAGGGGGCAGGATGCCCACCACCACTACCACCCTTAGCCAGGGGGCAGGATGCCCACCACCACTACCACCCTTAGCCAGGGGGCAGGATGCCTACCACTACTACCACCCTCACCCAGGGGGGCAGGATGCCTACCACTACTACCACCCTTAGCCAGGGGGCAGGATGCCCTACCACTACTACCACCCTTAGCCAGGGGGCAGGATGCCCACCACTACTACCACCCTTAGCCAGGGGGCAGGATGCCCACCACTACTACCACCCTCACCCAGGGGGGCAGGATGCCTACCACTACTACCACCCTTAGCCAGGGGGCAGGATGCCTACCACTACTACCACCCTTAGCCAGGGGGCAGGATGCCCACCACCACTACCACCCTTAGCCAGGGGGCAGGATGCCCACCACTACTACCACCCTCACCCAGGGGGGCAGGATGCCTACCACTACTACCACCCTTAGCCAGGGGGGCAGGATGCCCACCACCACTACCACCCTTAGGCAGGGGGCAGGATGCCCACCACCACTACCACCCTTAGGCAGGGGGCAGGATGCCCACCACTACTACCACCCTCACCCAGGGGGGCAGGATGCCTACCACTACTACCACCCTTAGCCAGGGGGACAGGATGCCTACCACTACTACCACCCTTAGCCAGGGGGGCAGGATGCCCACCACTACTACCACCCTCACCCAGGGGGGGCAGGATGCCTACCACTACTACCACCCCCACTCATAGGATGGACAATGCATGACACAACCAGCACACCACAACCTAGGGAATGCAAGATAAAGACATCCCCCCACCACCATGACAAGCGTGTGTAGGCTGTGTCAAATGCCTACAACACCGAACATGACTTTAAACATACAATGTGACCCCCTAGCACATGTGCCACACATATATGTGTGTGGCACCCACAATGCTAAGCAGCCCATGACCATTGTGGCAATGGGGCCTAAACCCCCATCATCACAGTGACCAAAAGGTAAGTGTGGGGTCCATAGCTGAAGCACATTTTGACCATTGTGGCAATGGGGTCTAAACCCCCATCATCACAGTGACCAAAAGGCAAGTGTGGGGTCCATAGCTGAAGCACATTTTGACCATTGTGGCAATGGGGTCTAAACCCCCATCATCACAGTGACCAAAAGGTAATTGTTGACAAAGAAAGAGCTGCAACTGCCAAACTGCATGGATCATTCCTGGTCACAGAACCAAAAACTCATGTGTGGCAAAGTAGTGTATGTGTCCCATTGCAACATAAATTGGGGGAGCCAAATACTGCAGTGCAAATGAAACATTCCTTTGGCCATGTGCAGACAAACAACACCCATGGGGGCTGAGACCGTCAACAGTCATCAATGACACAATGACAGAAGTGACCATCAGAATGCAGAACCACATATTTGCACCAATGGGCACACAAATGCAGATACCCTGTGGAGACAGCAGATGTGAGGTGAACAGATACCATACCATGGCAGCAATGGGACACACAAACCATGATCACTGTGCTGACCGATGACCTAGGAGTCCCAGGGACAGCAGGGGAAACACACCAAACAACATACAGCCAATGGCACACCCAAGATATGCCAATGCAGTGGTGCAGATGCACAAACACAAACAGGCAGACCAACACTGTCATCATACACAGCAGGTGAGGGGTGGGGGTGCCAGTGTCCCCAGGCAACAACACAACACATGAGGAGAGCTGAATACCAATCATACAGATGTGCATACACTGCCACACTAAGGTAACTCATGGATCCAAATCCCCTATGTGGGCAAGCAGGCATTGACAGGTGAGAGGGAGCACAAAACACACATGTCACACAGGCACGTAGGAACAACAACTGACACAGCAAGTCACAGACACACCACAGCACCACCCCCAGGGCCCCCACAATGTGGTGACCCTGGGCTGAATAAAAATACCACTGTGATGACAAAGCTAAATGTCGTTCACACTGTGAACCACAGTCAGGTGTCCTGAGCAACAAACTACCATCACACCTACACAAGCACAAATCAATCAGCATGGCCAGTAAGCCAAGGCCAACATGGAGGCAGGGGACTAGCCGGGCAACAACTCTCATCTGCACACACTCAAGACCACACCCCTCGACCTCCAACAATGTGCAGCAGTGAAGTACACATGCACTGGTGACATTGCACATGCACCCATGACTATTCCAGGGTGGTGGGTGGGAACCAAGGTGTAGAAACACATCACACATGGACACTCAACAAGACTCCTGAATGTCTGACACACTGCACACTACGCTGTACATGGACATGACGGCAATACCACACCGACCAATGGGATCCCAGCCACAGTCACACACCAATGAAGAAGCCAAGGTCACCCACAAAGAACACACATAGACAACAACCAACATTGCAGCCCGGACCCTAAGGAGTGCCAGCAGTCACACACACAACGTGTCACAATCACTGAAAGATAACACAAACTGGAAATCACATGACAGGGGCAAACAACAAGTGCCAAAGGGAAACCTGACTGTGCCCATCTGCGTCTGCACACAAACTCTGCCCTGACAGCAAACACACCTATGGGTGACACCCTGATGACCAGTAATGTGCCATGCACCCACATCACAGAGAACACAGGGAGAAGACTTTGGGGAACATAGCTCAAGTCAGCAAGCATCACAAACAGGTACAACACTAGGGATCACAGCATGCGCAGATGAATGGAAGTGAACACACAGACATGCACATACAACACACACCTTGGGCGCAGGCAATGTCACACGTGTACACACTGCCATGAGGGGACTCCACTCCTGTGTGAGGAAAGCTGTGCCATATGTTGCCTCAGTAGGGCCCCATCATGTCAGCTGAGCACTTGGTCACACAATCAACAATTAGCACCAAATGAGGGCTCCCATCACATCAGCCTGGTCATGGATGTGCCAACGGAATCATCAGCACAGATCCAACACACTTGTATAGCAATGTTGCACTGACTACACGGATGAGTCCCTCCCCATTGATGCCCAAACCTGCATGTCCACTGGAGATGGCAACACGGTCAGGGAAGTAGACAAATGCAACGATGGCAGGCACAACAGATGTGCAGGGGTGGAAGCCACAGATATGAAATTGCCAATGTAAGTAGGAAACCCATTGCCAAATACTGAACACATGACACCCTCAGATGCTGCTATTGATGACATGGATACACCACATGATAGGACACATTCCCCCTGGACCACATGGGTTCCTGCACAGTAACACTTCATAATCATGAGACCAGATATCACCATCACTGCAGCAAGGGCATGGTTAGCTGCACCAACAACATGTACATCTGAAGCATGAGCACTAGAGAAAAGAAAGTTGCTTTATTCAGCATATGTGTTGTTTGATAACGACGTCCAGAAGAAATTAGAGCAAAGGCCAATGGCCAGTCCATTGTCAAAGTTCAAACAGGGTGACACTGGCAGATGTCACCCTACGCATGCCTGCACAATACCAGGGACAATCCACTAGGAGGGGCAACCGGGGGGCAGGCCAGGCACCGCAGGGACAGGATCAGGGCTCACCAGGGGAGTCAGGGAAGGGGTGGTGGGTGCTGGAGAGCCACTGACAACTGCAGTGGAGGTGTCTGACATGGTGTGTGCCGGCACAACTGGGGGCATGACACAGATGTCGTGGGTGCCGGCACAACTGCAGTGGACCCTGCAGATGGGGTGGACAGGTCCGCCACTGCAGTGCCCAAGTCAGACAGGGCGGTAGTGGACTCCACTGCAGTGCCTACCTCCAGGGGAGGAGAATGGGGAACAGGCAAGGTGGGTTGGACAGAGGGGGAGGACACCCTCACCACATCAGTGGCACAGACAAGCGCAGCGGGGGTGTGGTGCTGGGAGAGCAAGTGGCAGGGGGAGAAGGCCGGAGCATCTTGGGGATGGTATATCTGTGGGTGGGGGAACCTGGGGCAGGGTGTGGTGGGGGCACCTGTGCAGTGGGGGCCTGAGGGATGGAGGACGGAGACCTTGTGCCTGAGCTGCAGGGCGGTGGCGGGGTCTTGCTCTTAGCACTCCGGGGGGACTTGCGGGTGGGGGCCTCAGTCCGTCTGCGCCTGGGGGAGGGTGTCCGGGGGCGAGGGGCACTCTGCTCCGTGTGGGTGGGCTTCCTCTTCCCCCGGGATGCTGGAGCAGCTTCATCGGTGGGGAAGAGGCCGAGGTCACAGAGGAAGAGCTGCTGTGACTTTGGGGTTGCAGGTGAGGCAAGGGAGGGTGCTTTGGAGGGAGAGGGAACTGAGGACTGCGCAGTGCATGTGGATGCGTGTGTGTGTTCCAGGGCCCCATCCCCTGTGAGTCTGGCTTCAGTCCCCTGACTGTGCGTGCGTGTGCGTTTTGTCATTGGCGTGTGTGTCAGTGTGCTGGATGTGTGTGTGCTGGTGTGTGCCTGTGCCGGTGTGTGTGTGCCTGGGATGGGTAAGGTGCTGGGGAGTGTGGATGGAGCAGAGGCAGGAGGGGTGAGGGACCGTTTGAGGAGGGACACTGCTGCCGTCAGGGAGGAGTCCATGGACCTATTGCCCCTCTGTAGGTCAGACATGCCCGATGAGATGCCCTCCATGAACGACACCAGCTGAGTCAACAGCGCGGTGTGCGCATGGAGGACACTCAGCATGGCTGTCTGCCCTACATGGAGCTGGCGAAGGAGGTACACAGACTCCTCACTCAGGGCAGCAGGGGACACAGGGGCAGGGGGTGCGGTGCCTGACCCAAAGGAGACACGCTCCCGGACATGGGAGCCTCCACGGACCTGGGGAATGGGAGCCGATGGGAGGGCGGTGGTGGTGCTGGTGGTGGCGGGGACAGCAACACTAGCTGGGGTGTGGTGGCTGCTGACACCCGCCTCCACAAGGGAGTCATCCTCCGAGTTGCTCTGGTCCTCAGCTGAGGTGGATGCTGCTGAGGACTCCTCGGTGTGGCTCCCCTCGCCCTCCGTGCCACTGGGTCCCTCCGACCACTCCTCGGCTGCTGACCCAGTCTGGCTCTCCGGCTCCTCCTGGTCCGTGGAGCTGTCCCCTTCCGTGGCCGTGGATGTATCTGCAAACAATGGGGAAACAGACAGACATCAGTCACCTGCACATAACGCACACACCACTGTGAGCACAGCACATCACAGAGCAAGCCCTGGCATCATTAGTTGTACATTGCTAAAAGTGCACTAATTGAACAGGAGAAGTCAATTGTCAGTCTGATGCCAAGCATGGCACTCACATCCCACATGGCCTTGCACCCATCTGTCTGGTGTCTGTTGGATTGCAACACCCCAGTGTTGACACATGCACCAAGTACACAGTAGTTGGACAGTGCAGAGGACACGGTGTGGACACATCACAGCTCTTGCCACTGAGTCAGTACAGGTTTCCGGATGTAAGGGATGCCCAGAGTCAAATAGGAAATGCATGTGATGCATACCAGCGACAGACACCATGATGCACCCATGTCCTGATAGCCAGCGCCACTATGGTGTGCATGTAGCACATGTCACTCCCCTGCAGGCTCACCAATCAGTAGACACATGCCATGGCGGAGGCATGACTGCAAAGTCATACATCACTGGCTCAGTGATGTATGACTTTGCAGCCAGACAACAACACTCTGCACTGTGTCACAATAGTAGGTCATGGGGAATGCAAGTCCTGGAGCTGCACAAGTGCACATGTACATCCCCCACAACACATCCTCTTAACCCTCATCTGTCCAGGTCATACCTATTGGACATATGGGAGACCTGTGACACTACCCTCTGAACCTGAGCCCCTCACACTCTGCTGTGCATGGGGAACAGCTGCCTGAACTTCACATTTACATGCCCCAGTCTGCATGGGCAGCTGATCAGACACCTATGTGTCACACAAGTATCGTCTCCTATGGTCACATCTCCAGTGGCATGCTGAGCCCCTACCAAGAAACTCCACAGCAGTCCTGGCGACTAATCCACAGCACACTGACACAGAGGCAGACACCTGAGGGGTCAAATCACTGTGCACAATGTGTCCGCTGATACACGGGAGTGGGAGTACAGAGTGTATTGTATGGCCTGGAGTAGGCATGACTGTCCAGCCCCACATGAATGAGGGATGAGCCCTGGACTGTAGGCAGCTGGCTAAGTATGTGTGACACACGTCATATACATACTCCTGGGGCCCAAACATTGTTCCCACCCGCAGCATGGGTGTGTGCCAGGTACCCCAGCCACATGTGGTGGATCAGCTCAGCAATTGGACCACAGATCAAAGTAACACGCTGAATACATGTCAGAATACAGGCATTGTGTAAGCAATGGACCCACCCATGATGCCCACCACAGAGTCAGGGAAACAGATGCTGTCTCCCACCTTGAGTCAAGCAAACTGCAAGGACACAGTCCTAAGTGACAGAATTCCCTGCATGTAAGGGCCACACCTGGGTATCAGATGAGGAGTGGGCAGTGCACAATAGAGGGACATGGCTCCTGGACAACATGACTGCTGTACTGTGGCAGTTTAACCAGGCCCGAGGAGGGCACATAGCATGTTAGACAGAGTACACAGTGCAGTCTTTGACTCACCCCCTCCTTGCTGCTCTCTGGCCTTCAGCTGCCCATCCAGGTCTGGAAAGACCACCGCCAGGATCCTGAGCATGTGGGGGGTCAGGGTCCGTGTTCCGCCCCTCCTGCGAGGAGGCGACAGCTTCAGCTGGACCCGTGCAATCCTCCGGGTCCAGCCCCGAAGGTCCTGCCACCTCTTTTGGCAGTTGCGGATCCGGCGCTTGTAGACCCCCACGGACCGGACAGCCCGGACGATGTCCTTCCATATCTCATGCTTCCGATGGGCAGAAGCCTGTCAGGATGACAAAGTGATAAGGCCATTACTACACATGCAACATATCCGTGCA
This sequence comes from Calotriton arnoldi, assembly GCA_963921515.1. Lineage (NCBI taxonomy): Eukaryota > Metazoa > Chordata > Amphibia > Caudata > Salamandridae > Calotriton > Calotriton arnoldi. The sequence goes on from CAWUFW010006540.1 coordinate 1,128,693, forward strand.
TGACACAGTTGCATATACATGTCGCAATCACAGGGGCACATGGTGTACACAGGCAGTGCACGGCTGCCCATGGACAGTTTTCCAGAAGTCACTACATGGTATCATTGCATGGGGAGTAAAACCCTGTTCAGAAGCACTGTCACTGCACCATACCTGTCCAGTGCAAGTCACTACACACTATGGGGGGTGACAACTACTCAGTGAGCCTGCTAGCCAGTGGTGTGCTGACTCTCAGCCTTGCAAGTCAGACAAAATGCACATTCAGAAAGGCAGTGCACAGAACACTCACCTGCTCCCCTGGTGTCCCATACAGCTTGCTGTACTGTGGAAGTAGGCTGTCCAGCAGGGCCTGGTTCTCCTCAAGGCTGAAGGCTGGGGCTCTCTCCACAGTACGTGCCATTGCAGGGTCCAGAGGGGCAGAGACAGCAGCAGTGCAGTGGCAGATGTCGTCCTGGAGCATGTAGTGCAGGCAAGTGGGCTCTCAGGGGAACAGGCAGCAATATATATGTGCTGGAGAGGCAGATACTGTCCCTTGTGTCCAAAGTGATAGGTCCAAGTCGTTTGCATCTTCTGAATCTGGCCAATCCATGGAATAGCAGCACCAAAACACGCCCACAGCATCCTTCAAAACTTCAACTTCATGACATACATGATTTTGCAACATTGTTGTGGGTGACCAACTGATTTTCCAGCAACCGACTCGTTCGAAATTCGAAAACGCGTCCGTTGCCAGGCAAGCCCATTGTCAATGGGTGCGCACCGATCGGTCCATTGCTGTTCAACGCGCACAGGGGTACAACGCGTACCCGCACACATTGAAAGCAATGGGCCGGCCGGAGGCACCGATCGGTCCATTGCTGTTCAACGCGCACAGGGGTACAACGCGTACCCGCACATTGAAAGCAATGGGCCGGCCGGAGGCACCGATCGGTCCATTGCTGTTCAACGCATCACTGTATATGTGACTGGCATAGGTCAGCATGCCTGTCTCAGATGGACATATGCCAGCCACAGATAGCTCCCAGGGAGTGAGGGGCACACCTACATCACGACAGCCTGTCCAAACCTTATCATAAGGCATGTAAGGCTGCATTTCCTATTGTGTGTATGTTGGTGTACATGTTGTCCTGTGGGTGTCACCTGTGGGCAGCCACCCCCAGGCTGTGCACGTGTTCATGGGGACAGGATCCTGGGTGTTACGTGTACGTGACCACTGTGATGTGCAACTGTTCATATCTGTGCCTGTGTCATGGTCACATTTCACAGTGGTGTTTGTGTATGTCATGTCACATACCCCGTGAGTCCCATGTGGGACGGTATGTTTGAGCCAGGGTGTCCCAGTGGCACAATAGTGATGGCCCTCCACAGTCTTTGTGCATGTAGTGTTTACAATGTCTCTGATTTCATGTGCACAATGGGAGACAGTCTCCACATCCACGTTGTGTGTGCATGGACTCTGATGTTGTGCGTGTGTGTCACAGACGTCCATGGCTCTCCTGCCATGGCAAGTGTGGCCACTACCTGTGGGGGTCATGTTTGTTTTGCTGTGGTGTACACATGATACTCCAGGTGATGCCAGTGTCCATGTGGCATTACAGGGTCCCTGGGAATGTGCCTGTCGTTGAACTGTGGTGCCTGGGGCACATCTGTCCTCACATGTCACTGGGGGTGACTTTGACACAGCATCATGATATCCAATGGGCCAACCTGGGACAAATTGATGCCACCTGTAGGACCGTGTTGACAGATGTTGGCCATGTATGTACCATACATGTCGTTCCGGTACTGCACACTTCATGTAGTTGTGCCTCATGATGATGTATGTTGGGAACTTGAGTGTGTTCAATGCCGCATATGTGGGGTGACTGACGATCTTGCTTACTTCTCCTCTGCACTGCAGGGCTCCTGCTGTCCATCGGCCATTCCCAGACCTGGCAACGATGGTGGAACGGGACAGCATCCGACGGTACCGCTTCACCAGGCAGCTGATTGAGGATTTGGCAGTGCAGTTGTCCCCACATTTGCAGCCTGGCCGGCCGTATCCTACAGCGCTGACCCCCAAGGTGAAGGTGATGGCAGCCCTACACTTCTTTGCCACCGGTACCTTCCAACATACTGTGGCGTCTGCTGGTGGGATGTCACAGACCATGTTCAGCCGTGTGCTCCGCGATTTCTTGGCGGCAATGTTGCTCTTCCTGAACCGGTACATATATTTCCCTAGACTGCGACGACTCACTGACGTGAAGAGTGACTTTTATGCCCTGGGGAGGATGCCGCATGTCATTGGCTCCATTGATGGGACACATGTGGCTTTGGTACCACCACAGGCCCAGGAGCAGGCCTACAGGAACCGCAAGCACTACCACTCGGTCAATGCACTGGTGGTGTGTCTTGCAGACATGACCATCACACACGTGTGTGCCCGTTTCCCTGGTTCAGCACACGATGCCTTTGTGATGAGGAGTAGTCGCATCCCCAGGTTGATGGCACAGATGCAGAACCAGCGTGCCTGGCTTGTCGGTGTGTACTGACTTTGTGCCATTGTGTGTGATCTGATCTGTAGTATTCCGCCCACTTTTCCAAGTCAGCTGATGTGCACTTGTCTGTCCGTAGGTGACTCGGGATACCCCAACATGCCGTGGTTGCTGACACCCCTCAGGAACCCTGTGACACCTGCCCAGATGCGCTACAATGAGGCACATGGTCGGACCAGGAGAGTGATTGAGCGGACCTTTGGTCTCCTGAAGAGCCGCTTCCGCTGCCTGGACAAGACCGGAGGGTCCCTCCCATATGCCCCTGCGAAAGTGTGCAAGATTATCATCGTCTGCTGCATGCTCCACAACCTGGCAGTGCGGAAGGAGTTGCCTCTCATCCAGGATGACGATGACCAACATCCGCCACCTGTGGAGGATCCTGGCCTGGACCACGATGCCAGTGACGATGATGATGATGATGATGGTGATGGTGATGTCCGCACACAGCTCATCACCAACTTCTTTAGCTGAATGTGAGTATCCTGAGGTGTCATGTCAATGATGTGAGTTGGCATGATGTGTGGGTGGTGCTCTGGTGCTGTTGGAGTGTGTCCATGGGCTACTTGACAGGATGTGTGTTGCGATGTGTGGTGACAGGTGGGCTGTACTCCCCAACAGTGTTGACATGCTAACTTGGTTCTGGGTGGGTATCTTGTAACATGTATTGTGCATGAGTTTTGCTGATCTGTCCTGTACTGCATTGCTTTTGACTGTGTGTCATTTCTGTCCTTCACAGGGTACTTTCAGATTCGTTTGCTCAACTGTGTCCACCGACGACGTGATTGCACATCCAGGCTGGTAGCTGTTGTGTCCCTACAGGTGATGTGCGCCACACCCATGGACTTCCTTCCGTCTACAGTTGTTGACTGTGTGCCCGCTACCAGGTGGGGTTACCTTGCATCTGTAGTGGTTACGGCATGTTGCTACTGTGTAATAAACCTGTGCTTCACTTTGTGATGTGCGTTGTCTGTGGTCACACATTTGACTGCCATTTGCTTACTGCACCTGTGGGCTACTTGACTACAACTGGGAATGGGTGTGGTGTCTGTGCATTGCACCGTCTTCCCTGGCAACATCAGTGTAGGCAATGAGTCAGATGGCCTAGGTGTGTATGTGTTGTGTAGCCCTGGTGGTGTGTCTCCCTCATATGTGTCACGTTGCCTGTACTCACATGCCTGTGTTGTCCTTGCTGTTGCAGTTCGCATACACAGTGTATCATCCCCATAACATCACCCACGTTGGAATCACGACAGAGGCAAGTATGGTGTATTAGTGTGTTTATTGTGATACATCTGTGTTAATAGTGCATAGGATGGATTGTGCTGTACATGAATCTTGCAATCCCAAGTTCCTAGGTGAATTGAAAGTCCAGGTAGACAGGATCCCCAGTATCGGGGCCACAGTTGTCTGACACATTGTTCCAACTTGTACTCCCCATGCAATGTGTGGGAGTAGTGTTGCCATCAACAGGGTGAACAGTCTGTGCACAAAGGCGAAAATCCAGAACAGGTTCAGGCTTCCTGGGAGTTGCGCTTGGCCATCAGCCTCTCACTTTCCCCTCCTCGGACGACCCCTCTTCTTGGGGGGGGCCCTCAAGTGCAGGCTGCTGCGGTGCAGGGGACTCTCCGCCAGAGTCCTCCTCCCTCCCTGTGGCAGTTGCAGTTTGTTCGGTACCAGATGTTGTTGGCACACAGGGAGGTGTGGACTGGTTGCTGTTCATCTGGCGGAGGCATTGTAAAATGTCCCTGTGCACCGCCGTCATCTCATGTAGTACATCCCACTTGGACTCCACGCGGGACATGTGGGAGTCCACACGTGACATGTGTGACTCCACGTGGGACATGTGGGAGTCCAAGCGGGCATGATGGGCAGCCTGCTGCTGTTTGATGTCTCTGAGGAGCCCCACTACCTGGCTGAGCTCTCCGGTGCTGGACTGGTACGCATCAGCTATGCGTACCAGTTGTGGGTCTTCATGCACACCAGCAACGTCTGCAAGCAGCGACCTCTGTCTCCCACCCCTCCCACCACCCCTGCTGACATGTGCAGTGTGTGCAGTTGCACGCACAGATAACCCTGGTCCACCTTGGGGGTGGTGGTGGTGGTGGTGTCCATGGCCCCAGGTTGGTCCAGGGTCACTGCGCTGGTGTTGTTCCTTATTCTGTCCATGTCGGCAGGGATGGTATTTGTGGTGACAGTCGTTGGAGGGGTGGGTGCAGGGGGTGCAGCTGGTGGACCTGCTGGTGCTGCAGCTGGTGGTCCTGCTGGTGCAGCAAGTTGACTTGCACCGGATGTGCCAGGTTGTTCATCGTCCGAGGAGGACAGAGGCTGTACGACGCCAGTGAGCTCGGCATCCTCTTGAGCCTGGGACTGGGACTCCTCAGCGTCTGCTGCTGTGTCCCTATCATCACCTGTTTTTGGGAGACACAAACAATGTATTTCATGTTTCTGCAGGCATCAGTGGTTGACACACCTGACAGTTGTGACTGTGCCTCGGGGTGCGGGCCTGTACATTGTATTGTCCTAAGTCGTCACAGTCAGGGGTTGATATTGGTGTGGCACATTGTCCTGCATTATTTGGGCATTTCTATGTATTCTCTGGGGTGTGAACATGGTCTGCATTGATTGTGTTTGGTTGACAGCCAGACCTCCTTCCCACCCACCCACCCAGCCAGTCAGTTATCCCACCATGGAACGTGCTTGCATTGCAGGGAGTGGAAGTTGTCTCTCAGGATGTCAGTCAGTGGTGTCCTGCTGTTTGTTGGTGCACAGTTGGCAGCAGGGCCTTGTGCTCCCCACAGCAGTAGCCAGTGTCAGCCATCTTGTGAGTCCTTCTCCACTCCCTGTGATGTGAGCATGGTTCAGGGTGGTGTTGATGGGACAGTTGTGGGGGTGAGCAATGTCTGTGACTACGACTCCCATCATGCTATTGCCTCCACCCCCTTCCCAGCATGCCCATGCTTCCTTCCTTTTGACTCTGCTTCCCTGTGGGGTGGGCTGGCTGTGCTGACAGGATGGCTGGGAGTGTTGTCCTGGCAGTTGTTTGGCTAAGAGTCCCAAGAGTGTCCCTGTGCTTCACACAACATAACCCAGGGTGGTGGTGCTTTGTGGGATCTTGTGTTAGGATGGAGGGCATTGCATTCTACCAGGTGGGTACTGTGGAGTTTGTGTTGGGGGGGTGAGGGGAGGTGCTGGTGACTATGGTCAGTGCTGCAAGTCCCCCTTCCCACCCAGCCAGCCAGCCAGATATCCCACCATGGAACGTGCTTGCATTGCAGGGAGTGGAAGTTGTCTCTCAGGATGTCAGTCAGTGGTGTCCTGCTGTTTGTTGGTGCACAGTTGGCAGCAGGGCCTTGTGCTCCCCACAGCAGTAGCCAGTGTCAGCCATCTTGTGAGTCCTTCTCCACTCCCTGTGATGTGAGCATGGTTCAGGGTGGTGTTGATGGGACAGTTGTGGGGGGGCAATATGTGTGACTGCGACTCCCATGATGCTATTGGCTACACTGACTTGGCCAGCATACACAGAATTCCTTCCTTTGAGTGGTCTTCACTGTGTGTTGGTGTTGTTGTGGTGGCTACATGTGTGGATGTGTTTGTTAGTTCTATTTGTGCCACTGCCTAGCTGTAGTTGTGGTTGTGTTTGTACATGTGTTGGCACGGTTGGATGTGACTTTTTTGATGGCATGTGTTGTGTTTCTCTGACTGACATACACATTTTGGGATGATTCTGTTCTGGTTGCTGTGTGATTGCTATGAGTGCATGGTTTGACTCTCCCCTTGACAGTGATGTGTGTGTGTTTTGTGGCAGTATATTGTGTACATTTGTTGTGTACTCACCAGGCTCTGGGATGTCCTCTAGTCCATATATGCTCACTGGCGGTAGGATGGCCCGCACCTTCTCCTCCCAGGGCCTGAGGTATATTGGCTTGGCAGGAGGGCCACTGCCGGTGTGTTGGCTGTTGATGTAGTCTTGCTTCAGCAGTTTCCGTACCCTCCTGCGCACGTCATACCACCTGTTCTGGATGTCGGTCTTTGTGCGCCGACATGGTGATTGGGCGTTCACCCTGTTGATGATCCTCTCCCACATCTTGGTTTTCTGCGACATGGGGGTCTGTTGGACCAATGTGCCAAACAGCTGTGGCTCTACCCTGAGGATCT